>CM021109.1:611435893-611454115 GCA_007115665.2 Sequoiadendron giganteum | reverse complement strand
CTTTCTCTCACACTCTCCCTCTCCCTCTTTCTCTCCCACTCTCCCCCTCTCTCCCTCCCTCTCTATCTCCATCTCTCCCACTATCTCTTTCTAACCCTCTCCCTCCCTCCATTCCTCCCTCCCTCTCTCAACCTATTAGAAAAAGATGGAAAAAAGAAATATATTAAGATAACCATATTTCATATAACGCGTGTGCATTTTGAAGAAGTAGAGATGCTACCGTTTTAGGAAGAAATAACACGAGCGTGTTATAACTCGAGCTCGTTATAATGCAAGCGCGTTATAATGCAAATGCGTTATAATGAGAGAGTGTTTTGTATTCCACTAAACACGGTAAAAAAAATGAATATACCCATGATGTCAAGGCCCATAGTTTGCATATTCTCCTGGTTTTGCACATGCTTCGACAAAAAGTAGCCTTTCGATGATGTTGTAAAGTTTGCAAGCATGTTTTTCACATTCCATCACCTTTTCCATGATATTTCTACCACCTTTGCATGAAATAGAGGATTTTCCACATTGAAAGACATATAATATCAATTGAAGTTTGAATTCCATTGAAAACTGATATACAGTTGAAGTTTGGAGGGGAACAAGCTTTTGAACAAGTCAAATTGTTGTGGATTTTGAAGAAATAAGAAGCTAAGACTACATAATTGGGTTGAACTCCTCCATTTGAAAGTCTGGGTTTTTAGGTATGTGAAGTCTTTACATATTTTCTTTCATTCTATTATGGCTTGCTTTCAATTTTGTTTGTCATTATAACCTTACATTGTTAATGCACATTTTAAGCCTCCTAATCATTCCCATACATGGAAAATGTCTTTAATGACCGTCTTACGACATGGAGATACCCAAAATTGAGTCAAATT
Organism: Sequoiadendron giganteum; assembly: GCA_007115665.2. Taxonomy (NCBI): domain Eukaryota; kingdom Viridiplantae; phylum Streptophyta; class Pinopsida; order Cupressales; family Cupressaceae; genus Sequoiadendron; species Sequoiadendron giganteum. The sequence goes on along the minus strand of CM021109.1, from coordinate 611,453,243 downwards.
TCAAAATGGAAGCATAGATTGTCAAGGTGTTCTTGCACCACAAACCTATCAAACACTCACAATGCCATTACACTCATTATGATTGTAACTTACATAATATTTATCTTATTTACCCTCAAAATCAACTCCCCCAATGTATCTAACTATTTTTGTAAATTCTTAACTAACTTATCTGTTCACAACTTTGCCAAAAAATGCATTTTTTTGCAAATGTCTATGCTTCCATTTTGAGCCTATCTTGCAATCATGGCATGTCACCTTACCACTTTTCTTAAAGGTATTCTAGATTGAAAAAAATCATGTCATATTTTTCTATGCTAGGTTAACTTTTGTACAGGATGATTGTAAGTATTATTTAAATGAAGCCTTGAATGACATATATTTTTCAATTAACTTGAATGGATACATTTTTTAGGAACTAATATTAGTCTCATTACCATGGTACAGATAAAATTATCCACCATGCCAAAGAAAAATACAAAGAGGAACCTAACAGATGAAGACAATGAAACCTTCAAAGCAAAGGAGAGAGTTCGGGTGGTGGCATATCATGTAAAGAAGAAATTGGAAATGATTGATGAAAACAAGCCAATTGAAGAGGAACCTCAACCGTCAAAAAAATAATGAGAATTGGAAGCACAAAAGGAACAAATGCAAAAGCATCATTGTAAGATAGATTTAGATACCGTAGTTGGAGACACACCCTCTATGACAAGTGAATATGAAGGGACACCATTAAGCACAAGCGAATATGGAGGGACACCATCTAGCAGAAGTGAATATGGATGAACACCATCTAGTACAATTGAATATGGAGGGACACCATCTACCTCAAGTAAATATTGTTGGACACCATCCAACAAATCTCAAGTTGAAAGTACATCATCACTCAGATTTGATGAAGAAGGTATGCCATCATCCCCATGTGAACCTCAAGGTATGTCTTCTTCTCCACCCTCGATCAAAGGTACACAATCTATCCCGCCTCTATTAAATATTGATGAAATTCCTAATGTTGAGATGTATGTACCTAGGAGAACACCACCTAGAATTTTGCATAGAAAGCCAAAGTATTTGATTAATATTGATGATGAGATTTTGTAGCACATGGAAGGTAATATTTCAACATGCACTTGTAGAAGATATGCTGATAAGATTTGGGAATGATTCTTTGAAAGACTAAATGACTGCAAGATGTCAACTATTTGTTGAAATGATGCGGGGTGTAAAGTATAGGAGCATCATGAATACTCTTGGGTTGAGAACATCGAATGCATCGAGTGAAGACACTATTGTGAAGAATCTAATGGATGTTTATGAGAGTGTGGGTAAGACCTCATGCTCAAAGTATAGTAATGTTACCTGACATGTCATTACATTGACTTTGGTACGTTGTCAAATAAAGATATCTCATCTCATTAAAAAGATGAATGAACACATGGGAATTAGTAGAAAAACTTTATCAAGAGCCATTCAAAGGTGGCAAAGAATTGAGGGCAATGATTCAAATGAATTATGGGCATTTTCAGGGAGACTGTCATTACAAGATAAAGAAGTTATTGAAGCCTTGAGAACACTAATTGAAGATTATTGGAAGAATAACAAAAGGCCATCTCCGAATCAAAGGGATGTGGTAAGAAGGAGAATCGGTAGTTAGAATCGTGAGCCACATCCAAAACATTTTTGGATATGATTCAAACCAATTTTTTTCAAAAATTTGAAAATGATTATCCTTAAATTACTATTTCTCAAAGATTTTTTGAAATGCTTAAACCTTTTATGTCAAGATAAATCACACATGCACTACTTGTTGTAGACTACATATTGAATTTTCAAACCATTATGATGTTTATCATTCTATATGTGTAGATTTGCATACTAACAATGTTTTGCAGGATTGTGGCATAGAAGCCCCACCAAAATCTTTAAGAGAGTTTTTATCAAAAAATTTATGTGAAATAGAGGATGGCTAGATATTCTACAGGACAACATGCTTGGATGGTTCATGCGAGCATTGCAGTGGCTTCCTACGTATGTCAGTATGTCAACATATGGAAAGCACAGATGAGGTGGTACAAAAACTAGTAGAGTTCGAGAAGTATAAAATAGCGGCATATGCTGCGAAAGATGGGTCTCAGGAAAAAAAGGTGTGATTTGGTTATTGAGAAGATTCCAGTGTACCAGTTTATGTTCATATTTCGTGACAATATACTATTTGAGTATGCAATGCATACCCATAGAGCCCAATGGTTGGACACACAATTCAAGCTATTCATGGACACCTTTACAGTTGGAAGCATAGTATCAGTGGTTGAATTTGTGGAGAACTACACTCTACAACCACGACATGAGGTGCAGTCATAGTATTACAACTCCATATAGGTTTCAATATTTGTGCACATAGCATTCATTCATGCATCTGATAGTATAGATGACCAAAGGAAGGTACTGAGGGGGTACCACTTTTACATTAATGATCGCACACATTCTCCAGAGTTCATACAAGGATGCTTCCAAATGTTCTATAGTGGTTTGGCTTAGAGGGGCATAAAATATGACTGACATATAATATGGTTTGATAACTATGCAACACAGTTCAAGAACTCGTGCATGTTCTATTGGTTGTGCAAAATGCATGTTATTATAGGTGTTCAACATATGTGGAACTTTTTTCAGGCTGAAAATGGAAAGGGGGAGGATGATGGTGCAAGAGCATGTGTGAAAAGAGCATTAGCATGAGAAGAGTTAAAGTATAAAGACAGTGCAAAGTTGACAGATGCAAAATCAATCGTCGAGTGGTGTAATGCTTCGATGGGTCCAAGTAATGAAGGCACGTCTTCAGTTCATAGTTTTTTTTTGTTGATGGATGATAATAAAATTGCACAATATGAGGATTGTTGTACAATAACAGGATCAAGTGAGGTACACTCTTTCCTTAGCTCAAATGCAAGTTCATGGGATATCGATACACAAAAGATGACATTCTTTAGTTCTTCATGTACGATGCAAGCCTAGAATGATTGTGAGTCAGGGGAGTGGGTTGACATATGGTTGAAAAGTTATCTTAGCCCACTTCACACGTATCACCCTTCGATGGCATTGGAACTGACACAGATGGAATCATCGGTCGACTTTGACCACGTATCAGATCTAGTTCAACTAGGTGATATATCTACTTATTTAGTTGTTGAAATTTCATATCATTATCTTACTTTGTACTATATTTGTAATGTTGATAAATTTCAAGATATTTTTTGCACATATCAATGCAGGGAATGTTTATGCAATTATTGTAGACAAAGAAAATGAAGAGGGAACACAGTATTACTTGTGTCATTGTGTTGAGGCCAAAACAAAATTGGAGGCCCTAGTTATAGATGGAGAAAATATTGAATACCCTACAGGCCTAGTTGTGGTTACTGGAACATGGCTTAGAAGGTACCAACATTCTAGTGTTAAACATTGGCTATTTCAAGACTTTGACATGCATCATAAGATTCTTCATTAATCAAAACTTGTCATGGCATCCAATGTTTCTTTGACCAAATATGGGGGTAGACCTTTGAGGAAGACCTTGTGGAAGGTTCGTGAGTCTAACCATGAGGCAATACTTGACACAATAAAGAGTAGAGCAGACCTAGATGATTCGTTGGATTAATTTGTAAGTATATGCACATTGGTTCTTATTAATTTATACTTGTATGCACATTAATTTGTTTGATGCCAATTCTATCATATTCTTTTACTTTGCATATTTGTAAGTAAGATACTAAAACGTGATTGGTGTCCCCTTGCAAAAAATGTAGATATATGAGCCATCCAAGAGAATGTTAGCTAGAAAAACAATGCAACATCCTTATTTTGATGATCTTGACAAATCTCAATCATAATTTTAAGCCATTAGAAAAGTGTGTGCAAAGCTTGGTGAGGGAATTTCAAGTTATTCATTTGAATTTAACCTTATCATGAGAAGCTATGATGTAGACATTATAAGAGCATCTAAAATTTCAACTTACTCTATTCATGAGTGGTGTTGTGTGCAATAGGTATGTTGGAATTCCCAGTGAAGATGTATGACCAAGAGTGACTAAGTTGTGAGACCTACATGCCTATCTGTAAGTGCCTTCCATCTATTTTTATTTCATTTCCATTTTGGATGCTCTTTCTTTTTCTCTTTTACTTTGCATATTTGAAAGTAGACTACTAAAAATTGATTGATCTCTCGTTGTAGAAAATACTAATTTATGAGCCATCAAAGATAATCTCGGCCAAAAAACAATGCAACATTATTATTTTCATGATCTTGACAAATCTCAATTTTGATTTCAATCCATTTTAAAAGAGCGTGTGAAGCTTAGCGAGGGAATCTGAAGTTAACCTCATAATGAGGACCTATGATGTAGACATTTAAAGAGAATTTTGAATGTATGAGTGACATTGTAAAAGATTTGTGAGAATGAAGTATCTAAGGCATTGTAATGATATTTACTTACATAATGAGATTTACTCAAATATTGTAATTTTAGAGTTCATGTTTGGTGCAGTAGCACCTTGTTCAGTAAATGCCTTCAATAGAAAAATTTGCAAAATTTAAATTTTGAAATGTAGAAAATGTGAAAAAGGTCATGTAAAGTTCATATGTAATGTATTCAAAGTCTCAAAGAGGTCATTAGGTGATTAGAGAAGTGATATAAAGCATGTAAGGTAAAATTAGGATGTTTTTGGTGTGTGTGTGTGTTTATTTATGTAGGCGAATTCAAGAAATAAAGGAACATACCTTTAAACATTCAAGAACCCCCTTAAATTGTTGAGGCAAAAATTATCATGTATCAAAACCTTCAGATCTGCAATTTGTCTCAGGAAAAACTCACTCCACCATGCCAAACCAAAATCCTTATTTTATGCTAGTATAAGGAAGGTTTATTGAAATGAATGGTTCCACACCTTACTAGAACATGCCACCACCTCAGACCTTCTCTTAAAATCATTTTCAAAAACTCAAAAGACATTCACCCAACCTCTACATGCAATATTATATCAAACCCTTGGGTGAAACCTCATTTTTCATACCCTTTTCCATCAAAAGCTATAGGGGCATAAATAAAAACACCATAAAAATTAATCCATTTCACTTAGACATTTATCATCTGATCCAACAGGATTGTGTTAGGCCCCTCTAGAAAAACCTCTCTCGGTATTCGCTATCTAGGAGTGGTTTTCCCGTGGCGGCAGATTTTCACTTGATGGAAAAAGGTTCAAATTCAAGCTATGCGAAGTTGCAAACTGGTGCAATTTTTTCTCTACAACTCGTGTGACCAAAATAAATACTCTAGTGCATCTGAATAGGTATGTTTATACTAGGCATGGTCCTCTTTCACACAGAAACACGCGGAATCGCTTTGAGCTATGTTACACCGGATCGATCCCTTAAGGGTCCAAAGTGCAAAATGGCTTCAAACTTCAGCATGCTATTACTTGGATACCGTGACACTTATAAAATTATTGTCTTATCCTACAAGATTGTGCTGGACCCATCTACAAAAACCTCTCTCGGTTTTGGCTATCTCGGAGTGGTTTTCTCATGGCAGCGGATTTTCACTTGATGGAAAAAGTGTCAAATTCAAGATGTGCAAAGTTGCAAAGTGGTGCAAATTTCGCTCTGCAACTTACGTGACCAAAATAAGTACTTCAACACATCTAAATAGGTATTTTTATGCTAGGCATGGTCCTCTTTTGCACCAAAACACACGGAATCACTCCGAGCCATGTTCCATCGGATCGATCCCTTAAGGGTCCAAAGTGCAAAATGACTGCAAACTTCAACAAGCTATTACTTGGATACCGTGATACTTAGAAACTTCTTGTCTAATCCTATAGGATTGAATTGGGCCCCTCTACAAAAACCTCTCTTGGTTTTTTCTATCTCAGAGTGGTTCTCCAGTGGCGACGAATTTTCACTTGATGGAAAAAGTGTCAAATTCAAGTTGTGCAAAGTTGCAAAGTGGTGCAACTTTTGCTCTGCAACTTGCGTGACCAAACTAACTGCTCCAATGTGTCCGAATAGATATTTTTATGCTAGGAAAGGTCTTTTTTTTGCACCAAAACACACAGAATCGCTTCGAGCTACATTCCATCGGATCGATCCCTTAAGGGTCCAAAGTGCAAAATGGTTGCAAACTTCATCATGCTATTACTCGGATACCGTGATGATTAAAAACTTCTCATCTAATCCTACAGGATTGTGTTGGGCCCCTCTACAAAAACCTCTCTTGGTTTTGGCTATCTTGGAATGGTTTTCCCGTGGTGGCGGATTTTCACTTGATAGAAAAAGCGTCAAATGCAAGCAGTGCAAAGTTGCAAAGTGGTGCAAATTTTTCTCTGCAACTCGTGTGACCAAGGAGACTATTCCAATGCATCTGAATAGATATTTTTACACTAGGCATGGTCCTCTTTCACATTGAAACACACGGAATAGCTCCGTGCTATGTTCCACCGGATCGATCCCTTAAGGGTCCAAAGTGCAAAATGGTTGCAAACTTCAGCATGCTATTACTCGGATACCGTGCCACTTAGAAACTTCTTGTCTAATCCTATAGGATTGCATTTGGACCGTCTATAAAAACCTCTCTTAGTTTTGGCTATCTCAGAGTGGTTTTCCCGTGGTGGTGGATTTTCACTTGATGGAAAATGTGTCAAATTTAAGTTGTGCAAAGTTGCAAAGTGGTGCAAATTTTTCTATACAACTCATGTGACCAAGCGGATTGTTCCAATGCATTGCAATAGATATATTTACACTAGAAATGGTCCTCTTTCACACTGAAACATAGGGAATCATTTTGAGCTACATTCCACCAGATCTATCCCTTAAGGGTCCAAAGTGCAAAATGGTTGCAAACTTCAAAATGCTATTAATTGGATATTGTGATGCTTAGAAAATTCTTGTCTAATCCTACAGGATTGTGTTGGGCCTCACTACAAAAACATCTCTTATTTTTTGCTATCTTAGAGTGGTTTTCTCGTGGCAATGGCTATTCATTTGATGAAAAAAGTGTCAAATTCAAGTTGTGCAAAGTTGCAAAGTGGTGCAACTTTTATTTTGCAATTTGTGTGACCAAAATAACTACTTCAATTCATCTCAATAGGTTTTTTATGCTAGGAATGGTCCTCTTTTGCACCGAAACATGCGGAATCACTCTGAGCTATGTTCCACCGGATCGATCCCTTAAGGGTCCAAAGTGCAAAATGGCTGAAAACTTCAACATACTATTACTCGGATATCGTGACACTTAGAAAATTATCATATGATCCTACAGGATTTTTTTTGACCTATCTACAAAAACCTCTCTCGGTTTTGGCTATCTCACAGTGGTTCTCTCGTGGCAGCGGATTTTCACTTTGATGGAAAAAGTGTCAAATTCAAGCTCTGCAAAGTTGCAAAGTGGCGCAACTTTCGCTCTGCAAATTGTGTGACCAAAATAACTGCTCTAATGTGTCTGACTAGGTATTTTTTACACTATTAATAGTCCTCTTTCACACCAAAACACTCAGAATCACTTCGAGCTATGTTCCACCAAATCGATCCCTTAAGGGTCCAAAGTGCAAAATGCCTACAAACTTCAGCATGCTATTACTCAGATACCATGATGCTTAGAAACTTCTTGTCTAATCCAACAAGATCCCATTGGGCCCCTCTATAGAAACCTCTCTTGGTTTTGGCTATGTCAAAGTGGTTTTCCTGTGGTGGAAAATTTTCACTTGATGGAAAAAGTGTCAAATTCAAGTTGTGCAAAGTTGCAAACTAGTGCAACTTTCACTCTGCAACTCGTGTGACCAAAATAACTGCTCCAAAACATCCAAATAGGTATGTTTATTCTATGCATGATCTTGTTTCACACCAAAACACGCGAAATATCTTCGAGCTACATTCCACTAGATCGATCCCTTAAGGGTCCAAAAGTGCAAAATGGTTGCAAACTTCAACATGCTATTACTTGGATACCATGATGCTTAGAAAATTCTCCTTTAATCCTAATGGATTGTGTTGGGCCCCTCTAAAAAACCCTCTCTTGGTTTTGGCTATCTTGGAGTGGTTTTCTCGTGGCGCAACTTTCACTTTGCAAATTGTGTGACCAAAATAACTGCTCTAATGTGTCCGAATAGGTATTTTTTACACTATTAATAGTCCTCTTTCGCACCAAAACACTCGGAATCACTCCAAACTATGTTCCACCAAATCAATCCCTTAAGGGTCCACAGTGCAAAATTCCTACAAACTTCAGCATGCTATTACTCAGATACCATGATGCTTAGAAACTTCTTGTCTAATCCAACAAGATCCCATTGGGCCCCTCTATAGTAACCTCTCTTGGTTTTGGCTATGTCAAAGTGGTTTTCTTGTGGTGGAAAATTTTCACTTGATGGAAAAAGCATCAAATGCAAGCAGTGCAAAGTTGCAAAGTGGTGCAAATTTCGCTCTGCAACTCATGTGACCAAGCAAACTGTTCCAACGCATCCGAATAGGTATGTTTAGACTAGGTATGGTTCTATTTCGCACTGAAACACATGGAATCACTCTGAGCTATGTTCCATCGGATCGATCCCTTAAGGGTCCAAAGCGCAGAATGGTTGCAAACTTCAGCATGCTATTACTCGAATACCGTGACACTTAGAAACTTATCATAAATATATAGATTTGTTGGGGCCTGTCTATAAAAAAATCTCTCAGTTTTTGCTATCTCAGAGTTTTTTTCCCGTGGCGGTGAATTTTCACTTGATGAAAAAAATGTCAAATTCAAGCTGTGCAAAGTTGCAAAGTGGTGCAACTTTCACTCTGCAACTTGTGTGACCAAGCAGATTGTTCCAACACATTTGAATAGGTATGTTTACACTATACGTGTCCTCTTTTGCACTGAAACATGCAAAATCGCTCCGAGCTACGTTCCACCGGATCGATCCCCTAAGGGTCCAAAGTGCAAAATGGCTGCAAACTTCAGCATGCTATTACTCAAATACCGTGATGCTTAGAAACTTCTCATCTAATCCTACAAGATCATGTTGGGCCTATTTACAAAAAACTCTCTTAGTTTTGGCTATCTCAGAGTGGTTTTCCCGTGGCGATGGATTTTCACTTGATGGAAAAAGTGTCAAATTCAAGCTGTGCAAAGTTGCAAAGTGGTGCAACTTTCATTTTGCAATTCGTGTGACCAAACTAATTGCTCCAACATGTCCCAATAGGTAGGTTTACACTTTGCATGGTCCTCTTTCTCACCCAGATACGTGGAATTGATCCGACTTGCATTCAACTAGCTTGATCCCTTATGATGGCATGCAAAACACTGGAAAAGAGAAACATACAAATGATGGTTGAGAAGTTCGAGTATTTCACACAAAAAATGTATGATCATTGGTGCAGAGCACCTTGTTCCTCCATTTGATGAAGAAGGTCTAGTTCAGTGGTTTTAGTGATTATCTGATGGTGAATAGGTTGGTCAATAGGTTGTTGTTGGTATTTTGAGCATGCTTTGTCTTGAATAAGGTCAATTAGGACCTTTAGGTATGTTTTAGGGTGAATTTTGGTTCTAGTGATAAAAATGTGAAAATTTCAATCTTGCACTAGAAGTTGTCTTTGTAGCCTTTGAAGGAAAATTTGTGAATTTGTATATGATTGTGAAATAATGGAGTTTTTTCGATGTAATAAGGCTATTTGTACACCATTTTTGTGGGTTTAGAGATCATTATATGTACTCATTAGGTTGGAGGAGTCTAAATTTGCAAATTTGTAAGTTGCTTAAAGCAACAAATTTGAAATGCAACGGTTACTTGTTTTAAAAGTTGGTTTTTAGTCAGTTGAGGGTGTGGATCAGTTAGAGAAGGGTGTAAAACACTATGTAAAGCCTTGAGAGGCTCGAATGGAGATTGTTGATGAACTTTTGGAGAAGATCTAATAATAATTATTCACACCATTCTCCATTTTTAGATTTTTGATACAAACTTGTTGATCCCGTACTTGGTACGACCTCCAACTTTTAGAGATAGAATATATTGGAATATTTTTATGAATCATTTCATGGAATTCCAATTGTAAACGTGTTTTTTTCTTTTAGATAAATTTTTTTAGCATCAATCAATTAACATTCAAGACAAATCATGAAGGACAACAATGATCAATGCTAAAGTTAACCAATTAATAATTATACATGTGAATAATTCAAGCATGTACATGTCAATAATGGAAGCACAAGTACTAAAAAAAACGTAAGCCTCAAAAAGTATACACACAAATACATAGTATACACAAATTAATACAAAGTATATTCATGAATACGAGGTATACGCATGAAAACACGTAAGCCACAAAGTATACATTCGAACACACGTAAATCACAAAGTATACACTTGAATAAATGTAACTCATATCTATTGAACCATCAATTTAGAATGCAAATATGGACATGCATCGATAAAAGATATTTGTATTAACCAAATAGCCATGTAGGCATACATCAATATATGTCAATATTAGTATGAAATATATGTACAAAATAGCCATATAGGCATACAATGTCAAATATGTCCAATAAAAATATGTACAAAACTGCCATGTAGGCATACAACAAAGGGCTCTAGAATCAAAAGTCATAGCTCTCCATGCCCTGGAAATAAATTATTTCCCTTTCCTTTTCGATCAGATGGCGATAGCTCTATCACTCATTTTTGTTGCACTCAAGGAGTGCTCGTGGTCCTCCTCCTAGTGTTGAGTTCATGGTGAAGTTTTAACTGTTACAATAAGAAGTAAAGACATGAATATATAGAAATTAAATTATAAAAAATGATATATTCTCACTCCATAGGGGAAATATTCTCACGCCCATGCTTAGGCATGCTCAATCCCTGTATAAACTATACAAATAGAGATTAAACTACGTGAATCGATAATGGTTTGATTTTTCACTAACTAACATCTATAACAACAAATGTAAATGTAAATTTACTAATTTGCCTCATACCTCTCATGTCAGAGCCTTCGAGGATTGTATAGTAGATGACACACCAATATCCATTGCCCTTGTCACATTCGTAGGTGTTTTGGCTTGCAGCATTTGAAAATAAAACAACAAATTATTCAACGTAATCAACGATGTGCATATAAACTACACAAATCTATTAAGTACTTGATTCATTAGTTAAACTCTTTATTATATTACCTCCATGTAGGTTTGAATAAATCCATGGCCACTGGGAAGTGTTCCATCAAAACCTCCAATATTAGTCTATTCAACATCCAAAATCGTATATTAAATTACCATTCGTAAAACAATGCTATTAACATGCAATAAATTTATAATTGTTTACTAGTTACATACCCCAGCGATAGGTGTACTGCAGAAATAAGAGAAATAAGTTGGTGGGGGCCGGTGTATCTAGTCTCAATATTGTGACTCTATAATTTTATTAAAATCATAAAACATTTTTTACTTAATCTTGCATTTCAAAATCTAAATTTAATAAATTAAATTCAATGAACATGCACTAACTTTTACTTGACTATCAATGCCATATGCCTCATGCAAAATGTCAGCTACCCTCTCCATCTACATAGCTACAGACGGATCCTATGTACCAATCTCTTGAGTGTCGATGGGGTCATATGAACAAGTAGCCTTGCAAGATTGACACACATGTGTTCGACGACCACCACTCAAAGACTCCCCTCGATGGCGCTATAGAGTAGGGCTAGTATGATGGATGACACTCTAGGTCAAAGTGTTGATCTCCTGCAATGTCTCTATGTCAGCACTTTCCTTCATGAAGGAAGGCATAACAATGTGATCATGAGGTGTCCTAGCAAGAGATCATCTACCTTTCCGTGTAGGATCCGACTATGCACCGGGTCTAACTTAAGCTGACCCCCCACATCTCCCCTAGAAATACCCCATATCAAAATAATTTGGGATTTTATTCAATATGAAATCATTGTATAGTTTCCTAAGGAAATATTGCAGGACCTCACAATTATTGCATGGTGGGTAATCGAAGACCATGTACCACCTATTGTAAAACTGGTCCCTAATCTGTTGGTGGTGGCACCAATGGATAGGAAACCTCTTCGCATTGAGGGTAGGATTTTGATTTGTACATGGGTCAGTGAATAATGAGAACAAATCACCTTTTGTAATTTTCAAATCCTTCACATCTTTGTATGATAGTTTATTTGCATAATAATCCCTAGCCACCTGCCTCCTATCTTTCCATCCATTTATTTGTTTGCTAATTGAATCTAAATTTTTTACCATATCTTTCAATGAATTTGCTAGGGTCATTCATTCTATGGTTGAACCATTTAGTTCACTCAACCTACTGATTAAATCCTCAATTTGCTTTTTGTTGTTCTCAATTTCACTCATTAAATTTTGTTGAGTTCCAGGAGGGGGTTCAGTGATTGGTGGAGGAGGTTGTTGTTGTGGTTGATTTTGATCTTGAGGACTTGGTTGGTATTCCTATTGAGGATTTTGGGGGTTTGCAGGTTGATTTGTATCTCCTAAAAATTAAAACAAACCTAAAACTAACAAATTCAACCTAAAAATAACTAATTCAAAACAAAAACCATAAAATCCTTACCTCTCACATCTCCTCGTCATCGTGGGGCCATCGTAGTGAAAGAAATAGAAATTTTTGGTGAAACAATTTGTTGAATTTCTCCTCCTAGAACGCGAGTGTGTAAGTATGGGGGTTTTGGCCATGATTGCAAGAAAAAAATAGTCAAACTAATAGTGATAGGTTTTCACTTTTTTTTTTCTTTAACAACAAATAACACAAGCGCGTTATAATGCAAGCATGTTATAATGTGCTCGTGTTATTCCTTTTCAAAATTCTTTTGAAAGGTGACAACAAAATTGCTACCCATTTCCATGCACTCACCCATCACATTTCCAAAATTCCCTAATATTTTTAACTTTCCATCCTTGAATTAAAGATTATATCCCTTGTCAACCATTTGTCCAACACTTAAAATATAATGCTTCAAACCTTCCACATATAAAACATCATCAGTATTATGCTTACCATCAAAAGAAATGGAACCTCTACCACAAATTACACCAGCTTTGTCATCACCAAATCTTATATCACCACCATCATACTTTTCAAGACTCACAAATTTAATTTTATCACCTATCATGTGATGAGAGCATCCACTGTCAATCACCCATTCATCCTTTTCTTCAATTTTGGAAGCTAGAGCTTTCTCCACATTGAAGCAACTACTAGATTCAGCAGGTACAGGATTAATTTCCTTGATAGCAATAAATACAAACTCATGTTCACTTACATTCCCTTTATCGGATTCATCATCTGTCACACCTTCATCAACAACAAAATAACATTTCATTTGGAATCTAGGCTTGTTATATCTTGTCTTAGGAATTCTTTCTAGACACCTTGAGGCAAAATGACCTATCTTATTGCATGAAAAAATTTTAAGAGGCAATTTCCCTTTATACTTACCTTCTCCTTTGGCTACCATCTTAACAAGAAGTTCTTCAAGCTCATCTAGTTTCCTTTCTTCTTCTTCAATCTCTCTCATTTACTACTCATACTTGGACAAGCTTCTAGAGGAACTTTCTCCCAGATCATATTTCTACTTATCTTTTCCGAAGGTAGTAGCTTTGAGTGCATATTCTATCTTAGGAAGAGCATCACCAAACTCACTTAACTCAAAAGCAGCAAGCTTACCAATCAACATGTCTCTGGTTAAATTTGTCACAGTCTGGATCTCCTCAATACTAACAACTTTGTGTTTGTATGTAGTAGGAAAGGATCTGAGCACTTTAGTAACAAATCTGATTCTTCCAATGTTCAACTAGCACATCTAATATTACACACAAGCTCATTTACTCTCTACATAAAAGTAGTGATGTTCTCATCTTCACCCATTTTCAATGTTTCATATTTCCCTTTCAGACTCTATAGCCTAGCCATCTTCACATGAGTATCACCTTCATACAAAGTTTCCAACTTTTTCTAGATCTCATAAGCAGTCTTCAGATCCATTACATTTGTCATCTTAGAATCATTTAGAGCAATCAACAATGCTTCCTTAGCCCTTATATTATGCTCGACATCTTTGATTTCACCTACAATAGAAGGACCATTATGTGGGATGATATATCTATTCTTTGTAATGTTTTAATAAGGTTCACCAATGCATCTCAGATGACACTCCATTTGAGTCTTTCACAGAGAATAATTTATTCCATCAAATCTCAGACTATCCTTCCTATATCTCAATCCCAGATCACCTCAAGCTATTAAACTTCTTCCAAGGAACCAACTCTGATACCAATTGTTGGCAACAGAGGGGAAGACAACTGAGAGGGGGGGGTGAATCAATTGTCACATAAATTAAACTTATGTTACTTATTCTCAAATTTGATAATTAAACATGAAAGTGAAAACCATCACCACATTAGAAACACACATAACACCAAGATTTTTGTGTGGAAATCCTATTAAGGGAAAAACCACGGTGGAGGTTAATCCAAAAGTTTATACTCTATTAAAAGTATAGTAAATGAGGAATGCATGTGCATTCAGCCACACTACCTAGAGCTCACTACTGAAATACAAAAAAGGCTTACCGTGCAAAGGAAGACACATTGTCTTACATAAAGATTTGGATTAAGTCCATCTGAGAGATTTTGAATTAAGAAAAGAGAATCTGCTCATGCCTAATTATAGTTCTAGTTAAGCACATAAGCTCTGCTCACTCTTCTTCACAGTTAATTTTTTCCCTCAAATGACTAGAACATTATTCACATTCAAGACTCACACACTTCGCTTCACTGATACCTCAAATTATATAAAAAATCGCTCATATATATCCACAACTAAGAATGACATCATCTACATGTCAGCTTCAATAAAATATGAAATGGATACAAACTATCAGCCCAAAACATAAGTAATTATCAATGTGAATCAACCAATGTTGGCTACAACATTGTGAGAACCCAAAACAACATCCTCAAACACAAAACATCTTCAATAATTAATCCTCAAAGATCCACAACATGCTATAATCAACTTGTCGACCATTAAGATGAAAAACATGAACACATAAAAGAAAATCACCGATCGCGAGCATAGTGACCAATGTGGATGTACAAATAGATGGATGATGATCTAGAAACATCCACAAGTATCATGGATCACCAAATAAGCATCTGTAGCAACTAAACTTACTAAAATTACATCACCTTCTTTTAGGAACACCAACTGAAGTAAGAGAAAAATTGTTAGAACATAGATACTCATAACTCGATCAAATATTCATGTGGATATTTGAAACTTAACATGGAAAAACTAGATATACTCAACAAAAAAATATTTAATCCACAACCTCTGATCATCAACATACTACGCTAGGCAACATAGAGAACTTCACATCACCACTAATGACCTATAACTTATTTTATTACAATTTTCTCAATATCCTGGACATATACAACCTCTGTTTCATTAATGCCAATAGTGTTGACATCTATGACAACCACGTATCAACAATATCCAATAGTTTATCACTTGGTTATCATAGTATGGTTGAGTGGTTTCTTGTTTAGAAGAACTAGGTCCACCTTGTGTAGGGAGCTTAGGTTCTTTATGTATTTCAAGATGTAGGTAACCAAATGTCTCAAGATGTGATATGGTAGGAAGTTCTTGTTGTTTCATGGATGGGTAAAAGGATGCATTAGCTTCAAGATTGTTAAGGAAATCATTTAGGAACCTATTCATGCTAGCATCATCTTCTCCAATGATGTCAACATCATGAGTAGGATATGCATTAGTTGATTGAGCAGGAGTGGGTTCAAGGTCATTAGGATCAGTTCCAAAGGAACAACTTGACATGTCAACTAAGGATTTTAATGACATCCAAAACTTATTAAAAGAAAACCATAATGAAAGCAAACTATATGCAAGAAATAGAATAAAATAGCAATTCTGGAAATAGGAACAAAGATGTGACAATAGAGAATAGAAATGTGGAAAATGCTCTGAAAATGATAGAAATCATAGTGCAAAATGTGGAGATGGACTAAGTTGCCTAGTGTGGCGAATTAGTACAAACAGTGATTTTTCTAACAAATTTTCAGAATTTTTAAATGGTTTTTATGATTTTTAGGCTTTTCAGATGTAAATACAACATGAAAATGCAATTTTTTTAGAATTTTTGAGTGAAATGCAATGCAAGAATGCAATCTATATAAGCTTTTCACTAATGCAATTTTGAAAATCCTAGAATGCAAAATAATGCAAAAACCTAATGCAATGTTGATGCAAGCTATTCCTAGGATGTAAATGCACTTGAAATTAGAAGTAAAGATGTTCTAAAGGGTGCTTCCCCAAAATGAATGATAGATTTTAGGGGGAAAAGGGGGTTCTCTTGCACTTCTAGGGTTTTTCACCTAAAAGGAGAGAGGTCTTTCACACCCAAAAATTGTAGGGTTCATTCAAGATCTTAGATGTAGATGTGATTTGAAATTTGTCTAAATGTTGAAAACTAATGAAAGAAACTAACTATTGAATGAAATCTAATGAAATGAATAGCTGTTTGAAAACGCAATGTCATATGCAAGAATGACCAAAGAATGTATGCAAACTGTAACAGAAAATAATGAAACTGAAGAGGTGCACCTAGAAAGTAAAGTGTGATGTTGAGAGGCTCTAAAAGATTGCATATTTTGTTGTTGAAGGCCACTGGTACACTTACACCAAGATGGGTGACTTAGTCTAGTTTCAAGGAAATTATGTTGGAATAGGTTTCAGAGAAATGTGCATCCAGAACAACAAAAATCACTTTTCAGGCCCAACAATGGGACTAATTCACCAATCATGGAGAATTAGTCCACCTTCAACTTCCAAGAATCTTGAAGTTGCAATTTGTAGCTTTTAGTCTGTACTTTTTCTCTTGACATAAATTTAGATCCGAATCTACAGACTTTGACATGTACGTTGTCTCCAAGCTTATTTTAGGGTTTTGTTGACTTTGAATGATGTTGATGGAATGTTGACACTTTTAAACACCTTTCTCTTTGATAAATCTGCATACAAGACCTACAAAATACACATACAAAGAGGGGAAAAGGGTTAGGGATAGAGAATAGGGGGTTACCTTAGGCAAACCCCATTTTGGTAATCAAACCCTAGAAAATGAAATAAAATAGAAAGAGAATGATGATTGAACAACATGCAAGTTCCACAACTCACCAAATCCTTGATGTAGAAGTATGAAGATTTGCAAGTAACAACTCCAATAAATGAATGCTTGAAGATTGCTTGATTGAGAAGGAGTTGT
>CM021109.1:611408294-611435793 GCA_007115665.2 Sequoiadendron giganteum | reverse complement strand
ATGCATTCATCCTAGCATTAGGTGCATACTTTTTAATCTCCCTAAGTTGCACTTAAGGGGGGGTGTTGGTGTAATTAATTATTTAATTACACTTTATTAAGTTTACTTAGGCAATAATTATTTTACTTAATTAATAAGTAAGCTTTATTTAGTTGAGGTAATTTTAGGTCAACATTAGGTTTTACCTTTAGGGTTTTGCATACTTTTCTTTTATAAAGAAATTCATCTTTTGTAATTTCTTAATTCTTGAATACAATTCATTTGCACATCTTCATGCAAATTGATTTTTTTTTTCTATTTTTCTCTTGTGGAAGCTATTTTTTGGTTTGTATGTTTGATCTTGGTTTCTAATAGGAAATCCATCTAAATTCCCATTAATTTTATCCCCAAGGCCGACATGGAGGAAACTAAAACTTAAAACCTAATTTTTCCTTTTCAAACCCTGAAAATAGCTCAAATTGGACTAAGTAACTAAGTTGGGTGACTTAGCTCCACCTGGATGGGACTAATTCGCCTAGATGGGTGACTTAGTTCCATAGGGGCTCTTTTGCTAGTCGGGATGTCATGGAATGCATAAATTAAGTTTATATGTTGATTTAGTCGGGTATTTGATCAAAATAAGCCTCGAGATGCACAATATGGGGTCATAGGGGCCTATTAATTATGATGTAAAGGATAATTATGGATAGGGTGTCTCAAAATAGGACTAAATTAGGCACAAAATTATCTCTTTCTTCATGACTATATAGTTTTTTATGTTACATTTAGCCCCCACTTTCATGAGAGGATGAACTTTCTTCAAACTTACACTAAAGTAGATGTTCAAGAGGGGTCCAATCGTACCAATGTGGATGAAAAATGATGGCAAGGATCAAAGCAGCAGTCAAGCCCCCAAGATCCAAGATCCTAAGTCAAACCAACATAAGCACAAAAGAACACACACAAGGTGAATGATTTGTAAAAAACAAGATACACAATCATGCAATGGCAAGAACTAAAGGAAGAAAAGAATGAAAGTAAAAAGGTGGATCAAGCTTCAACTGTTTGTCCAAAAATACATACTCACTCTGAGGTGATGGAACTTATGGTTTTCCGTCAGGTGAGAAGTCCCAAAGAAGTGGTTTAGTGAGAAATTCATGCCAGTGTGTTGGCTTCCCACCGTATAATGAGAAATTCATGTCAGTGTGTTGACTTCCCATCATACTAACCATGCCAAAGTTACCCTCTTGATAAATTTTATAAGGCACCACAATTATTTTGTAAATGCTCTTAAATATCATGTAAATATTTTTTTAAAGGGGATTTTTCTTTGTTTATGTAAGGTATTCTTCTTAGAGAGCATTATGCCTAATGTCCCCAAGATAGGACAAGTCAAAGTGTCAAATCGTTGCCCATGGGATTCCTCGTTCACATCATTCCATGTCAGTAGATCGTACACTCTTGGATGACATCAAACCCAATGAAACCACCAAGGAGAGGACACATCACAAGAAAAAGAAAAACCATGCCATGGATTTTTTTCCAAAAGATGTCATCTATGTATGCCCCCACTTAAAAGTTGTTGCTACACTATTGCTATGAGCAATCTCTTTAAAGTAGCCAAGAATAAATGTTAATAAGACATGAGAGCCAACTTGGAAATCCCTATGCCAAGCCATATGTTTCTGAATTAAGATACATCATGAATAAGTATGTCACATGCGAATCAACTTAAGGCATCTCATCCACATCCCTTAAGCTTTCTCTTATATTTTCATGAAAGGTTAACGACTAGCCAAAAGAGACAACAATAGGTGACACATAGGGATAAGGCTTTCTAACTCCTTGCCCCCACTTAATGTAGGATAAAGGTGAGCCTAGAATGGATGATGATATGCTTCTTCTTGTAATAGTGAGTATGCTATGATCCTACAAGTATTACATGGAAAGAAGCAACAAATAATGTTATTTATGTTGATAAGTAAAAAAAATTTATGCTTGTTACATATTTAATTGAGATATCTATTAGTTTGAATGTACCAACGTTAATTTTTTCATGGAAGGATTGTTTGTGATGGTGTTGACATTGGATGAAGGTCTTTGTTTTGAGAGACAATAACAAAGATGTATACATTGTTCTATAGCATCACATCCTTTCCCAGGTTGCTCCATAAGTCTTTCAGGTTCGAGGTTGGCCTTGATTGTATACAATTTGCTATATATGTGAGCAATGCCATTTTAACTCAGTTGGTGTGAAATATTATCATTAGCAAGTTTCCTTTTAAGTAGTTATAAGATGAGCGTAGGTTTCTTTTGAACTTGTGGTTGTTGTGAGGGTGAATGAAGAATTAAAGGATTCTTAGGATGTCCCACAGGGTATGTAGGAGGTCCAATAGTCAATGGGGATCTAATGGACACTTGCGCATTCATAACCTCAGTGGTCTTGGTTTGATGTATGTCTAAGAAAGGGAAATTTAGTATCATCATTTTACCATCACCCAATAAAGACACATTACTAGATTGCTTGAAATAAGTTCAACAATGTTTTTGTTTTCTTGCACCATGATACCTTCCCTAGTAGGAGAGTTTTTAGAAGAACTACAAACCAAATGTTCTTGACATTCAAGGGTTGATTCTTCCAAAATAACTTCATCGTATGTAAGGGAATTATCAATGGTTTGATTTTCTTGTTTATTGATAGTGGGGATATTAGGAGAAGGCTCTAGTTGATTGTCTAAAGTCTTCTTCTCTTGTGCCATAGTATCCACCCTAGTAGGATAGCTTGTAATATGCTCATTGCATTCCATGGTTAGAATTTATAAATTAGCTTCATCACAAATAGGGGAGACATCAAGAGAAGGAAAAATATGAGTTTCATGGGTACCAATGATTGAAAGTTTTTGTTCAAAGAGGTTTTCCCAAATGGTAGGGAGATTAGGAAAGGGAGGAATAAGATTCCCATTAGTCTCAATAGGGATAGTAGGAGAAGGATAATTGTATTGGGCATTTATGAGTTGATTTCTTTGCTTCCCAATGTCTTCCAAAATAGGATAAGTAGGGGAAGGATAATAAAGAGGGTTGTGATAGATCTTAAAGATTTGATTATCTAAGATCAATCTATCATCCTCATCATTTAAAATCTCATTCTCTTGTGCTATGATAACTTACCAAGGGGGATAAGGAGAAGAACAATCAAGAAATTTGTGATTCTCAAAGATTGTATCTTCTTTCACCAAGATACCTTCGTCACTAAAAGGAGAGGTATCATGAGAAGAACAATTATGATCATCATGATTGTCTATGGGTGCAACATCTTCTATCACATCATTCCCAAAAATAGGAGAGATAAGAGGGGGTGTAGGTTTAAGGAATTTTTCAACATTATCATTTTCTTGCACTAAGAGATTTACATAACTAGGGAATGCATTGAATGAATGACTAACATGTTTATTGACTAACTTTTTCTTTACAATTTTGGAAAAGATTGAAACTAAATTTTCTGAACAATGCAATGTTAAGACCTCTAATGAAATGCAATTTTCAGATTTCAAACAAGGTAATTTGCTAATTACACAATGCAATGATCTAAAATTGAAATATTATAGATGCAAAATTGAATTTGAGCAATGCATGAAATGAGCTAATTTAAGCCAGATCTAATGAAATGCATGTTACAAAAACCCAACCAACTTATACAGATAGGTAGTGGCAGAAAACATAAGCTTAAAAATAGGGTTTTCAACTTTTTAAAAGGTTGTTTCAGGGGTGAAAAGGGACTAAGTCACCCAAGGTGATGAATTAGTCATATTGGGTTTCTTTTTTAAAATTGTCATTATTTTTTGAATGATTTTTATGGTTTTTGTGTTGTATGATGTAGACCTAAGATGCAAATACAAAATATCAAAAATTTGTAATAATGATTTGAGATGCAAAATGCAACCTATATGTACTTTCACTAATGCAAAATTTGAACCCATAGAATGCAATTTAACTAATGCAAAATGCAATGCAATGTTAAGGTAACGCAAACTTAGGATGATAAAGAACTCAAAATTAGAAAAGAAGATGTTCAAAAAGAAATTTCACCAAAATGAACAGTTATTTAGACCTAAGAGGCCAACATCCATTTGAAATTTTGATTAATTCGATGGTTTTCCCACTCAAAATTGAAATTCTCCCAAAAGGGACTAAGTGGCCACCTTGAGCGACTTAGTCCCACCAGGGGTTTTTGAGGTGGGTTTTATGAAATTTTAGTAATTTGAATCTTATTAGTCGGTACTTGTATGATTTTTAGGTGGAATAAGCCTCAAGGTCCAACATAATGAGTTTTATGGGCCTATAAATGTTGTTTTAAAGGGATGATTGGTGCAAGAATGCCAAAATGGGTCCAAATTAAGCATGAAATTTCTAAGGCACCAAAATGCTTTTGTAAATTATTTTAAATATCATTTAAAGATTTTGTTAAATTGTTTTTTTCTTTGTTCATGTAAGGTCTTCTTCTTAGGGAGCATTGTGACTAATGTCTCCAAGAGAGGACAAGTCAAAGTGTCAGATCGTTTCCAATGGGATGCCTCATTCACATCATGCCATATTAGTAGATCATACATTCTTGGATGAAATCAAACCCAATGACACCACCAAGAAGAGGACACATCACAAGAAAAAGAAAAATCATGCCATGATTTTTTTTCCAAAATGTAGCAAAGATTTTTGAGACCTCTTGCACCTCTAGAGTTTTGTATCTAAAAGGAGAGAGACAAAGATCAATCACTTCATTCAAGAAAAAAAACTAGAGATTACAATGCAATAGAGATTGAAATATATCAAAGAAGATTATTCCTAAGGCTGGAAGTTGATAAAGAAGATAAACTATGCATGTAAAATTAAAGAAATGTAAAGTGTTTAAAAATACATTGTGGTATGCAGAAAGACCTAAAAAGATGAATAGAAATGTAAATAAAATAGAATAGGAAAGTAAAAAAAAGGCATGCACTTGGAAAATGTGTTGAAGACTAGATTGAAAGCTAGAGATGTGACTGATCCTAAAATTTTGATCTACTGAGACATTTATGCTATTCTGGGTGACCTAGTCCTAGATCTGGAAAACTATATTAGAGCCTGTTTCAGCCAAATGGGTATCCAAATCTACAAAAAACTCTAAAAAATAGGTGCAGTGGGACTAAGTCACCACTGATCGTGACCTAGTCCACTTTGGATTTTCTAAAAACTCGAAAGTGGATACAAAAGCTCTCGGTCTACACTTTTTGCTCCTCCAGGTGTTTGATTTTAAAACTTTGATTTTCAGCATTGTAAGTGACTTTTTGTGTAGATTTTGACCTAGCAAACAAGGAGATGTCCTCAGCAAGTTTCCAATCAATCCTTCAATTATTTCCAAGTCTTCAAGGTACCTAAATTTGTAAACACACAAGGAAAGAGAGAGAAATGTTGAATGTTAGGGCATGGGGGTTTGCCTTGGTCAAACCCCTTTTTAGGTAATTAAACCAAAATGAAGAAATAATGTAATATGAAGAAATGGAGTTAGAGACTTGCCATGATGATTGATCTTGAATTTATGTACCAATAGATGAAGAATCCACTCTTGAATGCCTTAGAAAGCTATCTTGATGACTTAGAATGCTAAAACCCGAGCTTGATTCACTTGAGAGGGAAGATGACTCATGAATGAATAACATATGATGATGAGTTAGGGTTTAGAGGCTTTTATATATAGGAAATTCACCTAAAATGCCCGTTAATTTGATCCCTAAGGCCGACATGGAGGAAAACTAAACTTAAAACCTATTTTTTCCTGCTCAAAGCTCGAAAACAGCTCAAATAGGACTAAGTCACCAAGCTGGGTGACTTAGTCCCACTTGGATGGGATTAATTCTCCCAAATGGGTGACTTGGCCCCACAGGGGTTCTTTTTCCATTTGGGATGTCAGGGAATGCATAAATTAAGTTTATATGTTGATTTTATCAGGCATTTGATCAAAATAAGCCTTAAGATGCACAATATGGGGTCAAAGGGGCCTATTAAGGATTATGTAAAGGGTAATTAAGGATAGGATGTCTAAAATAGGACCAAATTAGACACAAAATTATCTCTTTCTTCAAGAGTATATAATTTTTGGTGACACACATAGTATTTCACATTACATATTACATACACATCGTAATCCATAAGAGTCATTCATGACCATCCATCATATTGCATACATGTTTGAACCGACATCGTATACACATAACATAAAATGACATGGAATCTCATGGTTATCATCACTCATAAGCATGACATGGGGTGTAACCATAAAAGTGGTTTACAATTCGAGTGAGGAAGGAAAACTTCCAAAAACCTCACCCATGCCAAAAAAATTTGTTTTGAGGGGTTCGAGCAAAACACTTTGCATGTGGGAACCCATGTTTTTCATTGTGAAAGGGGGTTCGATCGAACAAGGGTTCGCGCAAACCCCCCTTTTCCCACCTTCCCACCCTTTGACACAAAAAGACTATTTTTTTCCCCTCGAAGCTTGGGTTGAGAATGAAAATGGAGTAGAATTCACAAACCCAACTGGAAGATGGCATTCCTTGGAATGATCTATCCAATGAATATAATTTTAATATGTTTTGGTTTTATTATGTATGTGTTTTTTTAGTTTTATTAAACATAAGTTTTTCATCGAAAATCAAGCTCTCTATTTTGCACATGAGGAAAAATAGAAAATTATCAAAATAATTTTTTTTAAAATATGTTCATGTTGGGTATTGATGTCCTTGATCCATTAAAATAAATAAATTTGAATTTTGATACATACAGAAAAATTTATGTTGTATGCAGTCCACCTATGTCTAAATTGCAATTGGTTTGATTTTGAAACTTGATTAAAGAAAAAATATTCAATAAAAATCTGTCAGACCAAATGAAAGTGCTAGATATCGTAGTTACCAATATAAATTCAAAAAAATTATAATTTTATCCTTCATACAAAAAAATTTATGTTGTATACGGTGAGCGTCACTTTTGAAAAATGTTATTTTCTGAAAAAAACTAGTTTTCATGGGAGATGGAAAAAGAAGTGCAATCTGATTCCAAAAATTTTGAAAAAAATATTTTTAGAATCTATAGACAAAATGTGATGAGACTCTAGTTTTCATCATCTTCAAATTCCTCATAGTTTAGCTGCTATAGGTGCCCGAATGTGAAGATTTAGTTAAAAATAATAATTGCAGTGTTTAGTTTGGCCAAAAATTGTAAATGACTATTGTGGGATCACCCCATGGCATAAACAATATCATAAAAATAAATGCATATATCCATCATCTAGGAATCACATATAAGGCATCAACATGTAGAACCATGGCATCATAATATAGACTGCATAAACACCATAAACACATATATCATCCATGACACAATAAGTGCATAATAATAGACCAGGCACATCATATAATTGCTACCAAAAATCATCATATATATATATTGCTCAAAATGTGTCATAGTACAATGGAATAATGTATGTCAAAAATGGAGCTCGTAGGCTCCATGGTCAAAATATAAGTGTCATAATACATAGTCAAAATAGGCCCTAGCTTGAGCTGTCATGCTATCGAGAAGGTGATTGGTGTGGTGACCCTGGTGGCATGTGTTTTGATGGTGGCTTGTCATATGGACTTGTCTGTGTTGATCCTGATACCCCGCTGCTACTCTCTCCCCTGCTATGTGATCATCTATTGTGTGACTGACCATTTCTTAGTGCCTCAAATGCACTAGGTGCTATGTGCTCAGGTGGTACCTCAGCCTCATAAGGATCTATGTAGTATTGCTCTCTTTGGCTAGCTTTGGAAACCTCTCTGAACATGTCCAAATATGACCCATTGCAAGTGGCAATAAATTCTAGACTAATTTTCTCTTCCTGATATTCCCTGATCATTGCACCATCTCTCTCTTCCTATATAGTGTCACGCTCTATCTTGAGCCCATCTCTCTCTACTTGCACTATTCTTAGCTCGACCTCCAAGGCCTCAACCCTTGCCTACAAATCATGTACTCTCTAATCCACCCCCTCCTCTCCATCCCTAATGGGGACATCCTTGAAACCCTTTGTGTCTAAGAAAATCCTCTCTCAAAGGATGCACTTTTCCTCACCCATATCCTCCTCCTCATCTCGCCTCTCCTCCTCTAGCTACTCCACCTCCATTACAACCACCTCTACTGATACATCATGTTTCTTTCCCTCATCCAAAACCATTTCCTCATCATGTCTCCCCTCCTCTTGTCTCTCCTCCTCTCCTTCCTCTCTAATAAGAGAGAGTGATCTGTGCCATCTCCCTATCCTGTTCCTCCATCCTCTACCTTTGCCTCTCCTGTCTCCACCATCATCACCCCTCCCACCTCCTCATCCTCTATATTGTCTCCCTCCATCTCCTCTACCCCATCCTCCTCCCTTCTACCTCGTGGAACCATACCTCATTGGACCATTGGTGTTGGCTTGTCTCAGTGGTACTAGACTATATGCTACCCACCACATATTGTAGTCAGCTATTATCCCTGCATCTTTCAAACCCCCTCTCTATTCCCACTAAATAACTTGTAATCCATCAATACCCTACTCAATGGTGGTCACTAGTATCACTGGGCCACCATGGTGTAACCTCTCTAGATGACCTAGAAAACTCTATTATGCCCTATGCTATACCTTGCTACTCGCCAAACTGCCTAAGCACCTGATTTGGAAAATAAATCTCTATAATATGTTGTGATTGGATTGTCCATCCAATTAGGTACCTCTATTGTCTACACCATGGTAGGTTCCAATCCTCATCCAACCATTGGTTGCAATCTCTCCACAGTCTCCATACAAAATTTGCAAGGGTATCAATACCATGCCTCTAGTATATCACATCTCTGACATGAGTCTGTGTCATTTCTCGTTTATACATGAATACATATGGAACATTGGCCCCCAACTAGCGACCAAATGGTTGAAAAAACATGACAATATTCTCCTAGGCCCATACCATAAGCAATGTAACTCTGCAACTCATCGATAGTCCATTTCTATAAGCTATATTATGCAACTGGAAATAGAGCATCACAAGAAAACATGGTCCCCATGCATATAGTGCGTCCCTAGAAAACATCCCCATTAGCATCTTGTCCCATCTAACTGGGAATCCATGTCCTCAATGGTCTAGAATGATGAACCCGTCAATATGTGTACAAAGATGTAGTCAATCCACTCATACCTCTCTACCAAAGTCTCCCATCAGATCTCATAGCGATCTATCCCTAGGTCTCTGATATCTTCATATACATAGTACTCTAAAGGTGTTTGGTATCTACGTCTAGGATTTTATTTGACCCACTCTCCCTGAATAGTTCTACTATTTTCTTTGCCTTGAACTTTTGATAAGATAGGAAAATAAATTCTTCTCATGGTTTTATGGGTTATATGGGCTCATGCCAAAAGAAATCTAAGGAAAATTTACCTTTAGAGGATAATGGGTTAAAGCCATTGTGATGGATGGTGAAAATTTCATTGTCAAAGGTAAACTTCAAGAATTTATGCACAACTGAACAAACAAATTTCATGAAGCAAATCCATGGATAGCTTAGCTTCACACGAAATTGGTTCGACTACAAGATGATGGACAATAAGATATCTAATGTTTTCGGTCCTATTTACAATGGTAGGGTGATCAAAACTATCGCAGGGTACATGATATATTTATGTGTCTTGATCCATGCTTTCAATTTATCACACATGCCTTGATAGAGTTCATGCAAAAGTGAGAATTCCTCAGTGATCACATTCTCTACATAGGTGGGATCTATTAGTATCCCATTAGTGGTCTTTTCATAGATACAATCGGCTATGTAAAGAGGACCATCAAGTGCATGTTTAAGTATGTCACTTTGTGAGAAAGCAATATCAAGAGGATTTTTAGTTAGGCCCTTATGAGGAATGACGTCTATCACTCCTACCATGTCATCCATAGGATCACGATTTGTAGGATCATGTTTAATAGAATCATTATTATCACCATCTATATCAACATTCATCACACCATTCTTCATAGTTTTTCTAGCTTTGACAAATGAAATAGTATGTTCTGGCATGAGGTTGGTAAAAAAATTTTAGGAGGGGCAAGCGACTTATTTCCTTGATCACTAACATCTCCAACAGAAAGGAAACCAAAATCAATGAGGTCTTGCACAAGATGTTTAAGACACTTACAATGTTTTGTATCATGTCCATTTTTTTGATGATAGTGGCAATAAGCATTTGATCTAAAGCTTAGTGATAAAGGCTTATTAGGGTTGGGTGTTTTGATGGGAGGCAAGGTAATCATTTGTTGTTTTAAAAGTTGGGACATTATGTTATGAATGGTATCGGGTAAGGGAGTGAATTGTCTTTGTCGGTCTCCATAGCTAAAGGGGATCGTGGCTTTAACAACAAATATTTGGTTATTGACATTCTGAGTTGTTTGTTGAGGGGGATTGAATTGAAGGAACCCTTTATTTTGTTTTCTAAAATTTTGGGAATTGTTTTGGTTTACGGACTCAGATTTCTCTGTTCGGTTAAAAGTGGAATTTGTATCTTGACTACGAATCAAATTTTGATAATCATGGAGGGTAGTACACAAGTGCATGAAGGAAAATAATTTCAACATGGTAAGCTTGTATTGGATCTTACTTTGTAAATTTTCTATGAACATCTTTTGAAGGTGAGGATTAGGAACCTTGACATCAATTTGGGAATAAATCGATTGGTAGTATGAGATAAAGTCAGTTATCTTTTCATCTTCTTTTTGCTTAAATATCATCAAATCATACAAAGTCATCTTAGGAGTCATATGCACTTGGAAGTGGTTGAAAAATGCCTCAAAAAATTCCTTGAATGAGCTAATTGAGTTGTTCGGTAAAGAAGAGAACCATTCCAAGACAATATATTTCAAGGACCTAGGAAAAAGCTTAGCCAAAAGTTTATCATCAAGGAAAAGTCACTACATAAGCTAGTATAAGCATTAACATGGTTAGAAGGATCTCCCTTCCCTTAATATTTCTCAAATCTATGAAATTCTACAACTTGTGGCATTGGTGTTCATAGTATCTCTAAGGAAAATGGACTACTTTTGACATAATATGTAGGTGGGCCATTTTGATTTTGGTTGATGGTAGAAGCTTGCTTTTGAAGGGATGAAATGGTTTGGAAGAGTTGATTCATGAGAGGATCATTACTTGTGTTATGAGCTGGAAGTGAAAATGGTGAAGGGCTATATGTGTTTGAAGGACAAGTGAAAGGAATGCTTATGGGTGGTAAGGTGGTAGGAGATATGACATGTGATGCCACATAGGAACTAGGGATGATAGAAAGAATACTCAAGGAAGGAATCACATTACTAGTAGGTTGCATTGTTGTTGTCACTTGGGGATTGGTATAGGTAGGTATTGAGGCAATTGTTGTGGGATGACGAATTTGAGTTCCCTCTTGGCTTGCGACATTGCTTGTTGGTAAAGGACAACTAGTGGCTGGGGGGAGGTGTTTTCCAAAGATTTGAACTATGTTTTTCACAAGGTCAAGCCCATCTTCACTTTCAAGCATGTGGTGAATTCTATCTATAGTAGGGATGGTGGTAGTTGAAATGTTTTCATTTTTCACTTGGTGTTGTATGTTTTCTAGGTCCTCGTGAATTTGAATTATGTTTTCTTGTAGGACACTATCATTCCTTATTTCAACTTGCATCACACTACTTGAATGAAAAGAGTTGTTAAGGGTATGATCCATACCTAGTGTACTAGTGTCAATACTAGGAGTGAAAGAGCTAGACAACCCAAGGTCCACAATGATTTTTCTATCATGGGGTGACATGAGTCTTGAACTTTGTCTCACTATAGTATTAGCAATAAGACACAAAATACTCAGACAAGGGCTACTAAAGGAAAGGTGAATGCAAAGGCAATATAAGCTATGAACAATGAAATGAATATAACAAAAAATTTGGAAGTTGGAACAAAAAGCAAATAACAGTAAACAAAAAATCAGAAACTAAACTTTAAATGCCATAAAATGAAATTCAGAATATGTAGAGGGACTGATTTTTCCAAGATGGAAAATGGGTCCCAGTAGGGATTTTTTTCAAAATTTTAAAAAAATAAAATTACTTTTTATTCTTTTTACTTTGGATGATCTATATGCTAAGTGAAAATGCATATTTTGTTTGATTTTCAATGAAATGAGATGCAAAAATGCAATCTATATGAGCTTTCAGTAATGAAAAATTTGAAAACCATAGAATGTAAGTTAACCAATACAAATCCTAGTAATGCAATGTTAATGCAAGCCAAATCTAGGATGATGATGCACTACAAATTAGAATTTTAATGTTCTATATGAAGGTTCACCAAAATGAAATGATGAATTTGTGGGATGGATGCTAGCATATGGTCTACCTAACATAGAGCATACCCACTTTCCACCATTACATTCAAGGGTAGCCCTAGATATCTCAATGCAAAGGAGAGAGAGATCTTGCAATAGAGCTATCCTAGGGGTTGGATACAAATTAATGAAGGTTTCACCACCAATTTTAGACTTGGAAAAGATAATGAAATGAAAGATGCAACACTAAACCCTAATTGAATGTAATGCACTATGAAATGACCTAGAAAAGTAAGTGAAATGAAACATAAAGCTATAGAAAGGAATATGTGCACTTGGAAACCTAGAAATGACTGAAAGGAGGTCTAAAACATTGGACTTTCTGCCTTTAATGCTAAATGGGACTCATTTACTAAGCCTTGGGAATCAAACCAAAATTTGGGTTTCTGTGTGGGAACAAGAATCTACAAAATGGGTATCTAAATCTACAAAAATATGAATCAGTCCAATTAGGCTTTTTTGAAGCTTCAAAATCTGATCCTACTCTCCTCAATCTTCCCAATCCTTCTTGATTGGTTTCTGAATCTAGGTCTCTGATTTGTAACCTGTAGGTATTCTCCAAGGCTTGATGACAAATTTGACAACTTTGAATAACTTGAAAACTTTTCTCCAATCTTGCTCCTTAGGAAATCTACAACCTAGAATTTCAAATCACACACAAAGGAGAGGGAAAAATGTTGTTGGGTTAGTGGATAGGGGTTTGCCTTGGTCAAACCCCTTGTTGGTAATTAAACCTTGAAATAGAATGAAATATGAATGGAGAATGATGAATGAACAAGATAAGATGTTGTAACTCACCAAACCCTAGCAATAAAAGACTATAAACATGTGTGAATTGGCTCCAATGGATATAGATCTTGAATGAAATGCTTGCTTTAATCATACACCCTACATCACAATTGTTAGCTCAAAACCAAGAATGATGCATGAAGTCTTTGACATGATGATTAATGCTTGAATGTTGCTCTAAAATGATTGATAATCTACCCTTGAATTCTCTTGTGAATGCTTGAATGCTCTTGTGAACTCAATTTTTCTATAAGGATGCTCATTCAACTTGCTAGGTGTAAAATGAGAGAAAGAAACTTGTATTTATACGAGCAATTATGCAAGAATTCTAAAAAATACAACACTACAAGTTGACATCAGATCTAGGAGGATAAAATATCATTCGAAATTTAAATTAATTTTGATTTGGGCCACACAGGAATCATTCGCCCAAGGTGGTGAATGAGTCCCACTAGGCTTAATTTTTGGGACCATTTTTAAAAAATGCTTAGAAATGTGTGAAACTAGGTTCATGACCAAAATATCTAGGTGAGACTCATTCACTGAAGGTGGTGAATGAGTCCTAGATCACTAAATATGGGCCACACAAGACGAAAAACCCTAAATTATGATTGAGTATTGATTTGTGTCAGAATTATCCTCGAAAAGATGCATAAAATGAGGTTTTTGGATGCAAAATAGGGCCAATTAAAGTATAAGAAAGCCCAATTATTAAGGAAAACCCTAGAAAATTTTGAAAGTGTGTTACAATACTTTAAAACACTTCAAATAAGACATCAAAAAACTCATTTAGTCTGCAAAGGCCCAAGACCTAATGAGAATATATTAGACATATTACACCACTAAATCAAGGAGAAGTTAAGGGGACTTTTTTATGTCATTAAATTTATATACAAAGTGAATTTTTCTTTATCTTTTGTACATACAAAGAATAAAGTGAGATTAAACAATAATACACTATTATAATAAATGAGAGTGTAAAATACTTTAGTTAAGTTTTTAATAGAGTTAGATTATAGATGATGAATAAATATAATTTAAATGAATGTTATTTACATTAGTAAATTTATTAGTAGTAGTTTTACATTAAAATATGAAATAATTTTTTTAACAAATAAGCCTATTTAACCTTTAAAATTAACAAAAATGATAATATGTGTAGTGTAGAAAATTGTATGCTCTTGAAAGTGGTGCAGTTTCATTGTTAATTTGGACCTATTTTGGCACCCTTGCTTTAAATACCCTTTAAAATCAACATTAATAGGCTTCTAAGACCCACTATTTTGTATCTCGAGGCTTATTTCAGCTAATAACCTGACAAAATCATCAAAAACATAAAAAATTCCAAA
Source organism: Sequoiadendron giganteum (assembly GCA_007115665.2). NCBI lineage: Eukaryota > Viridiplantae > Streptophyta > Pinopsida > Cupressales > Cupressaceae > Sequoiadendron > Sequoiadendron giganteum. Next base: position 611,421,234 of record CM021109.1, on the reverse strand, counting down.
ATACCACCCCAAAAATCTAGGGTGGGAATCATTCACCACCTTGGGTGAATGAGTCCCCCTAGGTGGGACCCATTCACTAGAAGTGGTGAATGAGTCCGATTTGGGGCCTTTTTAGGGTTTGAGCAGTAAAATCACCTCTTTAATTCAAATTTTTGGCTGATGTTGGCTTTTGAGATCTGAATAACTGTTAATTAGGTGTTACTACCTATATAAAAAATTTTCTAATTCATTACTTCATCTAAGCAATATAAGCAAGCATTTTTAAGAGCAATTTCAAGATCCAAGCCTTCAAGCATTTACAAGAGCATTCAAGAGTAAGTAATCGACAAAGTTGATGTTTTGGAGTAGTATTAAAGTGTTTTTGTAGGTCTTCAAGCTCACTTTCATTCAAGATCTATCATTGTCAAGGGTTGATCATGGTTGCCTATGGTGAATCATGACAGATTCTAGGTTGGGGAAATGCAACTAGCCATCAACCCAAACCTAATGACTTGTTTCCTACATGATTCCATCCTCCATTATCACTCTACATTCAGCCTAAGGAAGCTACAAGCATGATTGAGGCTCATTTGTGTGATTAGAGATCTCTCAAAGTGAGTCATCCATTGCCATATTTCATTCATGCATCCCACTCTTACACATTAGAATATGGTTGCATTATGTTTCAAATTTCCTAGTCTTAGACACACTTAAGGCTAGGGTTTATGTTCACATTTACATTCAAGTTTTATTATTTCTATCAAGGTTTAATTACCAAACTAGGGGTTTGACTGAGACAAACCCCCCATAAGAAAAATCATGTTTATATTATGTTTTGTAGGTCTTTTCACAGATTTGGATCCAGAAATCAATTTGGGAGAAAAGAGTAGGTGTTGAGGACAAAATTTGAACCTTGAATTCTCGAAAAAGTGGAACAAAACTGATTCACCAAAAGTGGTGAATGAGTCCCACTACAGGTGTTTTCTCAATATTTTTGCAGATTCAGATACCCTTTTCCCAAAAACCTGTTCCTATGTAGAAACCCAAATCTAGGACTAATTTTCCCAGACTAGCATATGAGTCCCAATAGGTCAAAATTCTAGAATTTCTAGCATTTCAGGTCTTCATCCAGTCATCTTTAGATTTTCAAGTGCACACATTCCGTCTTGTAGCTTTCTATTTTTTTTTATTTGTATTTCTAGGTCATTTAGTGAAAGATTGCATTGAATTAGGGTTAAGCATTTTGATTTGCATTACATTTGTCTTTCCAAACCCTAGCTTAGTAGTGAACCCCTCATTAGTTTGCATTCAGCAACTAGGACAACCCTATTGCAAGATCTCTTTCTCCTTTGCATTGAGATCTCTACGGTTATCCTTGAATGAAAGAGAGTGAAGATTGTTGTCTTATGTCATAAACCATAAGTGACACCCAATTTTCCTCCTTTCAATATGAAACATGATTTTAATGATTAGCTATTAAGAAAAAATAAAATTTATAAAGAAGCCTATAAGTAAATATATTTGGTAATAAAGCTAAAACATAGAAATGTAATTAAACTCATCAATGAGATTATAGATAATCTTATATAAGAATATAATATTGTATCATAATTAAAATTTTGTACCATAATCTTTTGATTGAACATTGAGAGTATTGCTTTAGGACAAGGGGTTAAAGTTGCATAAATTTTCTTGTTAGAAATAGTGTATAAGATAGTGCATAGACTCTACTAGATTGTACTCCAAGCTATTTGGATTGAATCATAAATCTACTAAGATTTGAATGCATATTGTGTAAAAATGTTCTACAAAAAGTCTCTTTGTTTTTGAGTTTTTTTTTTATAAACTCCTTATTATGATTTGGGTAGAGCACATTTTACTTGTATAACAATACTTTAAATATAATTGATGTGTTACTATTTGAAATGTAGTAGGTACAAAAAGAAACTTGTGAAACAAATAGTAATGAATGATCTCTAATCATTAAATCATTAATTGTAATTCATACAATCAACATTAGAAGTAATTAATCAACATCATCTTGTAATATATATTGATTTTGACAATTAATAAATAATTTCATATTATTTATATTTTAACTATAAATATATGACATAAACCCATTAAAATATATCACATAATTTATTATTAACGTTACAAAACCTATGTTCTTTATTGCCTCTCTCCCTCTAACTCAAACAAAAGAAATTAAATTAAATGTAGTAGAGCAAATAAAACTATATGGTTTATTAATAATTCACATTTGCTACCATGCTTCAATCCTCTGCCAAAATGCGAGCTTTGGAGCAGCATATGGAAATCCATCAAAGTATAAAGGATGTATATTATAGTTGGAAAAGCTCTGGTAAACATATATCCATAATGTGGAAGCATAGACAAGGCAGTAAACCGTTTGACAGAAACATGGTCTTATGGAATGCAATGATTATAAGATAGCCCAAAATGAATTCTTCAAAAATATTTTACGAACTTCCAAGCAAACAGATTTGATTGGTGTAAACCTTCACTCGTCAAAAGTAGTTACTTTCAAAGAGGGTATGGATCATTACAATAAGATAATTATGTCTTTAAAATGATGATGGGTCATGGAGTGTGCTTTTATTGATGAAAAATTTGAACAGAAGAAAATCTAAAAACAACATAATTATCTTCAAAATGATGTTAAATTGTCTTTCAGCAAATGTCTGATAATTCAAAATGACATTTGAATTTTGTTAGATATTTTTTTTGTAACTTGTTTAGTATATTATTTGGGCAATTTGTGGAAAATAGGTTATACCAGAATTAAAGGTGAATTGGTGATTAACTAGAATGTATTTTAGTGGTAGAGTATTCAGCTCTCCTAAAATATTATCCATTTCAATAGTCAAAGATTAACTTTAAGTCAATAAAAATAAGATAAATATTTATCTTTTTTGATATTCACAATGCGTAAACTTTTTATTAATTGTTTTACTATTGAACCAGATGATATTTAAGTAGAGTGAGAGCACTCTATCAATAAATGGGAAGTCTTGGGTTTGATTTCTACCTGTTGGACTATTCTTAAACATCATCAGCTTCAACAATCAAAAATCAATTTTCACCAATAAAAATAAGACAAATATGTACAACTTTTTGGTGTGAATAAGGTTTAAAATTGCTATTGACAGTTTGACTATTGAACTAGATGATGTCTAAGTATGGCAAGAACACCCTAACAACAAATGAGAGGTCTTAGGCTTGATTTCTTGTTTGTTGGCTATTCTTAAACATCATTCAATTTAACAATCAATTGTCAATTTTAATCAATAAAAATATCATCTATTGACTGTATGATCATTAAATCAGATGATGTTTAAACAGAATGTAATTGATCCATAAAAAAATAAAATTATTATGATCTCAAAATAAGTTAATTGACCCCAAACAGTTAGAAACCTTGACCAATTACAATGTAGCCTTAAAAAAATTGTTAAAAATGAACAACATTCCAAATAAAGATGAACCAGTCATCAAATAAGCTGATAATTCGATGACAGACCATTGACAAGGGAGTAACGATACATTCTTTTAATCAAATGATCATTTAATGTGATACATTGAAATTTGAGACATATGTGATTATAAGTGTATAAGCTTATAACAATTTTCAGCGAGAGCAATCCGCCTACAGATTGCAGGTTACCTTTTCATATTCGCCAAGTCTTTTTCGTAGACTTTTTTGGGCTGCATACTGAAAAGGCCCGCTTTAGATTTTGACTTACTAACTTCTCTCGATTATACGACTTTCGAAAATGAAATATGTATAAGATATTTGTATATAAAAAGGTATGATAATATAGTAAATATCATACAAAATGATATGCAGAGGGGTCTGTCAGATGGGGGTTGAACTGACAAGAACAGTGATGACGATCACATTGACGGAATAGGTCTTTTCCATGACGAAAACGTTTAGTGAACAGAGCACCATTGGGTATAATGGCAGTGTTTCACTTTTTGCATGCCATATAGTCAAAATATATGACAAGACTTCTGGTTTTTTTTTGCAATGTATTCTATCTTTTTGTTGTATTTGCCTTCTGCGATGAAGTTAAGGTTCCTACAGTAGAGTTGGTGTGGAGGTGTTATAGTAGGGTGACGTGCGAGTAAAAATATGAACTAATGTCAGATTATGTTTGTGTTTTCAATTGTATAGTGTTTAAATATTAAACTGGATATATGAATTGCAGGTGTGGTGTGAGTTTTTAGATTTTTCTGTTCAAAGTGAAAGGGTGGAGTATGTGGAGAGGAGTTGCATTCTTGTGACAGGTGAGTAACAATTTAAATTAATTATATATATTTTTTATGGTTTTGGGTTGTCACTTGCATAAGGTTTTAAAAAAGAATTTAAGGGTTGCAAGTTGCAAAACACTTTGGGTGTTGAAACTTGTAATTTATTATTCACTAAGAATGTCATGAAATGGTGGTGTTATTTTAACTATAGATAAAGATATGTATAGTTATCAATGCTTAAAAACAAATACGAGGTTGGGAGAGATGACATCTTTTTTGAACCTATAGTTTAGGCATAGGGTAACTTTAGGAGTACACACTTCATGCTGCACATGGTGCTTGCTAAAAAATGACACATTACAAAACATACAATGTGTTTTAACCTATACTTCACAACAATCCCAAACCCTTATGGTTTTGATTTGTTTATATCAAGGTATCCAATTCAAATAGAAGCAACACCATAAATATTGGTATTAGGAAACCACAATACATTTCTCTTTGGTTGTGGATTCAAAACATATATTGTTTTGGATACTATATCAAATGCAAGTTAGAAAACATGTCATGTTTTCAAACCTACAATATATCATACCCAACACAAAATTGTCAAATGTTGTTGTTATTTGAATGGTTGACATACATATGTATAGTTATGGATGTCTTATAGTAAATAGGAGATTTAAAAACATGCTATGTTTATTAACCCACACATTATATAATAGGGTAAAATTTAGAGTACAAAATGTGTTTTAACATGTAGTTCACAACAATCCCAACCCTTGTGGTTATGATATGCATCCAAATCTCCAATTTAAATAGAAACAACAATAATATTGCTAGTATTGGGGAAATACAATATAGTTGTCCTCAATTGATGATAAAAAAGATGGTGTTGTTTAGAAAGCATGTCAAATCCAAGTTAAAAAATACACCATGGTTTGAAACTTGTAATTTTTGATACCCAATAGACAATTGTCAAATGATGTTGTTTTCTCAAATGTAGACATGTATGTGTACATAGAATTGGATGTATTATAACAAATAGGATCTTTTGAAAAATACAATCCTTTTTAATCCTCACTTTATATAATGGGGCAACATTTATAGTAGACACTATAAAAAGTTCACACTATGTGTTTTAACATTCAATTCAGAATGATCCCAACCCTTGTGGTTATGGTCTGTGTATATCCACATCTGCAATTCATATATAGCAACATCTCTTTATATTGGCATAGGTTAGCCTTGAGAGTACATGATTCATACTGGACACACTACCTACTATAATAAATTATTGGCAATTAGATTTGATTTTTATGAATAGTTGTAGGTTGAAATGCAATATTATTTATAAGTTACACAAGTTTAGTTTATTATTGTGACGATTCATGTGAAATTTGGATGTCATAATTGTTCCATAATTTGTAAGAAATATGTAAAAAATGTGGTAATGAATTGAGGTTGTTTTTATTGATGAAAAAAGTAGATGCCATTAAAGGTTACTTGAAACACATTGTTGGATTTCATGTTCCTTATCTTCATATAATGGAGCTATGTGTATCCATGATTCATCCCCAATTTCAGAACGATTAAATCTAACCAAGGAAAATAAAATTGTTAATTTTTTATACTATTGAGAGAGCTTAGATAGAAGAAACATGTGACTTTGGACTTGAAGTTTTTGAATGTTTGAATGTGTTATCTTAATATTCTATTAGGAGAGTTGGCTCATATTATTTTTTGTCATTACGATATTTTATTATAAAAAATTCATTAAATGTTGAGACAAACAAAAAGAGAACCTAAGTCTTATGCGTAAAAGGTAGGATTGGAATTTTATGTGTGGGGTGGGCTACAAGTGTTCTTTTTCTAATGTTTCATTAACATAAAGATCAACAAAGTGTTTAGATTGAATTTCAACCATGAAGGTGAGCTAATCAAACTTGGATTTGCATCTTTTAGGGCCTTGAAATGGATTGGAATTGATTTCCTTTGATTAACCTAATTAACCTATGTGCCCTAATATGAAAAATGCAAACTACTAACAATGTATAGATTGAAATAAAGAATTACAGGTAGATCTAGGAAAGAGAGAGTGATATGTACCTATCCTGAAAGTTTGATGTGAACTTGAATATAAGGATTGAGTTTCCCAAGGGTGTTTGAGTCCATGTTGGGGTGTCCTACTCTGCTTTTGTAGTCATCTAATGGCAGATCTAAGATCCCTATTTTCGTTTGTAGACTTGACAGATCATTGTCAAATAATTTTATAGGTGAGTTTTAGTGAATAGACAAAATGTGGGGTTTTGAATGCAAAAATGGATATATGATCTTTGAAAGCTTCCTTTAATCCTCTCTAAACCTACACAAAGAGAAGAAATTTGGTGCCATTTAGGGGCTCTCCTTAGTCAAACCTTGTGTTAGTGTTTCCACTTCGACAATGGCAATGCCAATGATAGGAAAGTTAAATTATAGGAAGTAATGATGAATCAACAAAGTGTTGCAACTCACCACCCTTCAATGACTTCTTGTAAGGATTGAGGTCATGCACATCACTTCAAGTTCTTGGATCTTTCTTGCTTGATTTCTTGAATTTCTTGGATACCTACAACAAGGTTTAGCCTTCACAAACAATGATAACATAAACACATATGAATTCACATAAGATTTGACATGATGTTAAGATCTTGAATTGTTGTAATGAAGATCTAAAATTTTGTTCTTGACTTGCTCTCAATGTTCAATTGTTGCTAGATATTTTTTGTTGGTGCTAGATAATTTCACTTAGTGCCTAGATAGATTTAAAATGATGCAATAACTAGGAGTTTATAGGAATTTATTCAATTTCTCATAAATTAAATCCCAATAGCCGACATTTAAAACCTGAATTTGAAATGTTAAAATGTTGATACTGACATATTCAAATTTGGATCCTAGCAAAATAAGGGGACTCAGATGCCCAATGAAATCTTAGTCCTAGCCCTATTTTCCAATATTTTAGGTGTTGGAGGCAAAACATTAGATAAATGCATTTGTTTAATGCTTTTCGTTTATTAGAAAATGGTAAAAATAGGCTATAGAATGCAAAATTTTGGAAATTAGGTAGTACTTAATTAGGCTTAGGGGAGTGCAGAAACCCCCAATATTCTTGAGATCCCATGGAAAATTGACATAAGCACAAAGGAACACACACATGTATAAAATGCAACAAGACAACATATACAAACAAACAATGCCAAAATAAAATGCAAAAGGAGGATATGGATAATTACGGTCTAGCAAGTTGTGTTATGATAGGATCCACACCAAAGGCATTCATGAATAACACAATATAAAAGTATAATATTTTCTAGGTGAATCATAAACAAAAGGCACCACAAGATAATGAACTCTGATATTCACTAGGTGAGCCCCCAAGACAAGGTAAAATTAAAAACACACTAGGTCTAGTGAAGTTTGATATTCACTATGTGTGTACCCATGACAAAGTAGCAAAATGAGAAATACACTAGGTCTAGCGAAGTTTGATATTCACTAGGTGTGCACCCACGACAACCATACTAGGAGTTATACTTGCTGATAACTCTAATAAGGTGCTATGAAAATGATCAAGCTGCTAAGCCAATACATCAATAACTTCAAAACTTGTGAACAAAGTGAAGAAAAAAATCCAATGTCAACACACCACCAAGTCCAACATGTGTAAACAAAGTGAAGAAAATAATGCCAATCTATGCTGCCACCTTAAATAAATTGCAAAAAAATATGTTGTGAGAAATAGTTTTAAGTTAGAAAATAAAAAATTTCATGTGATAAAAGGTCAAGAAAGCCTATTTGGAAATCACTATTCCTATGATATATTTCCAAATAAAGTTGCCCCATGATAAGGGGTTTCCCCCAAATTTAATGCAACAAAAAACATATAATACAAACACATAAGGGATCTATGGATACAGGGTCAATATACATCTTTTTTGTAGTGATATAATAAAGCTTGGAATTGACATCATTCCACAAATACTTGTGGAAAAATGAACACAATGGAGGAATGACACATAGAGATAAGACAAAAAAAAAATTGGGTCAACATGGAAGAGACCTAAATGTTTCAATGCCTTGCATCATCCCCAAAAGGAAAACACAAGATAAAAAATAAAAGACAAGGTTTATGACATATAGAAGAACAAAGATGCAAATAGAAGAATGTCACAATAGGTTCATTCCCTTTGTATCCTTGTGCCAATATGGAAACAAGGTTCATCCAAAGTAAACTCACAAACATAAAGACATTCCAAGCAACACAACATGGGAGATCACATTATGTGAATGCGAACATAAAAAACACATGAAACAAACATAAATAAGTACTGCATCTATGAGTTGACCTAAAGCAAGTCATTTGCATCCCATTCTTGCTCATCATATAGGGAAGGAAAACAACTAAATAAAGGGACTATAACAAGTGTTATACTAGGAGAATCTCTAGGTTCAACATGTGGTGGGTCACTCTCATTAGGAGGATCATCATAGTTGCCCCCATCTAAATTCATTTTCTTTGAAAATAAAAAATTAAGCTCATTATGCACTTTCTCATCAATTTTAGCAATTTTATCTTCATCATCCAAGTTAATCACAATAGTAGGCTTTATAATAATGGCAATTGTATGTTCTTGTTTCACTTATTTTTCTAGGCTCAAGTCTTATTTTTCTAAAAGTTTTAATTCTTCTTGGGTGCCTTACATAGGTGTTTGATTATCATGCACAATTTTATTCTTTTCCTGCAATTTACAAGAAATAGCATGATGCCTTCGCCTATGCTCTTTAGCATTTCAATTTCTTCTTTCATGACGAACTCAATTTCTGATGGGGTAGGAGATGGTTTCTCAACCATTGGTCTATTTTCTTCCCTTAAGGGAGGAACTAAAGGAACCATCGAGGGTTGGGAAACAACTGTCTCTTTAGGTCTATATACTTATTTTTCCTTTGGAGGCACAAAAGGAATTGTTTGATTGTCTCTCATCTTTTATACAATATGGGTGGAGGAGCCATGGCATATTTACCCTGATTACTTGGAAGGGACTTTGGTTTAGGAATGGGTTCATCCATAACTAGTGGAGGAGGAGGAACAATCATAGTCATCATTTTCAAGAATATTGGTAAGGGATAATTCCATTATGTACTTTTTCTTAAACTTTTTGCATGACCTAAAAAAGAAATCCTTACAAGGATTAATAGGTTCCATAGGTTGAGGCCAAAATAAATCTAGTGGAAAGTTCCCACAAGAAGACAAAGGATTAAACCCTATGATACACTATAAATATTTCATTTTCAAATGGTAACTTTATGCACTTGTGAATAACATATGGTATGAAATTCATGGAGTATAGTCATGAGTAGCCTAACTTCACAAAAAAATGGTTTGATATCAAGATGATGGAGAATGATACATCTAAATTTTGTTTCATTCCAACCTTAAGAGGAAGAGTGCTTGAACCTATTATAGGGCAAGGAAAATCATCATGATTTTTCAACCATACTTTCAATTATTCATAAGAATCTTGATAAAGTTAATGCACAAACAAGTATTCCTCAATGATCATATTCTATACACACACATGATCAATGAGTATTCCAGTTGTAGGATTATCATTAATACATCCAATGATATAGATAGGACCATTGAGTGCATGTATGGATGCATAAATATGGGTGAAAGAAATGTCAGATAACATAGTGGTTTGGACCTTACGAGGTTGAACATCTATGAGTGTGACCATATATTATAGGCCATTCTCATCATCACTCTTATTATCATTTGTATAATCAATTTAATCAACTATGACCATCAAAATTGTACTCCCTTCTTGGAGATGTACAATTCTTGGTCTAATTTGGACCTATCTTGGGTACCCTTACATTAATTATCCTTTAAATCATCATTTATAGGCCCTTGGGACCCATTATTTCAGATCTTGAGGCCCATTTCACTAAAAAGTCCTAAAAAATCATTCAAATCCCCAAAAAATTCAAAAACCCACCTCAAAAAGCTAAGATGGGACTCATTTGCTACCTTGGGTGAATGGGTCCCCTTAGGTGGGACCCATTCACCAAGTGTGGTGAATGAGTCCCATTTGGGGTCTTTTTCAAATTTGAGTCGGAATTCATCAATTTAATTCAAGTTTATGGTGAATGTTGGACTTTACGATATAAATAATGGTGAATTAGGTGTTGATGCCTATAAAAGAAAGCTTCTAGGTATGTGTAGGATCATCATGGAAAAAACAGGCCCTTAAGTGGTAATAAAAATTCAAAAAATCAGAGTTAGGCAACTTGACATAAAAATTTGAATAAGTTATCTATATTATTTCAAAAATATGTAAGAATATAATTTGTAGCAAATTAAATGTAGTTTCTAAACTACTAAGTTTATTTATTTTTTAAATCTATTTGGTGAAAATTTTAAATTTCAATGAAGTAGTACTTAAATTTTAGGGAAAAAATAAGAAGTAGGTGTTTGTCTAACCACCATCACCATAATAAAATGATAAATTTTTTTTTAAAGATTTTAGATATAACTAGAGGACTCATGTCTTGATGTGATGCATATTTTTTTATAATTTTTTTGCAAGTAAATAATTAATTAGGGATTTTTTATTACAAATTTTGAAAAATATAAAAACTTGTATGTCTAACACCCTTAACTTGGTCAAAACTTCATGAAATTCATTTTTTTTTAATCCTATAGTATGTGAAGCATAGAATGTGACGCATGTTTCAGATTCAAAAAATGTGATATTGTTTGAAAGCTATAGATGTTTCTCAATCAACTGATCAATCAAGACTTTAGTCATAATTAAAATAGAAAATGAATAATAATAATTTATTAAATTCAAAGTAATCATAGTTTATATTGGTGGAAAGATGAGAATCTCCTTAAAAAACCATTTTCATTTCATCAATTTTGGGTTAAAAAAAGGTCATTAGCCACATGGGCCATCATATCACTTACATATCGCCACTTTTTGGCCCATCATGATCCTACACATACCCTTCTAAGTCATTTTTATGAATCTCCAAGCATTTTGAGCAAAGCATTTTCAAGAGTCAAGTGTTGATAATCTTTCACAAGAGCATTCAAGTTTCAAAAGAAAATGAAGTTGAAGCTTTGGAGTAGTATTAAAGTGTTTTTGCAGATCTTCAAGCTCACTTTCATTCGACATCTAGCATTGTCAAGGGTTGATCATGGTTGTCTATAGTGAATCATGATGGATTCTAGGTTGGGGAGGTGCAACTAGCCATCAATCCAAGCTTAAAGACTTGTTTCCTAAGTGATTATATCCTCCAATATCACTCTACATTTATCCTATATTCATTTGGGGTGATGAGAGATCACCACAAGTGAGTCATTAATCTCTATATTTCTATTATTGCATCATATTCTTACACATTATCTAATAAGATTGCATCATGTTTCAGATTTGCTAGTCTTAGAAACACTTAAGGCTAGGGTTTTCATGCACATTTCATTACTTCTATCAAAGTTTAATTTCCAAACTAGGTGTTTGACCAAGGAAAACCCCCCATTAGCAAATCAAGTTGAATTTTGTTTTACAAGTGTTTTTCATAGATTTGAATCTAAAACTCAAGTTAGAAGGAAAGGGCAAGTGTTGAAATGTAGATCAGGACTTCCAGTTTCCAAAAACGTTGAACAAGACTAATTTTCCAAGAGTGGTGAATGAGTCCCACTATAGGTATTTTCCAGATCTGTTTATAGATTACGACACCCTTTTTCCTGAAATAGGCTCTCGTGCAAAAACCCTGATCTGGGACTAATTCGCCCAGGTTGGTGAATGAGTCCCAGTTGGTCAAAAAGTCCAAAATTTCTAGAATTTTAGAACTAGTTCTAGTCACTTCAAGGTTTCCAAGTGCACATCATTAACTCTTTTGCTTCTCTTTTATGTTTTCCCACATTTCTAAGGAATTTTCTAGGTCATTGCATTAAATTAGGGTTTTTTCCTTACAACTTGCATTGCATTATCTTTTCCAAGTCTAAACTTAGTGATGAACCCATCATTAGATATCATCCAGCCTCTAGGAAAACCCTATTGCAAGGTTTCAATATCCTTTGCATTGAGATCTCTAAGGTTATCCTTGAGTGGAGTCTCTTTGAAAGTAGATGCAAATACACATAATCACACAACTACTTTTTAAGAGGTTCCATTTTGGTGAACCTAAATTTAGGACATCATTATTATAATTTGGAGTGCATTTACATCCTAGATTTAGTTTGCATTAATATTGCATTAGGTTTTGTATTAGTTAATTTGCATTCTAGGGTTTCAATTTTTGCATTAGTGAGAGCTCATTTAGTTTGCATTTTTGCACTTAATTTCATTGAAAACTATTGAAAACTGCATTTGCATCTTAGATCTACATCATAAAGCATATAAATCATAAAAAATTGAAAAATCTAAAAAAAGTCATTACTGGGACTCCTTCATATGTAACCTTGGGTGAATTAGTCCTAGTGCAAAATTTGCATTGTTGTTTACATAATTGCCTTTCCAGTTTTTAAGCTTTTGTTTTCTCTCATTATTTTTTTGTTCCAATTCAATTTCTTTCTATTATACTACAATCATTTAATACAATCATTAGAAATAGCATCATTTACATTATGGAT
>CM021109.1:611378081-611408194 GCA_007115665.2 Sequoiadendron giganteum | reverse complement strand
AATGATGCATGAAGTCTTTGACATGATGATTAATGCTTGAATGTTGCTCTAAAATGATTGATAATCTACCCTTGAATTCTCTTGTGAATGCTTGAATGCTCTTGTGAACTCAATTTTTCTATAAGGATGCTCATTCAACTTGCTAGGTGTAAAATGAGAGAAAGAAACTTGTATTTATACGAGCAATTATGCAAGAATTCTAAAAAATACAACACTACAAGTTGACATCAGATCTAGGAGGATAAAATATCATTCGAAATTTAAATTAATTTTGATTTGGGCCACACAGGAATCATTCGCCCAAGGTGGTGAATGAGTCCCACTAGGCTTAATTTTTGGGACCATTTTTAAAAAATGCTTAGAAATGTGTGAAACTAGGTTCATGACCAAAATATCTAGGTGAGACTCATTCACTGAAGGTGGTGAATGAGTCCTAGATCACTAAATATGGGCCACACAAGACGAAAAACCCTAAATTATGATTGAGTATTGATTTGTGTCAGAATTATCCTCGAAAAGATGCATAAAATGAGGTTTTTGGATGCAAAATAGGGCCAATTAAAGTATAAGAAAGCCCAATTATTAAGGAAAACCCTAGAAAATTTTGAAAGTGTGTTACAATACTTTAAAACACTTCAAATAAGACATCAAAAAACTCATTTAGTCTGCAAAGGCCCAAGACCTAATGAGAATATATTAGACATATTACACCACTAAATCAAGGAGAAGTTAAGGGGACTTTTTTATGTCATTAAATTTATATACAAAGTGAATTTTTCTTTATCTTTTGTACATACAAAGAATAAAGTGAGATTAAACAATAATACACTATTATAATAAATGAGAGTGTAAAATACTTTAGTTAAGTTTTTAATAGAGTTAGATTATAGATGATGAATAAATATAATTTAAATGAATGTTATTTACATTAGTAAATTTATTAGTAGTAGTTTTACATTAAAATATGAAATAATTTTTTTAACAAATAAGCCTATTTAACCTTTAAAATTAACAAAAATGATAATATGTGTAGTGTAGAAAATTGTATGCTCTTGAAAGTGGTGCAGTTTCATTGTTAATTTGGACCTATTTTGGCACCCTTGCTTTAAATACCCTTTAAAATCAACATTAATAGGCTTCTAAGACCCACTATTTTGTATCTCGAGGCTTATTTCAGCTAATAACCTGACAAAATCATCAAAAACATAAAAAATTCCAAAATACCACCCCAAAAATCTAGGGTGGGAATCATTCACCACCTTGGGTGAATGAGTCCCCCTAGGTGGGACCCATTCACTAGAAGTGGTGAATGAGTCCGATTTGGGGCCTTTTTAGGGTTTGAGCAGTAAAATCACCTCTTTAATTCAAATTTTTGGCTGATGTTGGCTTTTGAGATCTGAATAACTGTTAATTAGGTGTTACTACCTATATAAAAAATTTTCTAATTCATTACTTCATCTAAGCAATATAAGCAAGCATTTTTAAGAGCAATTTCAAGATCCAAGCCTTCAAGCATTTACAAGAGCATTCAAGAGTAAGTAATCGACAAAGTTGATGTTTTGGAGTAGTATTAAAGTGTTTTTGTAGGTCTTCAAGCTCACTTTCATTCAAGATCTATCATTGTCAAGGGTTGATCATGGTTGCCTATGGTGAATCATGACAGATTCTAGGTTGGGGAAATGCAACTAGCCATCAACCCAAACCTAATGACTTGTTTCCTACATGATTCCATCCTCCATTATCACTCTACATTCAGCCTAAGGAAGCTACAAGCATGATTGAGGCTCATTTGTGTGATTAGAGATCTCTCAAAGTGAGTCATCCATTGCCATATTTCATTCATGCATCCCACTCTTACACATTAGAATATGGTTGCATTATGTTTCAAATTTCCTAGTCTTAGACACACTTAAGGCTAGGGTTTATGTTCACATTTACATTCAAGTTTTATTATTTCTATCAAGGTTTAATTACCAAACTAGGGGTTTGACTGAGACAAACCCCCCATAAGAAAAATCATGTTTATATTATGTTTTGTAGGTCTTTTCACAGATTTGGATCCAGAAATCAATTTGGGAGAAAAGAGTAGGTGTTGAGGACAAAATTTGAACCTTGAATTCTCGAAAAAGTGGAACAAAACTGATTCACCAAAAGTGGTGAATGAGTCCCACTACAGGTGTTTTCTCAATATTTTTGCAGATTCAGATACCCTTTTCCCAAAAACCTGTTCCTATGTAGAAACCCAAATCTAGGACTAATTTTCCCAGACTAGCATATGAGTCCCAATAGGTCAAAATTCTAGAATTTCTAGCATTTCAGGTCTTCATCCAGTCATCTTTAGATTTTCAAGTGCACACATTCCGTCTTGTAGCTTTCTATTTTTTTTTATTTGTATTTCTAGGTCATTTAGTGAAAGATTGCATTGAATTAGGGTTAAGCATTTTGATTTGCATTACATTTGTCTTTCCAAACCCTAGCTTAGTAGTGAACCCCTCATTAGTTTGCATTCAGCAACTAGGACAACCCTATTGCAAGATCTCTTTCTCCTTTGCATTGAGATCTCTACGGTTATCCTTGAATGAAAGAGAGTGAAGATTGTTGTCTTATGTCATAAACCATAAGTGACACCCAATTTTCCTCCTTTCAATATGAAACATGATTTTAATGATTAGCTATTAAGAAAAAATAAAATTTATAAAGAAGCCTATAAGTAAATATATTTGGTAATAAAGCTAAAACATAGAAATGTAATTAAACTCATCAATGAGATTATAGATAATCTTATATAAGAATATAATATTGTATCATAATTAAAATTTTGTACCATAATCTTTTGATTGAACATTGAGAGTATTGCTTTAGGACAAGGGGTTAAAGTTGCATAAATTTTCTTGTTAGAAATAGTGTATAAGATAGTGCATAGACTCTACTAGATTGTACTCCAAGCTATTTGGATTGAATCATAAATCTACTAAGATTTGAATGCATATTGTGTAAAAATGTTCTACAAAAAGTCTCTTTGTTTTTGAGTTTTTTTTTTATAAACTCCTTATT
Source organism: Sequoiadendron giganteum (assembly GCA_007115665.2). Taxonomy (NCBI): domain Eukaryota; kingdom Viridiplantae; phylum Streptophyta; class Pinopsida; order Cupressales; family Cupressaceae; genus Sequoiadendron; species Sequoiadendron giganteum. The sequence continues at coordinate 611,405,140 of CM021109.1, read as the reverse complement.
ATGATTTGGGTAGAGCACATTTTACTTGTATAACAATACTTTAAATATAATTGATGTGTTACTATTTGAAATGTAGTAGGTACAAAAAGAAACTTGTGAAACAAATAGTAATGAATGATCTCTAATCATTAAATCATTAATTGTAATTCATACAATCAACATTAGAAGTAATTAATCAACATCATCTTGTAATATATATTGATTTTGACAATTAATAAATAATTTCATATTATTTATATTTTAACTATAAATATATGACATAAACCCATTAAAATATATCACATAATTTATTATTAACGTTACAAAACCTATGTTCTTTATTGCCTCTCTCCCTCTAACTCAAACAAAAGAAATTAAATTAAATGTAGTAGAGCAAATAAAACTATATGGTTTATTAATAATTCACATTTGCTACCATGCTTCAATCCTCTGCCAAAATGCGAGCTTTGGAGCAGCATATGGAAATCCATCAAAGTATAAAGGATGTATATTATAGTTGGAAAAGCTCTGGTAAACATATATCCATAATGTGGAAGCATAGACAAGGCAGTAAACCGTTTGACAGAAACATGGTCTTATGGAATGCAATGATTATAAGATAGCCCAAAATGAATTCTTCAAAAATATTTTACGAACTTCCAAGCAAACAGATTTGATTGGTGTAAACCTTCACTCGTCAAAAGTAGTTACTTTCAAAGAGGGTATGGATCATTACAATAAGATAATTATGTCTTTAAAATGATGATGGGTCATGGAGTGTGCTTTTATTGATGAAAAATTTGAACAGAAGAAAATCTAAAAACAACATAATTATCTTCAAAATGATGTTAAATTGTCTTTCAGCAAATGTCTGATAATTCAAAATGACATTTGAATTTTGTTAGATATTTTTTTTGTAACTTGTTTAGTATATTATTTGGGCAATTTGTGGAAAATAGGTTATACCAGAATTAAAGGTGAATTGGTGATTAACTAGAATGTATTTTAGTGGTAGAGTATTCAGCTCTCCTAAAATATTATCCATTTCAATAGTCAAAGATTAACTTTAAGTCAATAAAAATAAGATAAATATTTATCTTTTTTGATATTCACAATGCGTAAACTTTTTATTAATTGTTTTACTATTGAACCAGATGATATTTAAGTAGAGTGAGAGCACTCTATCAATAAATGGGAAGTCTTGGGTTTGATTTCTACCTGTTGGACTATTCTTAAACATCATCAGCTTCAACAATCAAAAATCAATTTTCACCAATAAAAATAAGACAAATATGTACAACTTTTTGGTGTGAATAAGGTTTAAAATTGCTATTGACAGTTTGACTATTGAACTAGATGATGTCTAAGTATGGCAAGAACACCCTAACAACAAATGAGAGGTCTTAGGCTTGATTTCTTGTTTGTTGGCTATTCTTAAACATCATTCAATTTAACAATCAATTGTCAATTTTAATCAATAAAAATATCATCTATTGACTGTATGATCATTAAATCAGATGATGTTTAAACAGAATGTAATTGATCCATAAAAAAATAAAATTATTATGATCTCAAAATAAGTTAATTGACCCCAAACAGTTAGAAACCTTGACCAATTACAATGTAGCCTTAAAAAAATTGTTAAAAATGAACAACATTCCAAATAAAGATGAACCAGTCATCAAATAAGCTGATAATTCGATGACAGACCATTGACAAGGGAGTAACGATACATTCTTTTAATCAAATGATCATTTAATGTGATACATTGAAATTTGAGACATATGTGATTATAAGTGTATAAGCTTATAACAATTTTCAGCGAGAGCAATCCGCCTACAGATTGCAGGTTACCTTTTCATATTCGCCAAGTCTTTTTCGTAGACTTTTTTGGGCTGCATACTGAAAAGGCCCGCTTTAGATTTTGACTTACTAACTTCTCTCGATTATACGACTTTCGAAAATGAAATATGTATAAGATATTTGTATATAAAAAGGTATGATAATATAGTAAATATCATACAAAATGATATGCAGAGGGGTCTGTCAGATGGGGGTTGAACTGACAAGAACAGTGATGACGATCACATTGACGGAATAGGTCTTTTCCATGACGAAAACGTTTAGTGAACAGAGCACCATTGGGTATAATGGCAGTGTTTCACTTTTTGCATGCCATATAGTCAAAATATATGACAAGACTTCTGGTTTTTTTTTGCAATGTATTCTATCTTTTTGTTGTATTTGCCTTCTGCGATGAAGTTAAGGTTCCTACAGTAGAGTTGGTGTGGAGGTGTTATAGTAGGGTGACGTGCGAGTAAAAATATGAACTAATGTCAGATTATGTTTGTGTTTTCAATTGTATAGTGTTTAAATATTAAACTGGATATATGAATTGCAGGTGTGGTGTGAGTTTTTAGATTTTTCTGTTCAAAGTGAAAGGGTGGAGTATGTGGAGAGGAGTTGCATTCTTGTGACAGGTGAGTAACAATTTAAATTAATTATATATATTTTTTATGGTTTTGGGTTGTCACTTGCATAAGGTTTTAAAAAAGAATTTAAGGGTTGCAAGTTGCAAAACACTTTGGGTGTTGAAACTTGTAATTTATTATTCACTAAGAATGTCATGAAATGGTGGTGTTATTTTAACTATAGATAAAGATATGTATAGTTATCAATGCTTAAAAACAAATACGAGGTTGGGAGAGATGACATCTTTTTTGAACCTATAGTTTAGGCATAGGGTAACTTTAGGAGTACACACTTCATGCTGCACATGGTGCTTGCTAAAAAATGACACATTACAAAACATACAATGTGTTTTAACCTATACTTCACAACAATCCCAAACCCTTATGGTTTTGATTTGTTTATATCAAGGTATCCAATTCAAATAGAAGCAACACCATAAATATTGGTATTAGGAAACCACAATACATTTCTCTTTGGTTGTGGATTCAAAACATATATTGTTTTGGATACTATATCAAATGCAAGTTAGAAAACATGTCATGTTTTCAAACCTACAATATATCATACCCAACACAAAATTGTCAAATGTTGTTGTTATTTGAATGGTTGACATACATATGTATAGTTATGGATGTCTTATAGTAAATAGGAGATTTAAAAACATGCTATGTTTATTAACCCACACATTATATAATAGGGTAAAATTTAGAGTACAAAATGTGTTTTAACATGTAGTTCACAACAATCCCAACCCTTGTGGTTATGATATGCATCCAAATCTCCAATTTAAATAGAAACAACAATAATATTGCTAGTATTGGGGAAATACAATATAGTTGTCCTCAATTGATGATAAAAAAGATGGTGTTGTTTAGAAAGCATGTCAAATCCAAGTTAAAAAATACACCATGGTTTGAAACTTGTAATTTTTGATACCCAATAGACAATTGTCAAATGATGTTGTTTTCTCAAATGTAGACATGTATGTGTACATAGAATTGGATGTATTATAACAAATAGGATCTTTTGAAAAATACAATCCTTTTTAATCCTCACTTTATATAATGGGGCAACATTTATAGTAGACACTATAAAAAGTTCACACTATGTGTTTTAACATTCAATTCAGAATGATCCCAACCCTTGTGGTTATGGTCTGTGTATATCCACATCTGCAATTCATATATAGCAACATCTCTTTATATTGGCATAGGTTAGCCTTGAGAGTACATGATTCATACTGGACACACTACCTACTATAATAAATTATTGGCAATTAGATTTGATTTTTATGAATAGTTGTAGGTTGAAATGCAATATTATTTATAAGTTACACAAGTTTAGTTTATTATTGTGACGATTCATGTGAAATTTGGATGTCATAATTGTTCCATAATTTGTAAGAAATATGTAAAAAATGTGGTAATGAATTGAGGTTGTTTTTATTGATGAAAAAAGTAGATGCCATTAAAGGTTACTTGAAACACATTGTTGGATTTCATGTTCCTTATCTTCATATAATGGAGCTATGTGTATCCATGATTCATCCCCAATTTCAGAACGATTAAATCTAACCAAGGAAAATAAAATTGTTAATTTTTTATACTATTGAGAGAGCTTAGATAGAAGAAACATGTGACTTTGGACTTGAAGTTTTTGAATGTTTGAATGTGTTATCTTAATATTCTATTAGGAGAGTTGGCTCATATTATTTTTTGTCATTACGATATTTTATTATAAAAAATTCATTAAATGTTGAGACAAACAAAAAGAGAACCTAAGTCTTATGCGTAAAAGGTAGGATTGGAATTTTATGTGTGGGGTGGGCTACAAGTGTTCTTTTTCTAATGTTTCATTAACATAAAGATCAACAAAGTGTTTAGATTGAATTTCAACCATGAAGGTGAGCTAATCAAACTTGGATTTGCATCTTTTAGGGCCTTGAAATGGATTGGAATTGATTTCCTTTGATTAACCTAATTAACCTATGTGCCCTAATATGAAAAATGCAAACTACTAACAATGTATAGATTGAAATAAAGAATTACAGGTAGATCTAGGAAAGAGAGAGTGATATGTACCTATCCTGAAAGTTTGATGTGAACTTGAATATAAGGATTGAGTTTCCCAAGGGTGTTTGAGTCCATGTTGGGGTGTCCTACTCTGCTTTTGTAGTCATCTAATGGCAGATCTAAGATCCCTATTTTCGTTTGTAGACTTGACAGATCATTGTCAAATAATTTTATAGGTGAGTTTTAGTGAATAGACAAAATGTGGGGTTTTGAATGCAAAAATGGATATATGATCTTTGAAAGCTTCCTTTAATCCTCTCTAAACCTACACAAAGAGAAGAAATTTGGTGCCATTTAGGGGCTCTCCTTAGTCAAACCTTGTGTTAGTGTTTCCACTTCGACAATGGCAATGCCAATGATAGGAAAGTTAAATTATAGGAAGTAATGATGAATCAACAAAGTGTTGCAACTCACCACCCTTCAATGACTTCTTGTAAGGATTGAGGTCATGCACATCACTTCAAGTTCTTGGATCTTTCTTGCTTGATTTCTTGAATTTCTTGGATACCTACAACAAGGTTTAGCCTTCACAAACAATGATAACATAAACACATATGAATTCACATAAGATTTGACATGATGTTAAGATCTTGAATTGTTGTAATGAAGATCTAAAATTTTGTTCTTGACTTGCTCTCAATGTTCAATTGTTGCTAGATATTTTTTGTTGGTGCTAGATAATTTCACTTAGTGCCTAGATAGATTTAAAATGATGCAATAACTAGGAGTTTATAGGAATTTATTCAATTTCTCATAAATTAAATCCCAATAGCCGACATTTAAAACCTGAATTTGAAATGTTAAAATGTTGATACTGACATATTCAAATTTGGATCCTAGCAAAATAAGGGGACTCAGATGCCCAATGAAATCTTAGTCCTAGCCCTATTTTCCAATATTTTAGGTGTTGGAGGCAAAACATTAGATAAATGCATTTGTTTAATGCTTTTCGTTTATTAGAAAATGGTAAAAATAGGCTATAGAATGCAAAATTTTGGAAATTAGGTAGTACTTAATTAGGCTTAGGGGAGTGCAGAAACCCCCAATATTCTTGAGATCCCATGGAAAATTGACATAAGCACAAAGGAACACACACATGTATAAAATGCAACAAGACAACATATACAAACAAACAATGCCAAAATAAAATGCAAAAGGAGGATATGGATAATTACGGTCTAGCAAGTTGTGTTATGATAGGATCCACACCAAACAAATTAAAAACACACTAGGTCTAGTGAAGTTTGATATTCACTATGTGTGTACCCATGACAAAGTAGCAAAATGAGAAATACACTAGGTCTAGCGAAGTTTGATATTCACTAGGTGTGCACCCACGACAACCATACTAGGAGTTATACTTGCTGATAACTCTAATAAGGTGCTATGAAAATGATCAAGCTGCTAAGCCAATACATCAATAACTTCAAAACTTGTGAACAAAGTGAAGAAAAAAATCCAATGTCAACACACCACCAAGTCCAACATGTGTAAACAAAGTGAAGAAAATAATGCCAATCTATGCTGCCACCTTAAATAAATTGCAAAAAAATATGTTGTGAGAAATAGTTTTAAGTTAGAAAATAAAAAATTTCATGTGATAAAAGGTCAAGAAAGCCTATTTGGAAATCACTATTCCTATGATATATTTCCAAATAAAGTTGCCCCATGATAAGGGGTTTCCCCCAAATTTAATGCAACAAAAAACATATAATACAAACACATAAGGGATCTATGGATACAGGGTCAATATACATCTTTTTTGTAGTGATATAATAAAGCTTGGAATTGACATCATTCCACAAATACTTGTGGAAAAATGAACACAATGGAGGAATGACACATAGAGATAAGACAAAAAAAAAATTGGGTCAACATGGAAGAGACCTAAATGTTTCAATGCCTTGCATCATCCCCAAAAGGAAAACACAAGATAAAAAATAAAAGACAAGGTTTATGACATATAGAAGAACAAAGATGCAAATAGAAGAATGTCACAATAGGTTCATTCCCTTTGTATCCTTGTGCCAATATGGAAACAAGGTTCATCCAAAGTAAACTCACAAACATAAAGACATTCCAAGCAACACAACATGGGAGATCACATTATGTGAATGCGAACATAAAAAACACATGAAACAAACATAAATAAGTACTGCATCTATGAGTTGACCTAAAGCAAGTCATTTGCATCCCATTCTTGCTCATCATATAGGGAAGGAAAACAACTAAATAAAGGGACTATAACAAGTGTTATACTAGGAGAATCTCTAGGTTCAACATGTGGTGGGTCACTCTCATTAGGAGGATCATCATAGTTGCCCCCATCTAAATTCATTTTCTTTGAAAATAAAAAATTAAGCTCATTATGCACTTTCTCATCAATTTTAGCAATTTTATCTTCATCATCCAAGTTAATCACAATAGTAGGCTTTATAATAATGGCAATTGTATGTTCTTGTTTCACTTATTTTTCTAGGCTCAAGTCTTATTTTTCTAAAAGTTTTAATTCTTCTTGGGTGCCTTACATAGGTGTTTGATTATCATGCACAATTTTATTCTTTTCCTGCAATTTACAAGAAATAGCATGATGCCTTCGCCTATGCTCTTTAGCATTTCAATTTCTTCTTTCATGACGAACTCAATTTCTGATGGGGTAGGAGATGGTTTCTCAACCATTGGTCTATTTTCTTCCCTTAAGGGAGGAACTAAAGGAACCATCGAGGGTTGGGAAACAACTGTCTCTTTAGGTCTATATACTTATTTTTCCTTTGGAGGCACAAAAGGAATTGTTTGATTGTCTCTCATCTTTTATACAATATGGGTGGAGGAGCCATGGCATATTTACCCTGATTACTTGGAAGGGACTTTGGTTTAGGAATGGGTTCATCCATAACTAGTGGAGGAGGAGGAACAATCATAGTCATCATTTTCAAGAATATTGGTAAGGGATAATTCCATTATGTACTTTTTCTTAAACTTTTTGCATGACCTAAAAAAGAAATCCTTACAAGGATTAATAGGTTCCATAGGTTGAGGCCAAAATAAATCTAGTGGAAAGTTCCCACAAGAAGACAAAGGATTAAACCCTATGATACACTATAAATATTTCATTTTCAAATGGTAACTTTATGCACTTGTGAATAACATATGGTATGAAATTCATGGAGTATAGTCATGAGTAGCCTAACTTCACAAAAAAATGGTTTGATATCAAGATGATGGAGAATGATACATCTAAATTTTGTTTCATTCCAACCTTAAGAGGAAGAGTGCTTGAACCTATTATAGGGCAAGGAAAATCATCATGATTTTTCAACCATACTTTCAATTATTCATAAGAATCTTGATAAAGTTAATGCACAAACAAGTATTCCTCAATGATCATATTCTATACACACACATGATCAATGAGTATTCCAGTTGTAGGATTATCATTAATACATCCAATGATATAGATAGGACCATTGAGTGCATGTATGGATGCATAAATATGGGTGAAAGAAATGTCAGATAACATAGTGGTTTGGACCTTACGAGGTTGAACATCTATGAGTGTGACCATATATTATAGGCCATTCTCATCATCACTCTTATTATCATTTGTATAATCAATTTAATCAACTATGACCATCAAAATTGTACTCCCTTCTTGGAGATGTACAATTCTTGGTCTAATTTGGACCTATCTTGGGTACCCTTACATTAATTATCCTTTAAATCATCATTTATAGGCCCTTGGGACCCATTATTTCAGATCTTGAGGCCCATTTCACTAAAAAGTCCTAAAAAATCATTCAAATCCCCAAAAAATTCAAAAACCCACCTCAAAAAGCTAAGATGGGACTCATTTGCTACCTTGGGTGAATGGGTCCCCTTAGGTGGGACCCATTCACCAAGTGTGGTGAATGAGTCCCATTTGGGGTCTTTTTCAAATTTGAGTCGGAATTCATCAATTTAATTCAAGTTTATGGTGAATGTTGGACTTTACGATATAAATAATGGTGAATTAGGTGTTGATGCCTATAAAAGAAAGCTTCTAGGTATGTGTAGGATCATCATGGAAAAAACAGGCCCTTAAGTGGTAATAAAAATTCAAAAAATCAGAGTTAGGCAACTTGACATAAAAATTTGAATAAGTTATCTATATTATTTCAAAAATATGTAAGAATATAATTTGTAGCAAATTAAATGTAGTTTCTAAACTACTAAGTTTATTTATTTTTTAAATCTATTTGGTGAAAATTTTAAATTTCAATGAAGTAGTACTTAAATTTTAGGGAAAAAATAAGAAGTAGGTGTTTGTCTAACCACCATCACCATAATAAAATGATAAATTTTTTTTTAAAGATTTTAGATATAACTAGAGGACTCATGTCTTGATGTGATGCATATTTTTTTATAATTTTTTTGCAAGTAAATAATTAATTAGGGATTTTTTATTACAAATTTTGAAAAATATAAAAACTTGTATGTCTAACACCCTTAACTTGGTCAAAACTTCATGAAATTCATTTTTTTTTAATCCTATAGTATGTGAAGCATAGAATGTGACGCATGTTTCAGATTCAAAAAATGTGATATTGTTTGAAAGCTATAGATGTTTCTCAATCAACTGATCAATCAAGACTTTAGTCATAATTAAAATAGAAAATGAATAATAATAATTTATTAAATTCAAAGTAATCATAGTTTATATTGGTGGAAAGATGAGAATCTCCTTAAAAAACCATTTTCATTTCATCAATTTTGGGTTAAAAAAAGGTCATTAGCCACATGGGCCATCATATCACTTACATATCGCCACTTTTTGGCCCATCATGATCCTACACATACCCTTCTAAGTCATTTTTATGAATCTCCAAGCATTTTGAGCAAAGCATTTTCAAGAGTCAAGTGTTGATAATCTTTCACAAGAGCATTCAAGTTTCAAAAGAAAATGAAGTTGAAGCTTTGGAGTAGTATTAAAGTGTTTTTGCAGATCTTCAAGCTCACTTTCATTCGACATCTAGCATTGTCAAGGGTTGATCATGGTTGTCTATAGTGAATCATGATGGATTCTAGGTTGGGGAGGTGCAACTAGCCATCAATCCAAGCTTAAAGACTTGTTTCCTAAGTGATTATATCCTCCAATATCACTCTACATTTATCCTATATTCATTTGGGGTGATGAGAGATCACCACAAGTGAGTCATTAATCTCTATATTTCTATTATTGCATCATATTCTTACACATTATCTAATAAGATTGCATCATGTTTCAGATTTGCTAGTCTTAGAAACACTTAAGGCTAGGGTTTTCATGCACATTTCATTACTTCTATCAAAGTTTAATTTCCAAACTAGGTGTTTGACCAAGGAAAACCCCCCATTAGCAAATCAAGTTGAATTTTGTTTTACAAGTGTTTTTCATAGATTTGAATCTAAAACTCAAGTTAGAAGGAAAGGGCAAGTGTTGAAATGTAGATCAGGACTTCCAGTTTCCAAAAACGTTGAACAAGACTAATTTTCCAAGAGTGGTGAATGAGTCCCACTATAGGTATTTTCCAGATCTGTTTATAGATTACGACACCCTTTTTCCTGAAATAGGCTCTCGTGCAAAAACCCTGATCTGGGACTAATTCGCCCAGGTTGGTGAATGAGTCCCAGTTGGTCAAAAAGTCCAAAATTTCTAGAATTTTAGAACTAGTTCTAGTCACTTCAAGGTTTCCAAGTGCACATCATTAACTCTTTTGCTTCTCTTTTATGTTTTCCCACATTTCTAAGGAATTTTCTAGGTCATTGCATTAAATTAGGGTTTTTTCCTTACAACTTGCATTGCATTATCTTTTCCAAGTCTAAACTTAGTGATGAACCCATCATTAGATATCATCCAGCCTCTAGGAAAACCCTATTGCAAGGTTTCAATATCCTTTGCATTGAGATCTCTAAGGTTATCCTTGAGTGGAGTCTCTTTGAAAGTAGATGCAAATACACATAATCACACAACTACTTTTTAAGAGGTTCCATTTTGGTGAACCTAAATTTAGGACATCATTATTATAATTTGGAGTGCATTTACATCCTAGATTTAGTTTGCATTAATATTGCATTAGGTTTTGTATTAGTTAATTTGCATTCTAGGGTTTCAATTTTTGCATTAGTGAGAGCTCATTTAGTTTGCATTTTTGCACTTAATTTCATTGAAAACTATTGAAAACTGCATTTGCATCTTAGATCTACATCATAAAGCATATAAATCATAAAAAATTGAAAAATCTAAAAAAAGTCATTACTGGGACTCCTTCATATGTAACCTTGGGTGAATTAGTCCTAGTGCAAAATTTGCATTGTTGTTTACATAATTGCCTTTCCAGTTTTTAAGCTTTTGTTTTCTCTCATTATTTTTTTGTTCCAATTCAATTTCTTTCTATTATACTACAATCATTTAATACAATCATTAGAAATAGCATCATTTACATTATGGATACAACTAACTTTTTGCAATTTTCATTTTCGACATTTAGATTAGACTACAATAGACATAGATCAACAAGCAAAACCAAAAACATTAAACTTAAACAAGCATAGATGTATAGTTACTTAAGCATGTTAAAACCATTTTTTAGCTTAAACTTCAAGCCTTTTAGTCATGATGACTTTGATATGTTAGATGAAGCCCTTGAGGACTTCACCTTGCAAGCTTTGTCCACTAAGGCTTGTTTAAACAAACCTAAACAAAGAGAAGTAAATGTCATCAAACCTCAACTTAGTAACAAACCCAAGCCTTTTAGTAGTGATGACTTTGACATGTTAGATGAAGCCCTTGAGGACTTCCTCTCACAAGGTTCATCCACTAAGGATTTTTGTGAGAAACCAAAACCAAGAGAAGTTAACATGATTAAACCTCAACTCATCCTTTACCCAACTTCACACAAACCACAACCTAAAAAAACTAAGCTTATCGTTTATCCACCTAAGAATAATGTCTTGTAGCAATCGAGTCATAAAACCATTGCTCATACATATAACACTAGGAATAATCTACAACCACAACAACCAATCCCAACAACCTTACCTTTGCCTAATCCCATATTGCCTAGTGCCCCTCGTTTACCTTCACATAGTGGGAAGGAGAATGATCTTGTTGAAAAACTTAAGAATACTCTTGCAAAAATATCCCTATGGGACCTCATTCAAAATTAACCTATCATACTATTCTTCAAATAACCTTACAACAAGTAGTGGTTCCTCCCAGTATGAATGCAAATGGGTGATCACACAATGCTAGTTTACAATTTATGGGAGATTCTAATTTTTGCTGAAATCACATATCTTTAGAAAATATAATGATTTAAGCCTTAAAAAGTTCCATTTTAAGGATTCCAATTAAAGAGGCTTTTATCAAACCACCTTAGATCAAACCCCCTTAGATATAACCCCGCTAGTTTTAAACTATACCTATAACGGAGTCTCCTTTACACCTATCAAAATGTTGATAAAAACCTACTTTTTATTTACCCTTTGTGAGATCAAATGAATTCATTCAAAATTTATTTTTTGTAAGTATTTAGTGCTTATTATAAGCTTCCCAAAAAGTATAATTTTAAATAAATTTAATTTAATTATTATATTTATTTTTTATTTCTTGTGAATGTAGGTTTTTCACTGAAAATCAAGCTCTTTGTTTTGCACATGTGAAAAAATAGCAGATTATCAATTTTTTTTTTGAAAAATATCAATACACTAGATATTGAAATCCTTGATCCAACAAAAAAAAAAAAATTGAATTTCAGTATATACAAAGAGAGTTATGTTGTATACAATTTGCCTATGTCTGAATTGTAATTGGTTTGAATTTGAAACTTGATTAAGGAAAAAATATTTAATAAAAAACTATGAAACCAAATGAAAGTGCTAGATATCATAGTTAAAAATCTAAATTTGAAAAAATTAGAATTTTACCCTTCATGGAAAAAAAATTATGTTGTATGTACGGTGAGCATCACTCCTTAAAAATGGAGTTCACTGAAAAAACCTAGTTTTCGAAGGAGATGGAAAAAAGAAGTGCAATTTGATTCCAAAATTTTTGAAAAAAATATATTTAGAATCTACAGACAAAATTTCACAAATCACTAGTTTGCATCATCTTCAAATTCCTCACAGTTTAGCTTCTATAGGTGCCCAAAAGTGAAGATTTAGTTAGAAAAAACTAGTTTAGTGTCCAATTTGGCCAAAAATTGTAAACCGGTATTGTGGGATCACCCAAATAATATGGCAGCTCTAATACATAGAATGAATATAGTTAATGTAGACATTACCTTTCACCAACATGAGCTCTCTCCTTTGGAGGTTAGAAAGAAAAATGAGGCCTTTATGATAATAGCCCAATTCAATAGAATAGGAATCAAGAGGACCCTTGTTGATAATGGCTCAACCCTTAATGTGTGCAATGTGAAACTCTTAGATAGTTTGCATGTAGACAAATCAAACATCAAACCTGACTCCTTATCAATTAGAGGACTTGACAATGTAGGAAAGCAACCACTCAGTGTAATTACTTTACCTATTATAGTAAAAAAGGCTACCTTACAAAACCCTATTCATGTCATGCCTCATGACCTTCCATACAATATTCTTTTGGGAAGACTATGGATTCATAAGATGCATGCAGTGCCTTCGACCCTTCATTGCATCATGAAATATGTCTGTAACAACAATGTATACCAGGTTGAAATAGACACCAAACCTGAAAGTTGCTTACAAGTTGAAAAAGGAATGACAAGTCCTCTAAGCAAATTGATTCCAACATCCAACATAGAACCAATCGACATTGACAATCAAGAAGTGGAAATGGTGTCAAAGTTATTAGATGATGATTGGGGTTCCTTGGATTTCACACCCTCATTTATGGGAGAATACATAATCATAAGAAAAGAAGATGAAAAACAAAAACAACCAATGGTGATGTCAACTCAAAATTCAGAAGAAAATTCACAAGCATCTACCTCATTCACCTCTAAAGAAGATACAAGTTGTACAACAAAATTTGATGAGATAGACTATCAATAGCCACCAAACCCAAAAAAAATGGAAATTTTTTATGGGAGAGGTTATGAAATTATGAAGCAATTCGGTTATAGTGGAAAAGGATGTGGAAAGAAAGAACAAGGAATTTGTGTCTCTGTGGAACCTAACACGCAAGAAACAAAAAATGGTTTGGGATATCATCCTTCTAAGGTAACAAAAGAAAACAAAAGACCATCATTAAACATCAACACTATCATGTGCAAACCAAAAATCAACCTCACCATGAAGCATCTTCAATTGCTTGATATATATTTACCATCATCATGGTAGTAATTTGAAAATGATGAAGCCTTGAAGAAAATGTTAAGAGTTTTTGACAAGTCGCCTTCTACTCCTCAAAAGAAAAAGGTTACATGTGCTATGATCACCACCAAGCAACAAAATACAAAAGATGAAAGTAATGAGATAGAAGAGTACAACCCTAAATTTCTAAAGCCAAATGCACTCCCTCGAGGAGATATAATAAATATACCAATGGATATCAATGATAAGGAGAAAATCATTAAGATAGGGAAGTTCCTTGATGATGAAGAACAAGAAGATCACACAATGTTACTCCATGACTTTCCAAATAATTTTGCTTGTCCAAATATTCAGATATGCCAGGAATCGACCCAAAGATAGTGACACACAATAGTGTCCTTATTGAAAATGCTAAGCCTATTCGAAAAAAGATACAAAAGATGAATCCTAAGATAGCCTTGCTCCTTAAAGGAGAAATTGAAAAACTCCTTGAGGCTGGCTTCATAAGACTTATAGATTATTCTTCATGGATCTCAAACATTGTTGTAGTTGCAAAACCTAACAATTGTATTAGGATGTGCACAGATTTTCATGATCTAAATAAAGCATCTTTAAAAGATGACTTTCCCCTTCCTAATAATTACGTGATAGTATACTCAACTGCAGGACATGCCTTGTTTTCATTCATGGATGGATTTTTTTGGATACAATCAAATCTTTATCAACCCTCAAGATTAGTACAAAACAATGTTTACAACAGTTTGGGGGACATTTTGTGGGGTTATGATTCCTTTTGGATTAAAGAATGTGAGAACCACATATCAACGAGCAATGACATTAATATTTCATGATTACATACATAATATTTTGGAAGACTATGTTGATGACATTCTAGCCAAATATTTAAATTGAGACAAGACAATGTGAATGTCCTTCAGAAAATGTTTGAGTGAATACGAAAAAATACATGAGATTGAATCCAAAAAAGTGTATCTTTGGTGTAGAAAGTGGGAAACTTCTAGGTTTTATCATATCTCATAGAGGAATGGAGGTGGACACAAAGAAGATTGATGCTATAATCAACATGCCACCTCCTAGGAACATCTCTCAATTACACACATTACAAGGAAGAATTCAAGTGATCCATCATTTTGTGGCATCTCTAGCTGATCAAACGTTATTATTTACATTTCTCCTAAAAAAGGATGTCAAATTTGATTGGAATGAGGATTGTAAATAGGCTTTTGAGAGTTTGAAGGAATACCTTACAACTCTACCTATTTTACAACCTGCTATACAAAACAAACCATTCATCCTCTACATAGCCGCATCAGCCCATGCTCTCCTAGCATTATTGGCTCAACACGACAAAAAATGGTAAAGAAAATCCTATTTATTACATTAGCCAAACTTTGATTGATTATGAGAAACGATATACAACAACAAAAAAACAATGTTTGGCTCTTGTATTCATTACTAGTAAGTTGAGACATTACTCATTGAATGTCGAAATACATGTGATGAAAACATGTGACCCTCTCAAACATATTTTCAATAAAAAAGACCTATCAGGATGTCTAACTAAATGGTTTACGTTGTTGAATGAGTTTGACCTTAAGTTTATTTCACAATAATTAGTTAAAGGTCAAGCCTTGACTGACCAATTGGCTAACACCCCTTCTTCTCTGGCATTTCCTAGAAAAGAATTTTTCCCCAATGATAGTGTGCTGAAAATCAAAACTAATACATGGGAATTATACTTTGATGGATCTAAGTGTAGAATGGGCTCTGACATTGGGGTTATAATAAATCTACACATCAGAAAGCCTATTCCCTTGTCGTATCGGTTAAATTTCCTATGTATAAACAACACTATTAAGTATGAAGCATTGTTGGCCAGGTTGCATGCCACTTTAATCATGGGCATGAAAGACATTAAGATCTTTGGTGATTCACAATTACTAATCAAGCAAATAAATGGGACATATCAAGAAAAAAATGACAAATTCTGGAAATACAAGGATCTCACAATGAAGTTGTTAGAAAATTTTGAATCATTTACCATTGATAACATCCCACAAAAAGATAATTGACATATGGATGCAATGGCGAGTGTAGCTTCTCCTATATTGCCTCAAAACCCTTCAAAGGATTTTAAATTTATTGTTCACCCACTCATGAAACCATCAATTGATGATAAAATAGAGGAAATATTAGCAACAACCAAGGAAGACTCGAGTGAATGGTATGATACAATATATAACTATTTGAAAATGGTACCTTTCTTGAGCCAACAATAAAGAAAATTTGGGCTTGCTTATAAAAACTCACATATAAGTACATAATTCTTGCCAATGTGTTGTATCAAAGATCATTCAATGTTCTCTTATTTAGATGCCTTAACAAATCCAAAATTCTAACAGTACTTGAACAAGCTCATGCAAGTGCTTGTGGTGGCCATTTTGGAGGAAAAACATTAGTTCAAAAAATTATCCGCATTGGATTCTATTGGAGACACATAGAACAAGATTGTTTTGATTATGTAAGAAAATGCCACAAATGTCAAGAGAATAGAAATCTGAATCCACACTCCTACTTGTGAATTCCGAGGTCAAGTCCCGATATGGCCCTTTGTGGTTTGGGGTTTTAAAATTATAGGAAAAATATCACCCCCTCTTCAGCTGGACATACATTTATAATCACCATGACATACTACTTCACAAAATGGGTGGAAGCCATTCCCCTTAGATCAAACACAACTGATGTGATATGTCGTTTCATATTGGAACATAGTATTTCCTGCTTTGGACTTCCTTCCGCATTACTCTAAGTTGATAATGGTATACCATTTAAAAATAATGATATGAATAAGTTCTTAGAAAAATTTAACATACAACATCGATTCTCAACACCCTATTACCCATAATCTAATGGTCAAGTAGAATCAACTAATAAGACTATTGAATAAATTCTAAAGAAAACCATTAACAAGCATCATAAGGATTGGCACACGTAATTACAATATGCATTATGGGCCTATTGAAAAAGTGTCAAATCATCTACATAAACTACACCTTATAATCTTGTCTATGGGAGCGAGAAAATAATGACCTTGGAGTTAGAGATTCCTACATTAAGAATTACTCTTCAAGGGCTTGTTGATGACAAAATTTATAAAGAACAATAATTGCATTAGCTTGAAATGCTCGATGAACAATGCATCAATGCTCTTGAGCATCCTTAGGATTATTATAAAATGAGAAAACTTATTTACAATGAAAATGTTATCCCTCACATGTTCAACAAAGGTGACCTAGTCTTATCTGAAAATCAGTGTAACATCAATGCCGAGCCCAATGAAAAAGGGAAGTTTAGTCCTAATTGGTTAGGAACTCACATAATCAATAATTGTTTTGAGTTTGGTGCATACACGTTAACTAAACTAGATGGCATACCCCTCAAAGAAACTATCAATGCCACACATCTACACTGATATTATCTCTAATCCCCTTGAATAACATGTGTGTGCAATGTGATTTTTCTACCCTAAGATGGAAAACTAATCTAATGCAATAAAGGAAAACACAAAACAAACACTCAGATTAGGCCTAGTTAAATCTAAACAAAATACCAAAACAAAAGAGCAATATCACCTTGTTCAGATTGATGGTTTGGTTGGCCCTTTGGATGCTTGATTGTATGCTCCTTGCATGGAAAAATGGTACAAATCTTAGTGTAAAATGAAGCTAAGGTGATGAGGATTGTAATGATGAAAATGGGTATGTGGATGGATGCAATATGGAGGCTCAAAAATGTTGCAACAATGGTGATAGCAAAGTGATTTCTTGAATGCTTGATTTCTTAGTGTCAGTGTTGTAGATGATGAAAAATGGAGACTTTTCCACCATTTTTAGGGGAAAGGCCTCTAAATCAATGGAGGGACAAGACTAAGCCATGATGGAAAAGATCAAGGGCTAGGGTGAGTTGAGAACTCACAATCCCTCACATCTTGACATGTGCTAGATGAGATGGAAAGGATGGGATGAGGTAGAGGTGACATGGACGTACTTTTATGTACCTTGGGAAGGGACAAGATCTCCTCATAAAGGAGACCCTTATGTTAAATATCCAATCTACTAAGAGGGGGACTGAATCAATATATACTTAAAATTATTGAATAGATTCCATCCAATCAATCTAAAACATACAATGATTAAGATAGGTAGAATCATCAACAAAACATGAACACAATGCACAAATAGACACTAGAATTTTTTTCGTGGAAAACCTAGAGTGGGAAAAACCACAGTGAGGATTAACTCACAATATAGTATAACCGATTATAAGATATTACAAAAGGGTGGATCATTGCTAGGAATCGTTGTCCAAAATGGGAGGCTCACTGCCTACA
The DNA here is from genome assembly GCA_007115665.2 of Sequoiadendron giganteum. NCBI lineage: Eukaryota > Viridiplantae > Streptophyta > Pinopsida > Cupressales > Cupressaceae > Sequoiadendron > Sequoiadendron giganteum. The sequence continues at coordinate 611,386,894 of CM021109.1, read as the reverse complement.
AAAATGAAGGAAGAAAATGGCTACCTGCCAAAATGAACTGATAGAAATAAACCTCAAGTTCAGATTTAGTTCCTTTGTAGTTCAGGAAAATTTGCATGCCAACATATCACACTTCACCCTATTTACTTCCATCTATTGTCTGCTAATATTCGCTCAACACCAATTTCATTCATCTCTATGTCCAACTCTACCAAAGTATCTTGTATATATATCTAATTATAAAGGATTACAATGAGGTTGGCTTGACAAATCTTCTCAATTGATAATATAAATGTGTGGCACGCTATAGCTGTCAGCATGGATTATAGAAACAAAATTTAATCCATTATATCTTTATCTGTTTGATAAGTCAACCAATAGAAGACCTAATAGCCAAAACAAAAATTGATATCGGAGACAACCACGAACAACTGCACTCACGAGTTCTTGTCAATGTATGCTTTTCTCAATCACAGACTATTTCCCAAAAACTGAAGTAGCAAAAATTTATCGGAGAGGATTTTGGAGCAAGATACCAGAGGTTGGTTTTGTATTACCATTTCAGAATACCAGATTGGTATGACTTAGATTCTTTCAATTGTAACTCATATATCATGGTGACATCAATGACAACAAAATTGTTAACAAGGGATATGATCTTCATTCTTCCAATAGTCTCCCCCTTTGTCATTGATGGAAACATGTGCCAAAAATAACATACAAAACTATATAGACTATACTCTACTTCTCATTCCTCTTCTCCCCCTTTGACATCAAGGACAAAGGTTGAATAAATAAAAAATGAAAGATATGTACATTTGGTCTAGAATGATCAGACACATGGAATCAAATTCTGAACTCCCCTTGAGGAATTATCTCTTGCAAATTAAAACAAAAAAAAAAAACATTTTACCTGGAGGAGGGGGCACTTTGCAGTTCTTGTAGAATGCCTTGCCAAGCCATTTTTCCATCCTCCCAACTCTTCTTAGCAGACATTAGTAACCTGTTCAAAGATTCTAAAGCAATTAAATTTTCTTCAACTTCATCTGGAGTATCCGAAGACAAATTTATCTTGTTCAAATTCTCAACTTTAGCTAGAGCATTAGCTACTGGGGCATGTACTCCATTCTCACATTATCACCTAGTAAACTGAATTTTCAAATTATCTCTTCTTTTTGCTTCTGTAGCATAAAGAAATTTTTTGTGTGTGTAGAAATAGCATTCCAAGTTGATCTATCTCTGTCCATTGATGCATTATAGGTGTTAGAGATAGTGGTCAACTAGGACTCAATGGAGTCCATGAGATCTTTTATGCTTTGAGTGGCATCAGGCCACTTTATATAGTATGTAAACACATAATTGGCTTTAGCTTCACAAGCCTTCATAGCTTCAAGGATTTTCTCTACATTGGCATGTGTCGAGGCACATTTGTCATGAAGGATCAACAACCTTTTCTCGTTTAGCTTCTCCTCTACATCTTGTTTTGTTTTCTCAACTAGAGAAAGAGATGTATCAACAGATGTATTTAGAGTAACATATTACAAGGCCAAGTAATGGAATCTTCAATAAGGGTATGTGCAGGATCATCATGGAAAAAATAGGCCCTTAAGTGGCAATGAAAACTCAGAAAATCAGAGTTAGGCAACTTGACATAAAAATTTGAATAAGTTATCTATATTATTTCAAAAATATGTAAGAATAGAATCTATAGAAAATATAATGTAGTTTCTAAACTACTAGGTTTATTTTTAAAAATAAAAATCTTTTTGGTAAAAATTTGAAATTTCAATGTAGTAGTACTTAAATTTCAAGGAAAAAATAAGAAGTAGGTGTCTGCCTGACCACCCTAGCCACAATAAAATGATAATATTTTTTTATAAGATTTTAGATATAAGTAGAGGACTCATGTCCAGATGTGATCCATATTTTTTTGTAATTTTTTTCCAAGTAAATAATTAATTATGATTTTTTTATTACAAGTTTTAAAAAATATAAAAGATTGTATGTCTGACCACCCTAACTTGGTCAAAACTTCATGAATTTTTTTATTTTATTTTTTAATCCTATAATATGTGAAGCATAGAATGTGATGCATGTTTCAGATTCAAAAAATGTGATATTGTTTGAAAGCTATAGATGTTTTTCAATTAGCCTATCAATCAAGACTTTAGTCATAATTCAAATCGAAAATGAATAATAATAATTTATTAAATTCAAAATAAAGCATAATTTATATTTGTGGAAATTTGAGAATCTCCTTTAAAAACCCTTTTCATTTCATCAATTTTGGGTAAAAAAAAGGTCGTCAGCCACATGGGTCATCATATCACTTACAGATCGCTACTTTTTGGCCCATCATGATCTTGCACATACCCATAAGCTCAGTCCCTTTTTGATGGATTTCTAAGATTTCTCTCCTACCAGATGCAGGTAATACATCTCCTAACACCAATTTATGTACTGGATAAATCTTATTCAGTTTTGCTAACCTTGATTCATTGGAAGCTATAGGAGCTTCAGAGGGATTATCGGTTGGAATCTAATCTATTTTGACAACAATCCTTTCAAAAAATCATCACTGGAGGAGGATTCTCCAGTGGAATTTTGTGAGTCTATCATTTGTTGGGATACTTCTTCATTCTTTCTAGCAACAAATTCTATATTTCTGTTTTCTACTTCCTCCTATACTTTTTCTTCCTCAACGTTCTTCTTTTTTGCATTCTCATCTTTTGCATTCTTCTCTTCCATTTTCCTTTTCTTTAGATTTTTGTTCTTCTACCTTATCCTCTTCAATTTTATCTTCTTCTTTTTCTTCATTCTTTTTTTCTTCTTCACCTGGAAGGACCAGAGGGGTAGAAACATGCACTTTTTCTTCAATATTTTCTTCAATAGGTTTTTTATTTTCCGGATTCTCATTATCAGCATTGATTTCAAGTATAATATCTGTACTACCTATTTTCGGAGGCACATTATTGTCATTCACTTCCAAAGTTTCATTTTCATTTGCAGCACCAAAAGGAGGTTCTTCTTTGACTTATGTAGAAGTTTCTTTTCTAGGTTCAAAGGCCAAACCAAATGCACTAATCATGCCATACTTCTCTTTAGTGTCCCTGATAATACTTATTGTTTCCTTCCTTATTTCTTTGATTTCTTTCTTATCTCTTATCATCAGGATATTGACTCTTCTTTTCTCCCTAATTTTTTTAGCACAAATCTTCTTCAAAGATTCTAAGTTATCTGGAGTTAGAGAGGGCACAATTTCTTTATAGGCTTTGTTTCTTATTTTCTCCTCTAATTTGACTGCCTCTACTCTCCTTTTCCTCAATATTTCCCACACATTTTCAGGAACATCACACATGATGTTGTCCCATTTGGCTTCCAAAATGATAACATATTTGATAATGGCCAAAATTATTGTTTCTTTATCCTCTTCTTATACTAAATTATACACTTCCACAGTGGACTTCACCATATCATCTTGATTCACCAAATTATTTACCAATACATCTAATTTAAGAGGGGAACCAAGCCTTACCAGAGAAGTGTTTTCTCTTCCTGGTCCAACATAATTTCTTGTGAAATTTTGGCCTATTTTGCTTCATGATCACCTAATTCATCATCTGAAGATGATATATATTGAACTTTGCTGGTTTCCTGTGATGCACCTTCAGCGGAGGAAATACTAACCCTTCTCTTACTTGTCAATTTTGCAGCAGGGTCTTCTTTCTCTTCCTCCTGATCATCTATAATGCTCATATTCTTATCTCTAGTAGCTTTTTATTTTCTTTGTTTGACATGGGCTACTAGAGGAACACCTTTCCTTTTTCCTGATCTAGTAGTCGGTCCAAAGGGAACTAAGCCTTTACCTTTATTAGCAGTGTTGGGCACATATTTCATTGTAGTAGGTTTAGAAGTTGGTATGGAAGGAGAGGTCTTACCAGATCTCCTTACATTGGGTAGTTCTACAGACTTCTATCCTTGAACAACTCTTGCTTGAGCTAGCTATTCAGGTGTGAAACATTGATTAAGCATTTTCTCCACATTTTTCTTACTTTGAGCTTTGTGCTACTCATAGTGAACTTGCCTAGATTTTTCTACATAGGTCCCAATCTGGGGTTCATTCGGATCTTTAGGACTCTTCAACAAGAGTTGCACATATCCTTCAACAACATCTTGTGAGACTTCATAACCCAAAGGCTAAATCCAGATGGGCCGAGGTTCAACCACTTCTATCATGCATTCATCAGAAGATACGTGAAATATAATTTCATCTTTTTATTTCTCAACCCTCAAAATGCTATCTCTCTCATTCATATTCTTCTTGAACACTAAAAATAATGTCATCATGGCATTTTATAAATTTTTCACATCTCCCAAATTCTTCATATGCTCAAAAATATGATGTGCAACATGTCGGGATGGATCCCAACACATAGTTCCAGATCTCCCTAGAAGCATTCTCAAAAAGTAGAATAACAGGCATACAATCAAAGAACCAAACTTAAATGGGTACTTCTTCTCCTTTGACATTCTTAGGTTCTCAAGAAGTTGTTGCCGAAGTAATTCACACAGATCATAGCTTGTACCATTTACAAACATATCATAACTAGTATATATAGTTGTAACATACACATAATTCTCTTTGTTAGTGAAGCATATTTTTTGGCCAATCATTATAGATGCATACTTCACCATTGGATTTCTAATAGGTTTTGTCACTAGAGCCCTTTTGTCATAGGCAACACTGGTGAGATTTGATACCATTTCATTTTTCACTGCCTTCAACATAGGTACTAATCTAGTGTCGCAGAGTCCAGCGATGACTTTAATTGATTCCTTGTTTATCGGGTGTGGTTCATTAGTCCATAAGAATTGATCATGTATTTTTCTAAGAACTGGCTTTACATATGGATCATCCACTGTAGAGCTAAAGTTTGGAAAATTGTTCCAGCAGTCCAACTTCATTGTCATAAGATTTGATTATTAAGGTTTTAACTAGAATTTATCATCAGTGAGTTCATTCATCCATATATCAATTAGTTTGATATGATTGAATTCTTTCGACTTAACCCTAATGCACATTCTAGCATCCTTTTTTGGCATGATGCCATGAGGAATCAAAGAGAAAGTTCCCACAAGGTCATCTTCGAAGACCTTCATCAAATATATTCTATAGGATGGCCTAGGTCTTTCTTTTGTTTGTATGACTACAAGAGTTGCCATTTTCTATATTCCAAATACTTAAAAATATTCACAAAGGAATTTCCACAAAATCACAGTAGCACAGAATCAAAAATACCTTTTCTTCACAAAGATCCCAAACTAGGGTTTGCACCAGTCGCTCCTCAATTCCCTTCTAAATCGCTCTAGGCTACTCTCCACTTCTTTTGAATTCACAAATGATCAAAATTCCTTCATAATATTTTTTATAGATTAATGTGATGCTCTAATTCACATTTAATGCACTTGGAATTCAAAAAGTTGCTAAATTCCTTTAGTTGTGCTATAAAACCCTAATATTGTCTACAAACAAGCATTCAAGCCTCTTTTCATCTAGTTTCTTTCCCAAAACCTCTGCATATTGATTTCTTACGAATTTGTTTCGCATCACGAATCTGACATGCTCGCAATCAATGGTTTTAAGTATTTTCTGCTAAAGCTCCCCCTAAGACCATGCTAGGTCTAGTTACCAGAGGGATCATGTACACCAGATGAGGGTACATATGCATCAATAGTCTCTAATTCTTCTTTCTTTTTTCATACTTTGCTCATTTCCTGCTTAACTTCTTCTCAGATTCATTCTTATTATTTGGAACAGATTGTTTTCCCTTTTTGCTTCTGCATACCTTTGAAATATGTCCTGGTTTGTTGCAGTTACAATAGACAACACTTCTTTGACTTGATTGACTTCCATTAAACCTTGTTCTGCATTGATTTTCCTTATGTCCATATTTATTGCATGTATAGAAATAGCTAGCAAAGGATTGATTCATCCTTCCTCCATTAAACGAGTTCATCATCCAAGTTTTGCATTCACTAGCTCTATGTTCAAGCTTATTATAGGTATAGAATTGTCTAGGGAAAGGACCAAAAACCTGATTCATCCTACTTCTACATTTGGTTTCCTTGTGCCCAAACTTGTTGCAAGAGAAACAAGTACCATTGAAATATGGGTATCTCTATGCATTTGGTTGTTTGGCAGGTGGTTTTCTTCCTTCATTCCTTTTATATTTTCCTTTTTCTTGAGTCTTTTGATCTTTTGATTCTTTAGAACTTTCACCTGTTTCCAATCCTAGTCCTCCTTTGTCTTTAGAGGGTTTTTTTCCAACAATCAGTTCATCAAGCCTGGTGGAGCTTGTCTTGAAATTATCCTCACATACTTTTTCCTATTTCAATTCTACTCTCAGATTTACTACTTCTTGCTCAAGTATGGAACATTCATTAGACTTGTTCTTTATTTTTGTATCTAGACATTCTTCAATTATTTTGTTTTCTTCCACTTGCAACTTCAATCTGGTAATGTATTAATTTTCTTGTTTCAATTGGTCACTAACTTCTCTATGTCTCTCTTTGAACTTTCTTAATTGTTCCTTCAACTTCTAGAAACATTCATTCGCCTTATCAATATTCTCTTTCAGATCTTTATTCTTATTTTTAGTTTTGTCTAGATCATCAAGAGTAGTCCAGAGTTTTGTATTATCTTCCATCTGTTCAATATTCAAGATCTCCCTCAAGTTGTTAGACTTCTCCAGAGGAACCAAGCTCTGATATCAATTGTTAAATATCCAATATACTAAGAGGGGGGGGGGGGGAATCAATATATACTTAAACTTATTGAACAAATCCATCCAATCAATCCAAAACATACAATGCTTAAGATAAGCAAAATCATCAACAAAACATGAACATAATACACAAGAGACACCAGAATTCTTTTCATGGAAAACCTAGAGTGGAAAAAACCATGGTGAGGATTAACTCACAATATATTATAACCAATTATAAGATATTACAAAAGGGTGCCTCACTTCCAAGACTAATTGTCTAGAATGGGAGGCTCGTTGCCTACAAAAATAAAGTAACAAAATGGCTAACCACCAAAATGAACTAATAGAAATACACCTCAAGTGCAGATTCAGTTCCTTTGTAGTTTAGAAAACTTCACATGCCAACATATCACACTTCACCTTTTTTCACTTCCATCTATAGTTTGCTAATATTTTCTTAGTACCATTCATTCATTGGGTATGTGCAGGATCATCATGGAAAAAATAGGCCCTTAAGTGGCAATGAAAATTCAAAAAAATCAGAGTTAGGAAACTTGACATAAAAATTTGAATAAGTTATCTATATTATTTCAAAAATATGTAAGAATAGAATCAGTGGAAAATTGAATGTAGTTTCTAAACTCCTAGGTTAATTTTTGTAAAATAAAAATCTATTTGGTGAAAATTTGAAATTTCAATGCAATAGTACTAAAATTTCAGGGAAAAAATAAGAAGTAGGTGTTTGTCTGACCACCCCAACCATAATAAAATGATAATATTTTTTTATAATATTTTATATATAAGTAGAGGACTCATGTTCGGATGTGATGCATATTTTTTTGTAATTTTTTTTGAAATAAATAATTAATTATGAATTTTTTATTACAAGTTTTAAAACATATAAAAACTCGTATGTCTAACCAACTTAACTTGGTCAAAACATCATGAAATTCATTTTTTTTTTTAAATCCTATAGTATGCCAAGAATATAATGTGACTCATGTTTTGGATTAAAAAAATGTGATACTGTTTGAAAGCTATAGATGTTTTTCTATCAAACTATCAATCAGGACTTTAGTCGTAATTATAAAAAAATTGAATAATAATTATTTATTAGATTCAAAGTAAAGTATAATTTATATTGGTAGAAAGCTGAGAAGCTCCTTCACAAACCCTTTTCGTTTCATCAATTTTGGGTAGAATAAAAGTTGTCAGCCACATGGGTGAAGTCTGGAAAAGCAAGGTAAGTTATTAAACACGTTTTTCATGTTGAATTTTTAGGATTGGCAAGTCCAAACCAAATCCTGAGCCTAATCCGTAGGCATTAAATTTTGTGTTAGCATATCGGATATCCAATTTGAATCTGATATATGATATGTTTTAGATATGAGTTTTAAAAAATTTATACAATTTTTAATATATGATTTCAAAAATGCAATAAAGTTTATAATTTAATATATATGATAAACTGTAAATTTTATAATTTAATATATAATATATTATTAAATGTATAATATTTAAATATTATTTAAATATTTTAGTTAATCTATAAATATTTAAATATATATATATATATTACCAATATATAAAATATTTAAATATTATCTATTTTCCTCTCTCTCTCCCACTCTCCCTCTATCCCTATCCCTCCCTCTCTCTCTCTCTCTCCCTCTCTCTCTCTCTCCCTCTCTTAATCTCCCTCTCCCTCTCCTCTCCCTCTCTCCCTCCCTCTTCTTTCTTCTCCCTCCCACTCTCCCTCTCCTTCCCACTATCCTTCTCTATCTCTCACTCTCCTGACTCTCTCTCTCTCACTCTCTCACTCCCTCCCTCTCCCTCTCCCTTTCTCCCTCTCCCTCTCCCTCTCCCTCTACCTCTCCCTCTCCCTCTCCCAATCTCCCTGTCCCTATCCCTGTCCCTCTCTCTCCCCGCCCTTCCCTCTCTCTCCCCGCCCTTCCCTCTCTCTATCTCTATCTTTGTCTCTCCCTCCCTCCCACTCTCCCTCTCTCCTTCCCACTCTCCCTCTCCTTCTCTCACTCTTCCACTCTCCCTCTCTCTCTCCCACTCTCC
>CM021109.1:611117650-611377981 GCA_007115665.2 Sequoiadendron giganteum | reverse complement strand
CTCTCTCTCTCCCTCTCTCCCTCTCCCTCCCCTCCTCTCTCCCTCCCACTCTCCCTCATTATATTTCTCCCTCTATCCCTCTCCCTCTCTCTCTCTCTCTCTCCCTCAACTCTAAACCCTCTCTCCCTCTCCCACTCTCCCTATCACTCTCTCACTCTCCCACTCTCCCTCTCCCTCTCTCCTCTCTCCTCCTACTCTCCTCCTATCTCTCCTCCCACTTCTCCCTCTCAATCTATATCTCTATCTCTCTCTATCTCTCTCCCTCTCTCCCCCCTCAAATCTAAACCTCTCCCTCTCTCCCTCTCTCCCTCTCCCACTCCCTCTCTCTCCCTATCCCTCTCTCTCTCTCCTCTCTCTCTCTCTCTCCCTCTCCCTCTCTCAATCTCCCAATCTCCCACTCTCTACCATTAACCCTTAGGTCTATGTGGGTATAAATCAGATATCCGATTTGTAAAACTTCAATGTGTAGAGCTAAAATCTTACTGTTACAGAATATTTTGAAATGTTTTCCAAATCAGATATCTAATTATATCGGATATCGGATTTTTGGGCCATAGAAAAACCCCATGTGGGCCATTTTTGTACATTCCAATGGACCCTACATTCTGTTTGTAGCACTTTTTGGTGCATCTTGTACTCAAATTTGTTATAAGGAATGATTTTTTAGAATATTTTATGAGGTATAATGGGGAGCAGTAGTCGTTGGAAGCAAAAACGTAAGAGAAAGATGACAAAAGAACAAATTGAAGAATATAGACAAAGAGATAGAGAAGGTCATAGGAAGAAAAGACACGGTATGTTAAATATTGGTGAACTTGAGCCCTATGGTCTTTCATGTGAAGAGGAAATTGAATATGTTCAAGGTGAAAATGTAGAACATGATATTGAAATTGGGAATGAAAATGTTCAAATTGATATTGAAAATTTTCAAGGTGAAAATGTTGGAATTGAAGATGTTGAACATGATATTGAAATTGGGAATGAAAATATTGAAATTGATAATGAAAATGTTCAAGGTGAAAATGTTGGAATTGAAGATGTTGAACATGATATTGAAACTGGGAATGAAATTATTCAAATTGATATTGAAAATGTTCAAGGTGAAAATGTTGAACATAATATTGAAGCAAGCATAAATTATGTTTCACCAAATTACATGAGAAATGAAGAACCTTGTGTCGAAGAAAGACATATTCCAAATTCAAGACCTTCAAGGACCCCTAAATGGTTAGTTGAAATTGATGATAACATTATAAACAATTTTGAAGGCAAGAGGTCAACACGAACTATTCAATTGTGGGCTAGAATACTTTTCAACCAATTTTTTAGTGATAAGACATTGACCGAGAAATGCCAACTTTTTGTACAATTGCTAAAGATGCAAAAGATGAGACCTTTGCTAGCCAAATTGAAGATTCGTGTGAACAAGAAGACCAAAAAAAATTATATTATTGGAAAAAATAACAAGGAAAAAGATAAGAGAGCTGCTCAAAGAATCATTACAACCGCCCTAGTAAACCATCAATTGAAAAAAAGGCTCGCTTTATGAGACAAACTTGTATTGATTTTGACATAAATCGTAAAACTTTGGATAGAGCACTTGCAAGAAGAGAAAGAATAGATGATCCTCTTCAAGATGATACATGGGCTTTTTTCGGGAGGCTTCCACATGTTGATAAGAAGCTAACCGATAATGTAAAGTAGGCAATTCAACAATTTTGGCATGATAACTTTAGAGTATCACCCAATACAAAGGATGTTTTAAAGTTAAGAATTGGAAGTCAAGACCATACACCGCATCCTAATTATTTCTTGGAATCAAGCCAAATAATGTTTTTCAACAAAATTATTCAAACACATCCAAATATGGAAATCTCGCAAAGGAATTTTGAAGGTTTGAAGCCATTTTATTGTGTGCCTCTTAAGATTCGTAATACTTGTTGTTGCAAATACCATGTGGAGTTTTCAATTTACCATGAACTATTATCCTATATCAATTATACTTTGCATACTAATGAAATTTTGCAGGAGTGTGGTGGAATGCATCTTCCAAAATCATCAAGGTACTTGCTAGATCTATTTTTATGTTCTAGGGATGATGGTTCCTTTTTCTAGAGAAATGATTGTTTAAATGTGAAGTGCTCACAATGTGGTGGCTTGTCAAAGTTTGTTCGATGTTTTCATGAGGGTTCCAAACATGAATTTGGAAAGAATCTTGTTGAGAAAAAGAGATATGAGATAGTCAAATATACTTTGCAGAGTGGAGGTGAAGGTTCTAGATGCGAGTTGGTTACAAAAGAATGTGGTGTTGCTATTTTTATTTTAGATTTTAAGGACAATCTTTTCTAAAAATATGCAAGGAATAGTCATAGGTATCAGTGGTTGGATCAACAATTCAGGATATGTAAGGACTCTTTTCTAATTGGCACTATTATATTAGTGGTTGATTTTGCAGAAAACTACACATTGCAACCACAAAACGAGGTATAATCTCAGTATTACAATTCCATTCAGATTGTTATTTTTGTCCACATAATGTTTAGACATGCACTTGATTGTATAGAGGAGGATCAAAATATAATCAGAGAGTATCATTTTTATATGAGTGATGATAGATCTCACTCGTCCGAGTATGTCCAACATTGTTTCGAGAATTTTTTTGGGTTCTTGCAGGAGCATGATATAGCACTGGGCCAACATCTCATTTGGTCAGATAATTGCACATGTCAATTCAAGAATGCTCATATGTTTTATTGGTTGAGTAGAATGCATGTAGAGAGGGGTGCACCTAATATTTGGAGTTTTTTTGAAGCTAGGCATGGGAAATGGGAGCATGATAGAGTAGGTGCATGTATAAAGAGAGCTCTAGTTAAGGAGAAATTGAAGATTTTAGGAGCAAAATTAAGTGATGCATGTTCTATTGTTGACTGGTGTAGTTCAGCATTATCACAAGGAGGGACACTTGACTCAATAGTGCATAGATTCTTTTGGTTGATTGAGGAGGGTATAGTGGGAGGCAAATTGGATTGTCATACAATCAAAGATTCTTCAAAGATGCATTCATTTTGAAGCTCAGATGCAAGCACATGGACCATTTGGACACAACAGTTGGCTTTTTTTTGTTAGAGTTGTATTCAGTGCAAGGGGGATCAATGCGAGTCAAGTGAGTGGGTGAATACATGGGTTCCACAGTATCTAAATCCTTTATCTCAAACTATATCCATAAAAAATTACACAATGGAAATTTTATTTGATTATGACCGGCTTTCAAACCTACTATAGCCAAGACATGCTTTTTGCAGTTGTTGTACCACAAGGGAATGAAGAGAGATCAGAATAGTGGTTGCCTCAATGTGTGTGGGTAAAGCACAAGATAACAAAATCGATGGAAGATGATGATGGGTTCATGTATCCTACAGGTTCAGTTGTGGTTGCAGGAACTTGGTTGTGGACATACATGATTAGAAAGAATGGCATGCATACATTTGAAGACTACAAGAAACACATAACCATTCTCACGTATTCACACCTTGTTATAGCAACAAATGTTAAGTTGTTGAAGCATCATGCCAAACCAAAGACAAAACAACTATGGACACTTAGTAATGTTGATCATGAAGCAATATTGGATACTCTCAAGTAAAGAGATGACCCTTCAGGCACACTTGAATAGCATATTCAAGAATGGAAGGTACAATTCTTAAGCATATTTTTTGTTGTGACAATATAGATTTATCATTTGACAAATTTTGTGATATTCCTGGCAAGATTGATCATGGAGCTACTGCAAGAATATCCAACTCTAATCCTTTTAGAGAGGTATGCGACATATTACAATAATATAGATTGGTTATTCAAAGAATCTTTTATAGTTTTCATTACCAATTCATCATCATTCAGGTTGTTTAGATTAGTATAGATTTGTTAGTCTAAGAATTTTTTTGTTGTGACAATATAGATTTATCATTTGACAAATTTTGTGATATTCCTGGCACGATTGATCATGGACCTACTGGAACAATAGGCAGCTCTGATATTTTCAGAGAGGTATGTGACAAATTACAATAATATAGATTGGTTATTCTAAGAATATTTTCTATTGTATGTAGTTTAACTGCTACCTTGATGGTTTGTATAGGTGCTTGTCACTCCAGAACACCAACATACTACTCTTGTGGAAGACTATGCCTCGAATGCCTCAAATAGACAAATTTTGTAAAAAATGAATTTTGAAATGTGAAACAATGTAAGAAGGTCATAACTGTGTATAGGCATAATCTATATCCAGTGATGTTTTTTGAAATATGAGTCAAATGTCTGGTATTGTATAAAGGGTATGTTTAAAATTTAAAGAGATTTTTGTACTTAATCAAGCTACAACCATAAGTTTTCTTCTTGGTTCTTTCCTGTCGATATGCTCATTTGAACTAGGTTTTGTAATATCTCCTATTTATATATAATAAATTACAGTGGCTTGCCACTTTTTCGGAAAACAAAAATGTAAAAAGTTCATGTAAATTTCATTTCCCATGTAATTGGTTCAAGTTGATTGGGTAAGAGTTTTTTGATGCAAGAGCTGGGACTTGTAGAATCTTGATTCAACCTTAAATCTTTCTGCCCCCACATTTCATTGACATTAGCACTTTGGACTCAAGAAATCGTCTGTCCAATATAGCTTGGAGTGATTCAGTGTATGTGGGTGCAAAAGAGGACCATACCTAGCATAAATGTACCAATCTAGATGTTTTGGAATAGTTCATTTGGTCGTATGAGTTAGAGAATAGAAGTTGCACCACTTCGCAACTTTACACTACTTGCATTCAGAAACTTTTCCCTCAACTGAAAACTCATCAGCATGGGAAAACGCCTTCGAGATAGAAAAAACCGAGAGAGGTTATTACAGATGGTCCCAAAATGATCTGATATCCTTAGATGAAGAGTCTGTAAGCATCACGGTTTTCAAGAAATATTTCATCAAAGATTGTTGTCTTTTAGCACTTTGGACTCTTAAGGGAAATCACCGGTCCAATGTAGCTCGGAGTGATTCAATGTATGTGGGTGTAAAAGAGGACCATACCTAGCATAAACGTACCCATCCAGATGTGTTGGAATAGTTCATTTGGTCATACAAGTTAGAGAATGAAAGTTACACCACTTTGCAACCTTACACTGTTTGCATTTGGCAACTTTTCCCTCAACTGAAAACTCATCACCACGAGAAAATTCCTTTGAGATAGAAAAAAATAAGAGAGGTTATTTTAGATGGTCCCAAGATGATACAATATCCTCAGATGAAGAGTCTGTAAGCATCACAGTTTTTGAGAAGTATTTCATCAAAGATTGCTCCCTTTTAGCACTTTGGACTCTTAAGGGAAATCACCAGTCCAATGCAACTCAGAGTGATTCGACGTATTTGGGTGCAAAAGAGGACCATACCTAGCATAAACGTACCCATTTAGACATGTTGGAGTAGTTTTTTTGGTCGTACGAGTTAGAGAATGAAAGTTGCACCACTTTGCAACTTTACACTGCTTGCATTTGGCAACTTTTCCCTCAACTAAAAACTCATCACCACGGGAAAATGCCTTCAAGATAGAAAAAATTGAGAGAGGTTATTGTAGATGGTGCCAACACAATCCCATATCCTTAGATGAAGAGTCTATAAGAATCATGGTTTCCGAGAAATAGTCCGTCAAATATTGTTTCCTTTTAGCACTATAGACTCTTAAGGGAAATCGGCGGTCCAATGTAGCTCAAAGTGATTCAATGTATTTGGGTGCAAAAGAGGACCATACCTAGCATAAACGTACCCATCCAGATGTGTTGGAACAATTTTTTTGGTTGTACGAGTTAGAGAATGAAAGCTGCACCACTTTGCAACTTTACACTGCTTGCATTTGGCAACTTTTACCTCAACTAAAAACTCATCACCACGGGAAAAATCCTTCGAGATAGAAAAAACCGAGAGAGGTTATTGTATATGGTCCCAATACGATCCCATATCCCTAGACAGAGTCTGTAAGCATCACGGTTTCTGGGAAATAGTCTGTCAAAGATTGCTGCCTTTTAGCACTTTGGACTCTTAAGGGAAATCATCGGTCCAATGCAGCTCAGAGTGATTCGGCGTATTTAGGTGAAAAAGAGGACCATACCTAGCATAAATGTACCTATCTAGACATGTTGGAACAGTCTGTTTGGCTGTACGAGTTAGAGAATGAAAGTTGCACCACTTTGCAACTTTTCCCTCAACTGAAAACTCATCACCACGGGAAAACGCCTTCGAGATAGAAAAAACCGAGAGAGGTTATTGTAGATGGTCCCAACAAAATCACATAGCCTTAGACGAAGAGTTTGTAAGCATCATGGTTTTGGAGTAACATTCTGTCAAAGATTTCTTCCTTTTAGCACTTTGGACTCTTAAGGGAAATCATCGGTCCAATGTAGCTCAGAGTGATTCAGCGTATTTGGGTAGCATCTTCTTTAGATTTAGTAGGCTACCTCTGAATCTTCAAGCACTTGCATCAACCTCCTGACCTCATCATCCAATATTTTCCTGCAACGCTTTCCTTAAAGAAATGGTTACCAATGCACACCTTTGTAGAGATTTAGGGCTGTCCTTTTTAGATCACTCTATTCTAAATAGCTTTGCAGAGCTACCAATGTTAAATCCAAGTTGATTGACTTTGAGAAAATCTGATCTCAGCTGTTGAAGAGGTACTTCAAGAATTTAGCATCTGGCCTTGCAACATTGCAACCGTTACTTATTCCCAATGAGTCATAGAACTCCCTCTTAAGGTCAATTCTTCCTCTTTGAAGAGATGTCTTCAGCCATTCAATCAGACTCATAGTTGGAAGTAGTGTCTCCATTCTTCAAGGCTAGAGCATGACTTGTGTTGTTGATCTCATACATCTCCTCCAAATTCTTAATCATTTCTCTCATTGTCTTCAACTTAGAGATGATAGGAACAATATGGTCCTTCATGGAATCAACTAACATCTTCTTCACCTTGATATCTTTCTTCCTCCATTGAACTTTCTCTTCCTCATCTGTACGTTCGAAAACTTTTCTCTCCACACTCAACCAATTCGTTTTCCTCCAAAGTGAGCATAATTTTGAATCTCCATGAAGTGAAGTTTGATGCTCCTTCGAGTCTATCCTCAATTTTAAGACCATTCACCATCTTGACTAAGATAGAGATAGACAAAAAAAAAGGGAATAGAGGTATTGCTACAATAACAAATCTGATCACGATCTTTTTCAAACCTACTCTGATACCATGTTAGTGTTTTAATGATCATACAATACAACTCAAAGCACTCAAAAAATGCAACACATAAGACAATAAACACAGCAAGATACCCTAGGAGAACCCTCTTCTTGAGGGAGAAAAACCAAGCAAATATGTCTCTTATATAATGAAGGAATAAGAGCAGAAATCTGCTTACAACTTAGACCCAGCTCATGGCTAAATTTGATACAATGAATAATAGCAACTCTCCTAGATGCAAAGATACAATCGAATATGCTTCTCCTTGAAATCGGCATGCTGCTGCTCAAGTGCGAACTTATGCTTGGAATGTGAATTATGTTGAATGAACTTGATTGAGGAAATGAGTATAAATTAAATAGCCATAGGCTATCATTTAATTTATTACAACTTAATGTGATCGCTGAAAGAAGTAGCCTGATGCTGCTAATAACCTCAATAGTAGGAACATGTTTTTAGGGGTGATAAAGGGATTAGAGTGGTCTAAGAAGGCTGCCCTGTTAAGAAACACATATTTTTGTGCCTTTTGAGTAAGGCTAGAGAGTGAGTTTTTGAGAAGTTGAATGAAAATAGGTTGGAACTTGTTGGAAACTATTGGAACAGGTGTATTTAATGGTGTTTAAGAGGTCTGAGTGAGTAAGAGTAACCCAAGAAGAGTAAAAATGTGAAACCCTAGTTGGAAGGGGCAAAAACAAGGGAAAATTGGTGATTTTACAAAGAAAGTGTAAGCCAAATTATGGGGTAGCATAATACAATGATGTTTTAAGTTTAAGAAAACAAAATTAAGATGGAATGAAGTGGTTTTAGGATTGAGTGAGGTCGGAGCATACAAGTTCCAATAAGCCCTACCAACAAGCTAGTGAACTGTTTGATAAAAAGCTTTGGTAGACATGTACGAAAAATGTGGTAGCATAGACAAGGCAGTGGACTATTTGGAAAAAAAGATTCAAAGAAATGTGGTCTCATAGAATTCCATGACAAGAAAATGCAATTGCCAACTGCTCATAGTTTTTAGTTATGTAATGTGAAGTAATTACATAACTGCTTAGGTTGACTTTGTAAAAACTATACTGTAATTGAAATTTTTTCATCTATGAACATCTAGTTGTTAGTTATGCAATGTGAAGTAATTAATTGAGTTTGAAAGATGTGTAATGCAATGTAATCAGCATTATAAATATAAACTACATAATATAACCATTCTTTTTTATGCTATTGTACATTGATATTTAACCATTGCTCAAGATAAAAATTTCAAAGAGGTTAATCATGCACATGAGGAACAAATTAAATTTCGATTGTCAACTTCTATATATCAAATTATCCAATAATCAAGTGTATGTCCATATACAAAAATGGCATTAACAGCAACTCAAACAAAGTTTTGCGAAATGTGGTATATGCCATCTCAATATGTATTCAAAATTTACACGCCAAAATATCTATCTCATCCTAAACTACTGGTGGATCATCAAAATGGAGCCTCTTTGAAGCACTCGTTGGCTCTAAAGGTAGCTGCACAAGAAATATTCAAACCACAATTGAGATTAGTTATACTATATAATTTAAAATCGAATAATTAACATCAAAATCAATATACATTGAATTTTAATTGAACTCTAAAATTGAAATCTTGATTACCTGAAATATACGTCTCTTCAAAGGGTCATGAGTCCTAGAATATACCAAACCAACTTTTGAAATGCCAATCTATATATGTGAACAAAAACATAAAATTGATCCAAGTTAGCATACAATTATTGGTAATATGAACATATTTACCAAACACAAAATAAAATAAACACATACCTCTTTAGGTTGTTCTTTTTCTTTATCTCCTTGAGGTGTTTCAACACCTACTCCTTGAGGTGTTCCAATACCTACTCCTTTAGGCGGTGTGTCACTTGTCAACAAATCTATATAGCTCATAATTGCCTGTACATAAAAATGACAAGTACATATGAAACTACCAATCTATGTCGATGTGTGTATAATCAATATAAGATCTTAAAAATATTAATTCCATCCAATTTGAGTTCAATTACCTTCCCCTTATCTAACTTTGTGCCTCCATAGTCTAGACAAGGTTGCACCTCACTCGTACTAGGTATTTCCTACAAGAGGAAAATAAGATAAACATATAAGTTATTATATAATTTTATTAATGACAATTCAAATGACAAGCAAGTATATAATAAAAATGTAAATGAGTGAGTGCAAATATATATACTCTGTGTGTGTCCAAGCCAAATGAAATGGCCCTAAGGGTGCTATCAATCACCTATGTGAGCTCCTCCTCAGACATCAACTGTTAAATAAACCATGTAAATAAATATTAGCACTTGATACTATCTCTTATTAATATTCATTAAAAAACAAATGCAAGTTATGAATTTACAATTTAAATCTTACTTATGTCACTATTCCAACATCCCCCTCTCTAGTAGGAGAGGACTCTGTAGGGTGCACTCCACTCCCTTGTGACTGATCCATAATGTCCACATCATGGATGTCATAATCAAAAGTGTCGAAGGGATGCTCAACGGGTTGTACAAGAGGACCCAAGCATATTTGGTGGCACATAGTGCAAGTATGTGGCGCACAAATATGTGGACCTAAGGAGGATGATGCAACAACACTCGAGCCTTTGCCAACATCACTAGAATGTGGCTGAGCTACTGTAGAAGCATGCAAAATCAAATGACCACTCAAAGAGTGAATAGCTTGAATAGTCTGTGTGGTTGCATCCTGGATAATCTCTGGATGATATATTGGAGGTGGCGGAGAAAGGGGAGGAAGGGGAGGAAGGGAAACATTTGGGTGCGGGCCTACTCTAATTGCCCATGGTCTATCCTAGGGCATACCTCCATCGACACCCTGGAAGGGTTTAATGACAAAGTAATTGACATTATGCCCTAACACAAACTCAACATATAACTTTTTAATAAAGTAAAATGGTATATCAGAGTTGTTGTTCAGTGGTTTATCAAAAAGCATACACCAACGATCCCAAAAGTTAGCTACAATCTCAGTATGCGTGCACCATTTTATAGAAAGTTTTGTTTTATTAACATTCACTGGCAAACCGGTGTGGGGGTTAGTGAATAAAGAGGCTATTTGGGCTTTGGTTATTTGGAGATCTTTGACATCAACATAAGACAATCCATATGCATAATATTCCATCATATCTTCTCACCACGAATGAAAGGCATTATGTTGGGTGGAGAGGGTTTCTATATTTTTAATTATTTCCTTCAATGTGTTTGTCATATCTCTCAATCGAGGGATTGTCTTATAAACTTCACAAATGCCCCTCAATTGCCCCAATTTTTCACCAATTAAGTCTTCAATTGGTGGCTGTGGAGGTGGTGGAGCATTTGTCATTTGTGCATTTTTATTCTCAGCCATAATACCTGATTAAAGTTAAAAACTAATTATTCTAATTGAAATTACACAATATAAATCAAATTATTGTAAAAACCCCAAGTTTTTAATAAAAATCCAAAAAAACCCTACTTTTTCACAAAAATCCATAACAAACTCTATTTTTTGATAAAAATACAATAACAACACTAGTTTTTAATCAAAATCCATTTAAAAACATAAATTTTTAATAAAAATTCATTATAAACTCTAGTTTTTAATAAAAATCAATAGAAAACCCTACTTTTGAGAAAAAAAACATAAAAACTACTAAAAATTATAAGAATCTACTTGAAAAATCAATTACAACATTAAAAAAACCAAATACTTACCTTTGAAATTGGATATCTGATACAAGCAGATATTGGATTTTCACTTTTCCTTATCCGCCCGCGTATAAACTGTGAGAAATGAACTTTTAACAGTCGATTGTTTTATTTATAATGTTTGCACAAATCGGATATCCGATTTGTAGAAACTAGGTTTGGGCTTTGCTTCGGCTAAATGTACTGACTCCTGAACCTAGAAAAGTCAACTTGGCATTTCCGCCTTTTTGAGACAATCCAAAACAAGATTTTTATCCCATTGCCATTTTTGGCCCATCATGATCCTGCACATACCCCATCTCTATGTCCAACTCTACAAAATTATCTTGTATATATATCTAATTTTGAAGGATTGCAATCAGGTCGGCTTGACAAATATTCTCAAATGATAATCTAAACATGTGGCACACTATAGTTGTCAACATGGATTATACAAACAAAATTTAATCCATTATATATTTATCTGTTTGATAGGTCAGCCAACAATAGACCTAATAGCCAAAACAAAAATTGGTACCAGAGATAACCATGAACAACTGGGTTTATGATTTCTTGGAAATGTACGCATTTCTCAATCATAGTATATTTCCCAAAATATGAAGTAGCAGCAATTTACTGCAGAGGATTCTGAAGCAAGATATCGGAGGTTGGTTTTGTATTATAGGTTCAAAATATGGGATTGGTATGACTTAGAGTCTTGCAGTTGTAACTCATATATCATGGTGACATCAATGAAAACAAAAATATTAGTAGGGGATATGATTTTCTTCATTCTTCCAACACCTTGTCCACATGTGTTTGAGAGGACATGTGAGGAATAAAAATTCCTCACAAATCCTCATGGGGATGGGAGAAGGAATTTAAAAGTCCTTAAAATGCATTGGGGGATTAAATGTGAATTAAAAATTCACATAGGGACGGGGTTGCTTTCTCCAAATGGAGAAAGCATTTAATGTGGGTTGACTAAGGACATATTCCATAAATGGCATGAGGATTAGGTTATCATAATTAGGTGATTAAGTTTGTGCAAATACAGGATTAGGCAGGCTAATGATAGATTAGAGACAAGTGGGAAATTTATGGAGGATGTGACCCTAATGATAATTAAGGGTGTGCACACCCTAATCATAAATTAATTAGATTAATTTGGATTAGAGAGAATTATGGAGGATGTGACATGAGGAGAGAGAGGAAAATTAATTAAAAATTAATTTAATTCATAAAATTTAAAGTGACTAAATTAAATAAATTGGGGTACTTATTGAATTTAGAGATGAAATGGGTAAAGTATTTAATTGATTGATTAAATACCTTAGGGGACATTAGAATGAGATGAAATATTAATCAAATAATAAATTATTTAATTAATATAGATTGGGGATGCAGGACGGAGGAATGCAAAGGTGAATTTGACTATATGGGGGTGGTCAAATTCAGGTGTCTACATTTTTCCCCTCTTTGGAATATTGTTAGAATAACAATGTTTCAAAGAAAAATAAAACAAAGATGACTTGATAGAAGAAAAGAATGTTAGAAGATGCCACAATATCATGGGAAAATGGATAGAAAGGAAAGATGTAGGAATATTGTAGGGTATGCCCCCTTGAGAGGGTGGATGGAGAAGAAAAAGGGGCACCAAATGAATTCTCGATATGGAGAAATGGAAGACACCACATGATAGAGCACGAAAAACCATGAAGAATGAATTTTGAATGGAGGAAAAAGGATCAATGGGGTGTGAATAGCAGCCCTCAGAAGAAAAGGTGAAGATGAATTAAGAGTTAATTAAAGGGTAAAAATTACCCAAAAATTAAAAGGCTAATTAGGGGTAGAAAATGAAAATTATATAACTAGTAAATTTGAAAAATTACTATTCACCTTATTCTCATTTGCACACTTGGAAAATGACTAGATGAGATAGATAGATAGAGAGAGAGAGAGAGAGAGAGAGAGAGAGAAGTGACTAGGATGGTTGACAGATCAAGCGGTGATGAGGTGTTCGTGGATGATGAGTTGATCCACCGAGGTGAGGAGTTGGGGCAGTACTACTATGAGCATGTAGTACCCCTCCAGGTAGGCCCCAGACCCCACTTGGTGATTTCGATTTGAATTTTAAGCACATTTTAAATTTTTGGGTAAGGTAGATTAGGGTATGGACATGCCACAGGAGGGAGGATTCATCCTTTCAACAAAGAAAATTCACCCATCCAAGGGGATCGATGAATAAAGGGGAAAATTTGTACAATGTAAGGGAAAGCATGCTATGGGAGGGGTGATTTCGAAATCACCTCTCTGCAAGAAAGGGCAATCCTGCATAACATAGGGGCGGGAATGAAAAGAGATAGGTGAATGCGAATTCATCAAAACTAGGGAAGGGAAAATACAAAATCACCCAAAAGGGGAATAGGCTGGTGCGATTCCACCCATTGGGGAAAGGGAAAAATGCAAATTCGCCACTCAAGGGGGAGAAAGATACAAGGGCAAAAATGAAATTGCCCCTCGGGGAAAAGGAAAATATGAATTCACCTTTGACAAAAACAAGGGCAAATTCCCACTTGAACAAAACAAAGGGTGGGGATTCTTCACAAAGGGGAAAACCCACAAAAAGAAAAGAGAAGGGGGGAACATGCTAGCTAGACAAGTGAATGTGATGGGGTGGGAAATGGGCGTACTCACCTAACACAGAGGAAAACTTTTCAAATTGGGATAGGGGTAAAAAAAAGTAAGAAAAAGAAATGAAAATGTTAGGAAACTGGCAGAATAGTCTGCATGGATGTAGAACTTCAAGAGGTTGAGGGCACGTAAGTGACACTTAGTGGTTTTAGAGGTGATAGTTAGGGAAATGAATTCCCATGATCATGGATCACTAACATAGGCAGGGTTGCTACATATGTTGGGTATCCCAACATTAGAGAACATAGAGGACTACTGGTTGCATTGATGGAGTGATGGAGCTCTGAGACCTCGACCTTCCATCTCTTGATAGGGGAGATGACAATGACCCAAGAGGACATCTGAAGGATTTTGTGATTTCCCATCCGAGTGAACTTGGTCAGCTAGACCCGTATCCAAGCAGTGGATAGGAGCCTACAAGTTGTATTTAAACTAGTTGAGTTGCCTGTCTAGGGGAGGGAGTTAGATCTAGATGCTTGTTTGGGGTTGGAGATGCCAACTCTACCATTATACCTTTGTGGCTTGATTAGTGAGACTTTGTTACCAGATAGCAGTGGACACTTATGTAGCCTCAAGGTGATTAAGGTTGTGAGACATATAGTGGAGAGCTGAGATGGGGAGTTCACATGGGGAGTGTGCATGTTATCTCAACTATACCGAGACATGCGCGTTGTCTATTATAGATGAGGATTGAGTGTCACTCATGTGATGTTGCTCCAAGTATGGGCCTAGGAGCACATCAGTGTTGCCAGAATAGATATTCTTATCATCGGGACATAGGATGATACATTTCTTGTAGCATATTGGTGGGGGATGGAGTATGGTTGAAGATTACATTACCAAGATGTGGGGGATTTGGAGGGATGGTGAAAGTGGTTGGATGATTTGAGTGTAGATGATATCACCTAGAGACCGTACATGGTGTGGTGCTTCCAAGGGTGGATATAGGATTGTAGGAGGTATAGGGGCTAATAATTCTCAGTCTATTATTTGGTCAGTCGGGACCCCTTTATTGTGGAGCTACATAGACCAAACATGGTTACTAGGCAATTTAGGATAGAGTAGGATATTCTTGCAGGACCCTAGAGATTCAAACAGATCACCTGAGAGCTAGCGGCGATATGGGAAGAAAAAAACATAGTAGATATTTCTTAACAAATGTGAGAGGCGGTCCAGATGACATAGTACCCATGGAGGGGAGAATCAATAGATGAAAGTACCGTAGTATGATATTTTTCATGGTGGGCAAAGAAGGGGCCAAGGAAGATGGAAACATGGCACTGGATTGTAGGGGCTCTAGGTTTGGATCAGATGAGGAGAGGGAGATAGCAGGGAGGCCGAGGAGGAGGACAAGAGGGGGGAGGTAGAGGAGGGGAGGATATGAGGATGTTGAGATGTAGGAGGCAGGGGGAGAGGAGTATGCCATGGATTTGGATGCCCTAGAGGTTAATCCATTGGTGATTGTACCCTATGTACCACCACCGCTAGAGGATCTCGTTGTGCTACTAATAAGAGCCTTAGCTCAATTAGGGATAGTAGAGTGTCAATTGAGGGAGTCTGAGGGAGATCAAAATAGACTATAGAGGGAGGTGGAGAGGCTGCAGCTTGTAGAGAGGGATTATGGGGCCTTGGTAGATGAGGCATTGAGGAGGGCGCAAGAGATGTAGGTGGAGAGAGATGAGGCCAGGAGGGAGAGGGATGAGGCCCGAGATAGAGAAGAGTGTTTAGAGGATACCATGGGTGATGCAAGAGGATTGTTGGAGAGGGAAAAGGTAGTAGAGTCATAGGTTTGGGCATTGTAGGGTGAGTGAGATGTAGGGGCATAGAGGATAGCATAGTTGTAGGCATAGGTAGATCAAATGTAGCTAGCACAAGAGGTATGGGAAAGAGAGAGGCAATACATTAGTAGGTTGAAAGACATATATGGGATAGAGAGGGACTTGGCTAGGGCATAGGAAATAGAGGTAGTTGATGCTAGGACAAAGGCAGGCTATTAAATGTTTGCTTATCATCAAGCTATCCTAGATCTAACACGTAGGGTGTCGCCATACATAAGAGTAGTCCCACAGATGCCAACATCGTCACACTACGGGGCCACATATACAAAAGGATACAATAGTTTCTGTGAGATAGCCCCCCGAGGTAGAGGTTCAGTGCCAAACTCCCCTCAGAAGGTAGATGCTGAGAGAAACGTCAATGAGGAGAGGGGGGTGAGGGACAAGACCCAATTTTTTGACAGGTGTAGAGTTGATGGGTAGTAAATAGAGATAGAGGCTACAAATTATTTTCATAGATTCAAAGGCTAATTCATTCATTGATTCTTTATTCTTTATTCTTTATTCTTTATTCATTCAGGAGTTGTAGTCTTTGTATTTGATTATCACTCTGCATTTGTACCTTTATTGCATGGATGTTCATGGAATTGGTGGATGGAATCTTTATTATGTTTTATCATGGACTTGTTATGGACTTTTGTGATCTTTTATTATAGACTCTGATGGACTTGATGGACACTATATATATATGATATGTGATGGCCATTGATGTGATCATGTGTGGTTATTATGTGATGTGATGGATATTAATTATGTTCCTGTTTATGGTTATGATTATGATGTATGCATATGATTATGGTGATTTATTTCTATCTCTATGTGGATGATATGGATTATATGCATTGTGTCTAATGATTGTGGATGCAGGATGTGATATGACATGATTTATGCTTTTTGTGATGAATGTTATGGACATGATACTAATGGTGTGTGGTGCATGTGGTGATGTTATTGTGATTATTATGTGATGTATGCATATGAATTATGATATGAGAATTGATCATGTATGGCTAATGAATAATGTATGGATGGTAATGCAATGATTAATTATGTATAGATGAATGGCATGAGAATGTATGTAATGTAATGGTTGAAAATATATGATGCATATATATGTGATCATGATATGGATATATGTTATGAATTTGATGTAATGCAATGCATATATTGAAATGGATGAATATGTTGAGAATAATAACTCTAAACAACGAAAAATGATAATGCAAATGGTAATGAGATGATCTACAATGATCTTAAGATGCTTAGAATAACAAATAAATATTAAAGTAAACAACTCAAGATGATAATGAAAATGATAATGCAACAAAGTGATAATGAAATGAAATGGACTCAAGATGCTTAGAACAAAAAATCTATTTTAATCTAAACAATTAAGACGATGAAAATGATAATGCAATGAATGATAATGAAATGAAATGGACTCAAGATGCTTAGAATAAAAAATCTATATTAATCTAAACAACTTAAGATGATGAAAATGATAATGCAAATGATAGTGAAATGAAATGGAATGAATGCAAGATGCTTAGAATAAAATATCTATATTAATCTAAACAACTTAAGATGATGAAAATGATAATGCAAATGATAGTGAAATGAAATGGAATGAACTTAAGATGCTTAGAATAACAAATATATATTAATCTAATCAATTTAAGATGATGAAAATGATAATGATAATGAAATAGATAATGATAATGCAAATGCAACAAGGTGAGAAATGATGGGTGTGGCAATGCATCACATAATGAGATGAATGAAAATGGGTGTGCGAGTGCACCTGTCAAAATCTTAGGAATCCTGTCAGGAAGAATTGGTGGAAGGAAAACATTTTCACAACCAAAATCACTAACCATAGGCTAGGGGAAGGAAATGAATGGGGGAAAATCAATGCAATGGGAATATAAGTGAAATGTAGATCGAATTCCATTTTTCCATATTAGGAGCGCTAAATTTTACTATAGCATGGGACACGATATGCTTGGGTATGAGGAACCAAGGCCAATTAGTGTCCAATGCATAAAAAAAACACAACAAACAAGGAGGCTATCCCAACACCCCAAAATCATGAGGGCTTTGGTTAGGCCTGATATTAGGATAACCACAAACAAAAAGGATTCCCTAGTGCAACACAAGACCATGAGGATCTTGGTGGGTACTACATGGGACAACTAGGAAGACAAGAACAAATAAAAGATCAAAATATGTACCGATGTCTACTTGTCAAATCACACCATGATATGATGGATCGTGGTGACCCTAACAAAGTATACTAGGAAGCTCAAATAATAAACAAAATGTCAAAAACATCAAAACATCACAAAAAAATTAAAACATCCTTTTTCATAGGATCAGTAGGTGGATGGGATTGATACGGTCTGATTGAGGAAGGATACTTCCTATTAAGACCAAAGATGGTGGATAGATTAGGTGATCAACATGACTCAGGATACTTGAAACTAATTGAACCTCATGATACTAGTGACCTTTATTTGTATGTATCAATTGAATAGGGACATACTTGATGACATGACATGCCATCAAAACACACCCTATAGACCTAGGGGCTCAGGGGCTGATCAAAGATTAGCCTTGCCTATGTGAAAGCGTACAACCCTTGTAGTTTGATAAAATACTGATGACTGACCATGGATAAAAGTGGAATGAGGACAATGGAAACATCGATGGATGATGAAGACCAGATGGAAAAATTCCCTAGGGGCTGATCAAATCATTATGCTTGCCTACATGAAAGAACAAGGGAAACATAGTTCGAGAAAATGGACAAAAGTCGAGATGAGACCTAATGATGACCAACACGATGGAGGATTCTAGATGAGGAAAAAAGATTGACAAAATGACATAGATATATAGATGACAAAAGCTTAGGATTTTGGATAGCTGATCTGAATCATCCAATGCTCAATCAAAATATACCAAGTGATGGATAGATGAGATGTTAAGTGGAGGATAGGTACGATAGGGTGGAAGGATAGGCTATGTAGATAAGATGGATTGAAGCATAAAGCAACTAAGACACAAAGTAGATAATGATTAAACCCTCTATGAATAGTGTCTATTTCTAGGTTTTCACCAAATGTACCTATCCAAGGTGCCACCAAGGGTGGTTTTCACCATATGATGTATTATTTCTCTTTACTATTTTTGGATTTTTTTGAATTTTTGATTTTTTTGTATTTTTGATGATTTTTTTTTTTTTTTGGATTTTTTAGGTAGGATAACTTAACTGACTTAGATATAGAATCTCTTAAGATGCATGATATTGATAGGATCATCCAAGGGCTCTCCTTGAGGTGTTTCAAGCCTATATTCCCTAGAACCATATTTTGTTTGACAACATAGGGAACCAACCATTTTGGTTCAACCTTTCCCTTCTTCTCTCAGTATTGTTGGGTATGTTGGTTTACCTTCAAGACCAAATCCCCAATGTTGAAATGACAAGGATGAACCTTCTTTTTGTAGCTCCTCCTAAGATGATGCTGATATGCTTGAAGGTGATTGTAGCCCTTGATATGTTTTTCATCTAGGAGTTCAAATTGACTTAAAAATGAAACTTGAGTATCTTTGTCACTGATGATATTCTTTAGAGAGATTCGAAGTGACAAGATCTCGACTTCAATAGGAAAGATTACGTCGGCACCATATACAAGAGAGTAAGGGTTGGCACCAATGAGAGTGTCCAGATGGATGTATGGTATTCCCAAAGGGTGGGATGGACATGGAGGTGTCAATCTCGACTAGTATTATTGACCACCTTCTTGAGGATTTTGATCAAAGGTTTGTTGGTTGCCTCCACTTGACCATTACATTGGGGATAATAGGGCATGGAAAAATGATGTTGGATATGATAAGTATTAGAAAGGTGCTTCATAAACTAATTTTTGAAGGGATTTCCATTGTCGGTGATGATGGTGGAAGGGATTCCATATCTATAGAGAATATAGAAGAGGATTAATTTGGATATCTAAATACCCATGATTTGAGAGAGTGGAATTGCTTCCACCCACTTAGTGAAGTATCTAGTGGCTATGATAATGAAAGTATGACCAGGGTATGTGCAAGATCATGATGGGCCAAAAAGTGGCGATATGTAAGTGATATGATGGACCATGTGGCTGATGACATTTTTTCTACCCAAAATTGATGAAACAAAAAGGGTTTTTAAAGGAGATTATTAACTTTCCACCAATATAAATTATTATTTACTTTGAATTTAATAAATAATTATTATTCATTTTCTATTTGAATTATGACTAAAGTCTTGATTGGTAGACTGATTGAAAAACATCTATAGTTTTCAAACGGTATCACATTTTTTGAATCTAAAACATGCATCACATTCTATGTTTCACATAGTATAGGATTAAAAAAATAAAATTGAATTTCATGAAGTTTTGACCAAGTTAAGGTGGTCACACATACGAGTTTTTATATTTTTTAAAAGTTGTAATAAAAAAATCATAATTAATTATTTACTTGGAAAAAAATTACAAAAAAATATGTATCACATCGGGACATGATTCCTCTACTTATAACTAAAATATTATAATTTTTTTTTTATCATTTTATTATGGTTGGGGTGGTCAGACATACACCCACTTCTTATTTTTTCCCTAAAATTTAAGTACTACTGCATTAAAATTTCAAATTTTCACCAAATAGATTTTTATTTTATTTAAATAAACCTAGTAGTTTAGAAACTTCATTCAATTTTCTACAGATTCTATTGTTACATATTTTTGAAATAATATTGATAAGTTATTCAAATTTCTATGTCAAGTTGCCTAACTCTGATTTTCTGAAGTTTTATCACCACTTAAGGGCCTGGTTTTTCCATGATGATCCTACACATACCCACCATCAAAGCATGGAGGGTAAATCTTGCCAATCAAGTCAAAACCCCATTGATAAAAATTCCATGGTGCTATGATAGGTTGCAAGTCTTGTGCAGGAGCATGGATTAAATCTACATGTTCCTAACAAGGAAGACATTTATTCATGAACTCATAGGCATCATGTTCTGTAGTGGGCCAATAGTATCTTGCTCTTATAATCCTTTTTGCTAAGGCCATGCCATTAGAATGGGACCCAAAAAAACCACTATGCACATTGTTTAATGTGATATGGATTATGATTCATTGAGACATCGAAGGAGAGTACCATCATACCCTTAGTGATAAAGTGTATCTCCCACAATCATGTATCGAGATGAACGTTGGATAAATGATTTTCATTGGTTGAAGGTAAGGTCAGGTGGGAGGACATTGTCATAGAAGTAAGCATAAATGTCATGGTACCAGGGTGAATTGGGACCTATGATATCACACACCATCTCATTACTAGGGACATCATATGCTGGGATTAGTAGTTTCTCAACAAGAAATTCATAGTTCGTTCGATCTTTAGGCATGTTGATAAGGGAACCAATTGTAGCCATTGCATCCATTACCTTGTTCTGGACTCTGGGAATCTTTTCAAATTGTATGTGGGTGAATTAATTTTTAAATTTATCCACCATGTGTTTGTATGGAAAAAGCTTATCATCTTTTATCTGAAACTCATTATTGACCTGTTTGATAATGTGTTGGGAATCGCCAAAGACTCAAAGATGGGTGATGTTCCATTGGATGACAATTTTGAGGCCAGTGATTAAAGCTTCATACTCAACAATATTATTAGTGCATAGAAAGGATAACTTGAAGGACTTGGGGATATAGTCACCTTGAGGTGTGATGAATAGAACACCTACACCAACTTCATTATGCATATATGACCCATCAAAGTAGAGTGTCCATATATCTATTTATGTGACCATAAGGGCTCCTTTGTCAGGAAACTCAACCACTAATGGATATGTATCAACCAAAGGAGCATCAACCAACAGATCTGATATCACCTGCCCCTTTATTTCCTTTTGATCCACATACTCTATGTCGAACTCTCTTAGTAACATGACCCACTTGGCCATGCAACCAGTCAAAGAAGTTTTGGATAATAGGTACTTAAGTGGGTCCACTTTTGATATTATCTTGATGGGATGAATAAGAATATAATGGAGAAGCTTTTGTGAATTGAAGACCCCTTCCAAACAAGAGTTTTCTATAGGAGAATAGCTGAGCTCATAGCCTACCAACATTTGAGTGATGTAATAGATAACATGTTCCTTGGAGAACTCATCATGCTATGCTAGTAATGCCCCCAGTGCAATAGATGTAGATAAGATGCATAATAGAAGTGGTTTTCCTGGAATGGGAGGCATTCTAATAGGTGGGTGAGATAAGTACTCCTTAATCTCATCAAACCCTTGTTGACACTTTGAATCCCACTTGAAAGCGATGTCTTTGCACAATAGATGAGTAAATGATTGACACTTGTTAGCAAGTTGGGCTATAAAGCATGTGATGAACTATAGTTTTCCTTAAAGACTCCTTAATTGCTTGAGATTGCACGGTGGGGGCATTTCCATTATTGACTTGACCTTCGCTGGATCCACTTCTATACCGATTAACTTTCCAGATGTGACACCAAACACACACTTTTTCGTATCCAGACGTAGCTTGTAGTGCTCTAACTGATCAAAGATTTTCTTCAAGATCATGGGATGCTCTTCTCTAGTCTTGGACTTTCCCAATAATTCATCGACATGAACTTCCATGATGATATGGATGAGTTCATGAAAGATAATAGTCATCACATTTTGATAAGTTGCCCCTGCATTTTTGAGACCAAAGGGCATGACATTATAGCAAAAGGTGCCCCAAGGGGTAGTGATGGTAGTTTTATGTTGATCTTCTGGTGTGATTCTGATTTGGTTGTGTTGATGTTTTTTTCTAGCCGAACCCTACAATTCTCTTGGAGGTAGCCAATCTCTATGTTCAAGAATCATCAAAATTAGTTGCCAACTGATGGGTAAAGATTTTCAGGCCCTTACCCCTACTCTTTAGGCTTTGGGGGACCAATGAGGGTATTCCTTATTGTTCTTTTTTGATATTTAATGCCTTGAGAACACTTCAACACATAGATCTATTCCTACTAATTACAAACAGATATTATTCATCAAAGGTTTGGATGACCTTTATGAAAATAACCATCTATTGCTAGGAGTTAGGTAAAATTTTAAGCACATACATCGTAATTAGAAGACTTAATGATTTATAATTTTTGTTCTCATTTTGAATCCACGGTCAAGCATATAACCAGTCCACTCGATTGTAAGACAAATAGGCTAGTGCTTCATCAATCGAGCATACAGAGTCAAATATGCAATAACCAAGAGTACACAAACTATTTTATTTTGAAATTGGTGGACTATTTTCATAATGCTTTGCAGTACAAAAACTCACAATACTTGAGACATAACTTCTTATTGAATCTGCTGCAACTTCTTATAGACCTATGACTATTCTCAAGCATTTTATTAACTCTTTGAGCTAAAGAAAAAAATAGAGCCATACATTCAACTACACCATTGATGATAAGTGAAAAGATCCTTGATATTTTCATTTATAATCTATAAAAAATGTACAAGAGAGAATATATGATTCAAAATTAAGATTTGTTTTGATATTAGTAATTCATGCAAAAATAATTAAAACTATTACATACTAGACTTCTACCAAAGATAATTTACTATTCTATTTCTTGAGCTTTCTACAGTATCTTCTTTTTGGAATTAGCCTACACCTAGACCATTTGAGACTCAAATTTTGAAACCTCTACAATGAGAGAAGAAAAGAAAAAGAAGCATAAGGTTGAGCCCTAAAATTAATTTGACGATGACACTTGGCAACTTCCTTTTGTTGATTTGCAACTGGAAAATAATATGGAATCTTCTTCTATTTTCCCTTCTTACTTGCAACAAAAAACTTCTCCCATATTTTTTATTCGTCCACCTTAATTCTTCAACAAAAAATTTATTTGCTTGTGAAAATCCTTTATCTCCATTTTACTACATAGAAAAAGTTCTATTTATCTGTAAAAACCTTTTACCTCTGCACCATTTATCTTCTCATAACTTACAACAATTTTACTTATCCATGAAAAATATTTCTAGTTTGCCCTCCATTTTACCTTGCCTATGCATTTCATTCTTCTCCAGAAAAGAAGACCCTTTTAAACAGTGAATATTCGATTCACCTTATAAAATCATCCCCGCGTGCAATGTAATATTGTATATTATTTAAAAGGTTTTCCTTTCAAATAAAATGAAGGCCTTTAGAAATTTTATCACTAGGTAAGAAAAATATTACCTGTGTCTCAATTTTTACTTCTTCATTTATAGTATTTAATTTATGAGGGATTTTGACTAATTTATATTAGGCTTGTTTTTACAAAATGTTGCTGATTTTTACTTTATACTAAAACTTCATTGCACTTTTTTCTTAAATTTTCCATAGGCTATTAAAACTTACCATCAGAATATTCTACTTTTTGGAAGGTAGTGGTGCATGAACTCTGCTAGGGTTTTGTGCTTTCTGAGGTCATTCGTGGCCCCTCTTGCATCATACTGTGCTTCTTGCACAGGAAATTGTTTCCTTCATTGAGTACGGCCACATTTACTGTGGTTTTTGGGGTTTATTATGCCTTCAACTGGTTCTAACCCAACAATTTTTGCTGGTGTTAGCCATCGTCGATGCAGTTTAATAGCTCCCCCACCGAACAAACACCCTCGAAAATTTGTTTCGAAAGTCTTTCACGAGGTAAGCATTCTGACGCCCCTACTGATGTAGTTTTACCTTTACCTTATTTTGATTTTGCATGCCAATCAACACACCCTTGTGAGTTATTTTGTTGGGAGGAATCCCCCTGAAAGTGTGCTAAAAGACTAGGTCAGCAAGGCCTCGGTCCCTCATGGGGTCCGCCTTGATATGGTCCAAAATTTGACAAAGGATTTTTTTTTGTTCCACTTTGCAGAAGTTAGTCATGTCCAAGCTATTTTGGGTCATGGGCCCTAGTATGTTTGGTCTTCCTTGTTGGTTTTCCAGGCATGGACCCAGGATTTTTCTGTCTTAGAAGACTCCAAAATGCGTGTCCCGATCTGGATTGAGTTTCTTGGGTTACCTTTGCCTTGTGTGCCCTTCTTGAACCATATTGCTTCCTCTTTGGGGAGGGTTGTTTGTATCGAACCTGATCGATTCTTTCAAGCCCGTCCTCAAAGGAGGGTTTGTGTGGAAGTTGATTTATCCAAGGATTTGAAAGAGTCTATAGACATTCAAATCAATGATATTTGTCACACCCAGAAA
Organism: Sequoiadendron giganteum; assembly: GCA_007115665.2. Classification (NCBI taxonomy): domain Eukaryota; kingdom Viridiplantae; phylum Streptophyta; class Pinopsida; order Cupressales; family Cupressaceae; genus Sequoiadendron; species Sequoiadendron giganteum. The sequence continues at coordinate 611,353,172 of CM021109.1, read as the reverse complement.
GTCACATATTTCAATCTGCCCAACATGTGCTACCAGTGCCAGTCAGCTGACCACAAGATCAAGGACTGCACTTTGACAAATCCTCATACATCCTCTTAGTCACAGGATGTTGAAAAGCCTCATCCGACAGAGCCTTTCGCTAAGGCAAAAACAAAGTGGACTACGGTTTCAAACTAGAAAAATAAGTCATCTAGTTCTGGGTCGGCTCCCAAGGCCCCTGAACCGACCAAGCTAGTTTCAAACCCTTCAAAGAAGGGGATAGCTACTCCCTCAGGAGTTACTTCTTCTATTTTACAACCTAAGTCTAAGGCCATGCCTCAACTTGCAGCTATTTTGTTTACTTAACCAGCTTTGTCCTCCACAGTGGGGACTCAAGTGTTCTCATAGCCCATCTCCTCCACCGAAAGAAGGTGAATATGTGCCAGAAAAATGGAGATTCTCTCCTATTCAAATTGGTTCTGTTCCGCAAGATTTTTTTGAAGAATAGCTTCTCTTCCCTGGGTGAAGAGGACTGGGATTTTGCAAGTATGAAAGATTTTCCATGAATTTTATCTCATGGAATGTTTGATGTCTAACTAATCTCTCTAGGAAGTATTCTGTTAGGAATACTTTGAAGAATTACCCAGGGATTGAAGTGCTTTATCTCCAGGAAGTTAAAATTTCAGTTTTCTTGCTTGCTTCAGCTTGTCGCTCTATTTGGCCAGCCAGTTCTATGTTTTGCACTCTGCATGAGGCTGGTCATGGTGGAGCTATTACTCTTTCGACTCGATGACTACATTCTTGTGTGGTGGACCATGGGGTTGACCCCTCCTAGCGGGCTGTCTAGGTTCTTCTCAATATTGAGAATCATTCCTTCGAGATTATTAATATTTATGCCTCTAATGATGCTGTGGAGTGTTGTTTGCTTTGGCACTGGATTCTTGAACCTTTGCCAGTTGCCACCTGGTTTCTCTATGGGGATTTCAACATGGTAGAAATGGTGTACGATAAGAATGGCACCTTTCCTTTTCATTGGGAAATGGGTGAAAGGGAGGCGTGGTTTTACATGTGAAATAAATTGGGGCTTTTTGATCCCAATATGGGCTTCTGCCATTCTCATTCTCTCTGGCACACTTGGTGCAATTACAAGGCTAGTTCTAATAGAGTCTTTAAATGCCTTGATCATGCTATGATCTTGGCTCAATCTTTTTTTTTCCTTCAATAGATCTGCCTTGCCTATTAAGCCATTAGTGGATGTGACCCTTTCTGATCACTTCCCAATTCATTTTCACATTGAATGGGCATCTTGTCAACCTCGCATGTGTAAGACTCAATTTTTCTTGAACACGTCTTTGCTCTGTCACAAGCCCACCCTGGCCCACATTCATCGGGTGTGGAATTTAGAGTGTAGGCCTCCTAGTCATATGAGTTGGATTGCTTGGTGGAATGATGCCATCATTTGTACTGTGCGTTTCTTGCACATTTATGGATGCCAGCTTGCTGTCTTTCACCAGCGTTCTTACAAGGCCACCACTTTTGACTTGCATTTGGCTATGGAGGCTTTAGTAGCTAGTCCTTTCTCCCCATCACATCAAGTCCAGGTGGTGGATTTAATACATCAAAAGCAAGTGGCAGATAATTATTCTACCAGAGGTGCTCAAATCAAGGCTCGGCTTCACTAGCTCAAAATTGGTGATTGTGCCTCCAAAGAGTTTTTTTTGGCTCTTCGTGCTAGACACTCTTCCCTAGGCATTAAAGCAATCAAAGATGGTAACCAAGTGCTCTCTGAGCTACCTGAAATTCTCTAGGATTTTGTGTGTCACTATGAGCAGGTTTTCATGGCTTAGGACCCCATGCTTGCGTGCGAGCAAGCCCTTTAGGACTACCTTTTTGTTGTGCCACATAGGCTTTCTTCAGCCTAGATTAATTTCTGTGATCAATTGTTAACAATTGATGATCTCAAGGAAGCCGTTTCCTTCATGGCCGATGATAAGGCTCCTGGGATTGCTGGCTTTCTTTGTGAATTTTATAAAACTCTTTGGGACTATATTGGGAGTGATTTGCATCATGTTTATCTTGAAGCCTTTCAAACCAATTCTCTAAGTAATTTAATAAATAAAGGCAATATTAAATTCATACCTAAACCTGGGGATCCAGAGGATATTTGCAACTGGTGGCCCATCACGTTTCTTAATGTTTTATACAAAATCATTGCCAAAGCCTTAGCTCTGAAAATTCACCACCTCTTCCATTAGGTTGTGCATCTTGAGCAGACTGGTTTCATTAAATCCAGATTTATTCTTGATAACATTATTGTTGTTTGGGAAGGCATGGAGTGGGCCCAGCGGTCGAACCAGAAAGCGGTGTTCATTAAAATTGATTTTGCCAAAGCCTATGACCACATTGAATGGCCTTTCATTCTTGTGATGTTGTAGGCCTTGGGCTTTGGGCCCAATTTTATGCGGTCTATTCGTATGCTTTTTTCTGATGCCTCGGCTTGCATTTCCATTAATGGCCACCAGTCTTCTACTTTTGGTCTTTTTCGTTCTATTCGCTAGGAATGCCCTCTTGCCCCTGCTTTGTATGTTCTGGCTACTAAGGGCTTTGGATATCTCCTGGCCAATGTTGTCTCCCAATAATGTGTTAAAGGGATCTCTCTCCCATAATCTCAAGAAGAGCTTATCAATGGCCACTTTGTGAATGATTTCTTTCTCACTCTCTTAGAGGATGAAGGTTCTATCAGTGTTGCCCTTGAATTCCTTGATACTTTTTGTCTTGATTTCGGCTTTGCTATTCAATGGCACAAGACCTTGTGCTACAGATAATTGGTACTCCCCACTCCTATGTGGCTCCAAACTTATAACTAGAAGTGGATTGGGTAGGGAGAAATCTTTCAATTTCTGGGCATCCCCTTCACCTTTCAGGCTACCCCTTGAGAGCTTTAGCAAGCCGTGCTCTCCAGTGTTGAGCAAAAGTTGGCCTATTGGATTACTAAGCCTCTTTCACTAGCTAGAAAATTCTAGGTGTGCTCTAAAATTTTGGCTGCCACCCACCTCTACTATTCTTCCTATTGGGCTCCTTCTAAAGCGGCCTACAACAGGCTTGAAAAGTTGCTCTGCTGTTTTTTATGGGCCTCTTCTGAAACCCACAAGGGTTTTCATCGAGTCACTTGGGAATTTTGTTGTCTCCCTAAGGACTCGGGAGGGCTTGGATTGCTCTCCACTCCATGACAAGGGACTACTCTCTATGTCAAATGGATTATCCAAGCTCTCACCGGGAATGAAGCCTAAAAGATTCTTCTCAGGCATTGTATTCAATCTGGTTTTTCTATTCATAGGCCAACCTGGAAAGGAATCGGTCTCCAAACCCTCTTGGTTATGAGGGAGTCAGTTCAGATTATGGGCTCCTTTGTGGCCAAGAGCATTTGGTGCTCTTGGGAAACCGTTAAGCCTTGGCTCCATTGAGCCAGGGATGGATTTCGTGATGGGCTCTCCATCAACCAGCATAACCTTTGGTGGTCTCCCCTTTTGGCTTAGAATGGTCAACCCTTGGCCAAGTCGCCTTGGCTCAAGGCTCTTAGATTTCATAAGAAGGGCATTCATACATTGCATCAACTCTTTCACCGGCCTACCATGTGTCTTTTACAGTGGAATGCTTTTAAAGCCCAGGTAAGTCTTCAAAACCAAGACTATCTTACTTTTGATGGGCTGGTGAGCACAATTCCAGCGGAAATGATTCACAAAGTTAGCATTCATGGGCACAAACCTTGGTGGAAAGACTGGAAATGGTTTCCAGATACTCCTCTCCGGAGCTAGAAAGTCGCGGCTTGGTTACAGGTTGATTTCACCCTATTTTCCTATGATCAACTCTTTGAACCAGAGGTGGCTTCTTAATTCTCTGGCCCATACTTGGTGTAAGAGGTTTGATGCCACTTGGTCTACAATTGTTAATCCGAAGCTGATCCACTTTACTCGGTGTATTCTTTTCCAAGGCTTGCCTGTGGGTTCTCAGCTTATTCATTTGGGGGTTCCTGACCTTCGCTGCCCTTTTTGTGGGCAGCCTAAAAGCTTTAAACACCTTTTTTGGTTTTTTCCCAGAGCTTAGCAACTTTGGACTTGGATTCATGACTTCTTTTGGCCTTTTAGGCTGAAACCCTTTTCATGGCATATGGTTCTGCTAGGGGACCCGCCTGGAACCCCAACTAAGTTCACCCAGCTTTGGCAGACTTTCAGGGTGGAAATTCTCTTCAATATCTGAAAAGACAGAAATGTTTGTATATTTGCTCATTCTCATTTAGATGTTAATGTGTCTCTTTATGCTAAAGCAGTTATATGCTCTAATTTTCTCTTACAGATTCAAGTGCAAGCCAAAAAGGTTGCACTAGAAGTGGCTCACCTACAGGTTCTCCTTTACCATTGGGGCAATTCCCCTTGTACTATGGCTCAGATCCCTGATTCACCCTCCTCCTCTCGCAGCCGGTTGTCTTCTCGGGGCTGGAAGCGGAGTGACTCCATGCAATCCCACTCCTAGCCTCCCGCTCGATGTGATTCTCGGCCTCCTAGGTGGGCTTGTTCTCCTTTGCCGCATCCTGGTCAGGGCTGACACTCTAGTGGTGCTTCAGGGAGTGGTGGTGGCCCTCTGATGCTCTGCTTGCTTTTAGCTCTGGTTGGCCCTCCAGTGGCAAATTTTTTCCATGGCTGGCTCTTGCAATCTCGCCTCGATGTGAGGAAAAAGAAACAAAAAAAGATGAAGATAAAGTTGATGATGGTTGGGGTGCTCCTCCTGATGTCACTCCAAACCCCGTTGATGTATGGGGGAAAAATCTAGATGACAGGGGCCCCCCAAGATCTACTAGCACTACCTTGGCTGCTTAATTTTCTTTCTGTTATTGGACTTCTGGGCTAGGCCCATGTGATATTTTGGATTTTCTAGGCTGGGCCCATGTGTTATTTTTTATTTTTTGGGCTGGACCCATGTGACATTCAGGGTGTGCCTTTTACCACCTGCCCCTTTTTTGTGAATTTGTAATTTTATCTTTATATTAATATAGATATTTCCCTATTCATCAAAAAAAAAAAAAAAACTTACCAGCATCATTTTACATTTAATTTTTTTTATGTTCTGCCCTTTAATATTTCATGGGGCCCATTATTCTCTTTTCAATCCTGCACATTTAACATTTACAAACCTGTTTCAAAAAATTTCATCAGGATTTTTAATTTTATCAAACCCACCATGATCACGTGGCAAAAATCCGCTGACCTCACTAATATTTTTGTGACATCACCCTCTTGTGTGCAGAGTAGCGGGGTGGACCTTAGATTGAGCCACATCCTTTGTTCTTCTCTTACCATTGATGTTTTCTCTGCCCTAATTTCTCATTTTGTAGGTTCTCTACAACTCTATTTTGTTTGTTCCTCCATTCATGGTGGCCATCCCCAGATTTCTCCATTTATTAGCATGGGTTGTCCCCTCGCATTATAGCTTGGCATTGTTTTATGCTATCTTAATACCCTCCATCGATATGTAGTCCCATGTCACATGAGCTATACCCATAGAAAAGTTTTCTTTGCAACATCTAATTGATCCCTCTTAGCTGTGATGATGGTTAGCATTCTCAACTCAGTTTTTATTCTTTGCGCCTCTTCAATATGCAAAACTACATCCCTTGAATCCCTCTTATCACTCCAATTGAGCAAAATGGATGTGACACTCGACAATAGATTGATGGCTTTGGATTGATTAAGAAGGATGAGGCCAAGGATTATGGAATACAACATTATAACTGCCAAATGTATTTGCTTAAAAGTTACTAAGACCTTTTCAAAAAAATTTCCTTGTGTATGTTGCAATCATGGCATCCCATGAGACCACATTTATTTTGAATTTTTTACTAAATAGTTCATGTGCCTTGTCCTCTTGTCACCTCCAACAGTGGATTGATCCTCTACTGCAACCTTGAATTTTCTTTTGCTTTATGCCAGCCACTGCATTACTCTATATTGTTTTTCAATGCACTCGAGAAACACCACAAAGTCTAGGTATTGGTAGAAAAAAATAAAGTTCCTCAAACAATTTAAAACATTTTTACATCAACTACAAGTTGCCCTCAAATTTAAACAATTTCCATCAACTCCATTCTCAGAATAATCTCATTTTGAGGCTTGGGCCACAGCTACAAAATGAAGATATGCATCCACATTTTCAAGAAATTTTAACCATACTAGCATGAAGAAGGATTTTCCTTTTCAATATCATGTAAACTTTAAAATCACCCACCTAGATTTAAATAGTCTTGTGCCTTTATTCCATGGGAACTCATATTACCACCTTCTTCATTCTTTATGCCTTGGACCAAAAGCATTTCATACTTTGATTTAAGATCCCTAACGGTATCTCCTATAGCAAGCATTTTCCTTGGATGAATGTATTCCAACATTGAAACAATACATGAGTGAAAAACATCAAACTCAGAGCCTTTTGCAACTATGTAATGAAGATTTTTTGGTTTTGCTGAAATAACACAAGTTACAAATTGTAAAAGATTCATAGCTATATTTCCACAACATTCTTGAATTTGTGAAAATAGCCTTCCTCAATAGATATATGTTGTCAATTTGCTTATGTAAAATACCATTTCATCAATATGATCATGTGCTTCTTCCCATGAGCAATAATAGAGCTTTGAAAATGTAACAAAACCACAATTTCTCTATTGTTGCTTCCTTTTATGCTTCTCATGGACATCCTCAACAACAAAAGCTATTATAATAGGTGCCATGCAATTCATTTTACTATTGGGTATAGGTAAATGACCATTTGAGTCATTGCAAATGAAATAATGCCTTCAAATGTAACATTGCAACACATATAGATTCATAATTGTGTAAAACATGCTAGGTCCCCATGTGGGCTTGGCTAAAAAAAAATCATTTTCAAACAAATTTCACCTTGAATTAATCTAAAGTTGTGTCTGGATGTTCCCACGGTGAAAAAATGAAATGGGTTGTTATCAAAATCTAACTTCTAACATATTTTCATAATAGTCAAAAGTGGCCAAGTGGGCTCTGGAATCGCCTTGGAAAATTAGTCAAACGACCTCTCGAAGCCATGAAAACTTGTAGGCATGTAGAAATTTGACTCAAGAATGGAGTGAAAAATATGGTTTGGAAAAAGAGATCCCAAGGTTCAAGATGTTAATCTACAAAGTTGCTCAATCAGGCACTTTTTCAATTGCAGCTGTTCAGAACCAATCAAGACTCACCAAATCACTACGAAAAAATACCAAATCAAATCCTGGGGAGCTACCACTAGAAAACAAATATCATGTGGGATTAGTGAGTATGTGTGCAAGAGGTATCTTCTTGAATCATTATTTTTCATGAGATATTAGGGGTCAAATTTACCACCTTGAAACATGTTAGAAATGCAGCTGCAAAATCAGAACAAACTTTATTTGCTTTTGATCTCAAAAAAATAGCAAATTATATTTTGAGACTCTGAAATGGGACAAAGGAGTGTATGAATGTGGGGAGAATTGAGAGAAAAAATCCATTCATCATGAAAATCACCCAATTGTGAAATATCAACTCAAATAGGAGGCCACTTCATAGGATAGAGAGTTTGCAAATAGTAGAAAAGTGCCAAAACCCTTCAGATTTGCTATTCAGAACCCTATCAAAACTCAACATGGGAAGCTGAAAAATGACATTCACATTGAAATACATCACATGAGTGGGTCCACCAAGGGGTTTGGCTTAAAAATAAATTGGCTTCAAGTTCGACCTTCCAAAGTAGGTCACTTAAGAAATTTTTTGAGGTGCACTTCTAAGAGTGCATAAGCAAAATTTTCAATATGGGCACTTCAAATTTGAAAAAGAAATGAATGAAAAGTGAATGAGTGGTGAATGAGAAAATTTTATTACTACAAAGTGTATTGGGTCTTATAATAAGGTTTATCCTCGAGGGATCAAGAGGAATCTGACAATAGGTCTGAAGTTGCATGGAGCAGCACCGTGGAAACAAGGAGTAAGCTTTTACTCCTGGGACAAGAGTTTTTCTATGTGGGGATGTATGGTGTAGGGGAACCATCACCTTGGCATGAAAGGGAAATGAGTCTTAGAGGTTCAACAAGTGAATTGAAGGTATTTTAATTAAAATGCAACAAGGAAGTTGTAAAATATGTTAAAATATGGTGCAATGTAATAAGTTGTCCATGTATGTCAATGTTGACAATGGGTTCTAGGTAGATAGTAGGTGGTTTTAAGTCATGTCTCTTAAGTAAATCAGGTCTCATTAGACCATTCTTAATAGCATGGGTGATTATGAGGGTCAAAAAGAGAAAACATTGCAAAACATGTAATGATGTTAATCAATTGTGTAAAAGGTGTAATTTTGGCCTCCAACGGTCATTAGAGGTTTAAATTTCAGTTGTAGGGTAGTTGGTCAGTTTTATGTGGAAGTTTGATGTTGGAACTATTATAAATCATGTAATCTCTCTTGGATAAGGTTGATTGTTCAGTTTTGAAGAAGAAAACAACAATTTGCAACGCTGATCACTGTATTTTTCATTATGTTTTTGAACTTTTCCTTCTTGGCACAAGCCCGTACAGGGTTGATATGTCTTGAAAATGTGAGCACTTATTTTCATATGCATTTACCACCCTTTATATTTTCTTTGGAGGCTTAGAATCATCGTTGGTGTGTTTAAGATCAACATACCCAAAAGTTGCTCTATTTTATGTGTTAAGGGTTTGGGGGTAACATCATGACAAACTAGCCAATCCACCTACTATTCTGACCCTGTGGCTCAGTGGATTGGCCTATATCATGACTAGTTAGATGGTTAAATGCTTTAGATACTGAGGGAGTGAAGAAACTCAACATGTTGTGAAATTCTAAGGCTGAGCAGGGGTGATTTTACCAAGAAAATGAGAAACCTAAGTAGTGAATCTAGAAAATACTGAGAGGAATGGGATTGTGAGTGTTTTCCAAGTTAGGGCAGAGGTATTGTAAGGTTTTTGGAACCTTGAAAGGATTGGAAGAGGTCTGGGGTTGTGAGAATCCTAAAAACCCTTATTTTTGTGAGTATTTAGGAGGGTTTCTTGGGGCAGAGGGTTAGAGTCCTTGTGGACACAAAATTTTGAAAAATCTAAGGTTTGGAACCATGATCTAAGACTATCCAAGGCGTTTGGGTGGATACCTAAAGTTGGAAGGGTAGTTCCTTTGGAAATTGGGGCTAATTGTGAAGCTTAGAGTGAGGTAGGGGTATTGGAAGTCTATGATGGTCCAAAAGAGTGACTCTTGAATCTTATATATGTTGAGTAACCCTGAAAAGGGTATCTTAATCCACCTTTTAATTTCTAGGTGTTTTGGAAAGGTTGAGGGAAATTTGGCTTGAACCGGGTTCTGAGTGCTACAAGGGTGAATTGATGTGAAAGATGTTGAATGGAGAGTTTGGTTTGATGGGACTTTGAGGTTGTGTAGAATTCATTATTTTACCTTTAGGAAGGAGTCCATCACCTTTCTGTACATCAATTTTTATGGGGTTGAACTTATAGAAACAACTTAAGGTTCAATGTGGTTGGTTGTTTGAGGGATATGTAACTTGATAAAGTTCTTGTTTTTCTTCTTGAATGGTTGATAGTTTTTTTGAATTTCAGATTCAGATTTCCCAATAGGAGCAGATGAAGATGTCTCTTCATAATGACCAACCAAATTCTAATAATCATGAAGGGTTGTACACAAATGTATAAATGATGGATATCTCATCAACAAGATTTTATTCCTTATGGAAAGTTGCAAGTTTTTGATGAACACTCTTTGAACATCCACATCAAGAAGAGTAAGATTTATTTGTGAATAAATAAACTGATAATGCCCTATAAATTTTGTGACCTTTTCAGTTTTCGTTTGTTTTCATCTCACTAGATCAATTATTGTAATTTTAGGTCCAATGTTTATATGGAAATGTTGGAGAAAGACCTCAACAAGTCCATTGAAAGAGTGGATTGAGTTATTTGTAAATAAAAAAGACCATTATAAATCCATGTATTCTAATGACCTAGGAAAGAGTTTAGCTAGGAGTTTATCTTCAAATATGAAGTCACCACACAAGATCGTATATGGAAATATATGATTGCTAGGGTCTCCTTTACTACTGCACTTGTCAAATCGGGGTATTACTATGTCTTGTGGTATTAGTGTTTTCAATATTTCAATTGACAATGGAATTATTTTGATAATTTACATTGGTTTCTTGTTTTGGTTCAACATTGAGATTTTTTGTTAAAGTGAGGTTATGTTTTGCAAGAGTTGGTTAATGATTGAATCATTGGTTGACATGTTTTGGGAATGTGGTGAATATAGTGAGATTGTTTATGTTCTTGGTGGACTACTATGTTGCAAATTTATGACAGGGTATGAAACTTGAGGTGTTACATGTGATGCCCCAAAACCATAAGGATTTACAATGGAAAGACCTAATGTTGGAGCTATGTTGATGCTCTTTTGTATCGTTGAGGTGAGGGTATGTGCAAGATCATCATGGAAAAAATAGGCCCTTAAGTGGCGATAAAAATTTAGAAAATTGGAGTTAGGCAACTTGACATAAAAATTTGAATAAGATATCTATATTATTTCAAAAATATGTAAGAATAGAATCTGTAGAAAATTGAATGTAGTCTCTAAACTACTAGGTATATTTAAAAAAATAAAATTATTTGCTGAAAATTTGAAATTTCAATGGAAGAGTACTTAAATTTCAAGGAAAAAATAAGAAGTAGGTGTCTGTCTGACCACCCTAACCACAATAAAATGATAATATTTTTTTATAATATTTAGATATAAGTAGAGGACTCATGTCCCAATGTGATGCATTTTTTTTGTAAATTTTTTTCGAGTAAATAATTAATTATAATTATTTTATTACAATTTTTATAAAATATAAAAAACTCCTACGTTTGACCACCTTAACTTGGTCAAAACTTCATGAAATTCATTTTTATTAAAATCCTATAGTATGTGAAGCATAGAATGTGATGCATATTTTAGATTCAAAAATTGTGATACCCTTTGAAAGCTATAAATGTTTTTCAATCAGCCTGTAAATCATGACTTTAGTCATAATTCAAATAAAAAATGAATAATAATAATTTATATTGGTGGAAAGTTGAGAATCTCCTTTAAAAACCCTTTTTGTTTCATCAATTTTGGGTCAACCATATGGGCCATCATATCACTTACATATCGCCACTTTTTGGCCCATCATGATCCTGCACATACCCGTGACAGTTAGGTTTTTGTATGAAGGGATAGAGGCTATAGTTGTAGGTAGGGATACTTGATTTCCCCCTTGAATTTGAGTGTATCCCAAAGCTTGAGTGCAACTAGGCATTATATGTACATTAGCATAAACTATATGATATAGGCTACTCAAAACCTCTAATCCCTGATAATCACTAATCAATTTCTCATGTTATCTATTATAGGGGCTGCTATTCTCACTAGATATTTAGTACTCACATAGTCTTGAATTCCTTCTAGATATTTGTCCATTTTTTTTAGTTTTTCTTTAGAAACATGGGAAACAACAGTCTCAACATTTATAAAATCGGTGATTGTAAGGTTGTCATTGGTATGGTAGCATTAGGGATAGAGTCCAAAAAAAGTTGAATTTTTATAAAACTTTGCATGAAAGAGTTGGAATACTCAGGATCCACATTAGGATTAACAATAGCATGGGATGCCATAAGTTTACAACTACGTATCATTGAAGTATTGACAATAGGACACCAAGTCATAAAGCTCATGTGAGTTTCATAACACTAACTGTACCCAAGATGAACACTAATTTATCAAATAACCTCAACAAAATACTCAGAAATAGAATTCAAACAATGAAACAAGATAGAGAATATAGAAATAAATATCTATGAAAAAGTTAGTTGAGCCAAAATTAGGAGGATAAGGCACCCAAGGGTGTCTATGTCCTGTGTAGGTTTACCAAAAATTCAAAGTCTGATTGTGTGTAATTTTGTTGAACGATTTTGGGTATGGTTGCAAACAGGTTTGACAAAAAATGTATTTGCATAATTTTCTCAATTTATGCCAATGCAAGTGTGTAATAATATGTGAACAATAAATGACAATTTTGAATGCAATTTTTTTGATCTAAAATGCAAAAATTGAATAATTTTAAGATGCCTAAATCTGAAAAATTATGATTTTGATGTATTTTGAAATGAAGATTTTTTTCACCTTTTTAATTTATTTTTAAGCTATATAAAAAATTCCTAAATGAATGTAATTAGAAATTCCAAAATAGAGATCTACAATAAAACATAGACCAAAGACACAAAGACAAAGAAGTGTGCAAAAGTTTGTTGATTCAATTGTAGAAAGATAGAGGAAACCAAGGGTGTTTATGTCTCTAATAGGGTGTCTAAAAAGTGAAAAGTTGAATGTTTACTAGACTATCTAAGTGCTCTATTTTTGTGTGCAAATAGTTCTAAAAGTCACTATTTCTCCAAAAATTGCTCAATTTAAGACAATCTGACTTAAATGCAAATGTATAAAAATGAACAAAAAATTTCAATTATAAATACAATTTTTAATGTAGATATGATCTAAATGATTGGAATAAACCTTAATGCAACCTATGATGCAGTATGATATTCATTTTATAATTTTTTTTTATCTTTTGTGATACAAAAATGAGTTCCCTAAATGAGAAATGCAAAACAATGCAATGCAAAACTTAGATCTAGGATGCAATTTCAGGAGGTATATAATATTAATAGGTTAGGTTCACCAAAATGAAAAAAAGAGAAAGAAAACCCTAGGTATTATGTGTAAAACCTAGGATTCAAATTTTGTGTGTGGTGTGGGGTATGAGCACATTCTTTTTCTAATGTTTCATTAAGATGGAGATCAAAAAGGCATTTAAATTTAGTTTCAACCAAGAAGATGAGACAATTAGACCTATATCTAATTATTTTAGGGTCTTGAAATGGACTATAATTTATTTTCTTTGATTAACCTAATTAGACTATGTGGCCTAATATGAAAAATGCAAGCTATTCATAATGTATAGATTGAAACAAAGAATTGTAGGCAGATCTTGGAAAGGTAGAGTGATGTGTATCTATAGTTTTATGCTAGCCTAAATATGAGGATAAAGTCACCCAAGATATATTGAGTCCTTGTAGGGGTGTCATGCTCTACTTTTGCAATCCTTTGATGGCAGATTTGAGATTTTTGTTTTTGTTTGGAGACTTGTCAGATCATTATTAGATAACTCCATAGGTGATTTTCTATGAATTAACAAGATGTAGGGTTTTTAATGTAATAGTGAATAAATGATCTTCAAGATTTGTTCATTCCTCTCCAAATTTGAAATTTGTACATTCATAAAGAGATGAGATTTTGTGCCATTTAGGGTCTTACCTTAGTCAAACCCTGTGTTAGTGTTTCCACTTCCACAATGGCAATGGAAATGCCAATGATAGGAAAGATAAACTATAGGAAGGAATGATGAACCAACAAAGTGATGCAACTCACCATCCTTCAATGGCTTCCCTCAAGGACTAAAGTCATGCACATCACTTCAAGGTCTTGGATCTTGCTTTCTTAATTGCTTGAATTTCTTAGAGACCTACAACAAGGGTTAGCCTTCACAAACAATGATAACATAAACATATATAAACACACATAAGATTTAACATGATTTTATTATATTGAATTTCTACAATGAAGCTCTGAAATGGTACTCTTGACTTGCTCTCAATGTTCACTTATTTCTAGATAATGCTTGTTAATGCTAGAAACTTCCACTTAGTGCTAGATAGATTTCAAATATGTAATAACTAGGTGATTATAGGAATTTATTCAATTTACCACAAACTAAATCCCAATAGTCAATCGCATTTGTAACTTGAATTTCAAAGTTAAAATGCCTGCATTGACATATTAAAATTTGGATCCCAAAAAATATAGGGACTTAAAGGCCCAAGGGCATCCCAATCCTAGCGCTATTTTCTAGGATTTTAGGTGTCAAAGGAAAATCATTAAATAAATACATTTGTTCAATGCTTTCCATTTCTCAAAAAATAATAAAAATAGGCCACAAAATGCATAATTTTGGAAACTAGGTGCTTGATTAGGCTCAATAATTTAGTGGGGGACAAAACATAGTGTGAAATTGTTAAGAGTGACAATTTACTACACTAAAAATGTAATAAGGTCTAATATGTTTCATTGGCCATTATATATGGTTAAATTTATTTGGCTAGGTAAGACTCTAAATGTATTTAAAAAAAATCAATTATTAGAAATAGGCAAGGACCCTCACCCCTCAATTATATAGGAAAAATTGTTGGTGTGAGTGAATATGTATACATAGAATGAGGTAGGAAGAATGAGGATAGCCCACATTTTTATTGATACTTCCCTTGATGTGATGCATTAATTTTAATATAAATAATTTTTATTTATTAATATAAACACAAGGTTTTACCCATAGATTCAATGAATATTTTTATAAATCATGATTATGAGGTAGAAAATTAACGGTAGATTGTAGACTAATATAGTGGTATACAATTAAATTTGATTCCAAACACAAATATAATTTATGTGTAAGAATAAAGTAACAAAAAAATATATGCAAAAAAGACATTACATGTAGAGCATGAAGTTACAAATATACACACACCACAACCAACGTGTCTTGCAATATTCAATACTTTTTCATGTCTCTATACAAGTAATTACATATCAATTTGTGTGTTACAATTTTAGGCTAGATATAAAGTTGTAGGTTAAACAATACATTGAGTTTTTCAACCTGCACAAGTTTTGTGTATTCTTTCTAAGATGTTATTTATCTACTCATTTAAAGTTACCTCAATGGAATGGGTGCATTTGAAAACCTTCCTCTACATATAAAAGAGGTATGTGCACCCCAAATAATTGAAATCTTAATTTTATAATGATGTATGACTATAATGTTTCTTTCATTGTGTATGTTTGGTTCTAAATTGAACTGCATAGTGTACTTTTACACCTACATTTCCTTGCATCATGTTTCCTAGGATGTGTTCCATGTTTATGGTAATCCTAATTCACTCATTACTAATTGAATAATTTATCAAAAAATTCAAAGAACATGTTCTTCCTTTGAGGTTGGTGGCACCAATGCAAGTATTTTTTTTTATCATTCGAGGTTATCACAAAAGTTTTGGTTGAATTTTTATCCTTTCTTATAACATAATAGATACACACATCCACCACAACTAGAATTCATTTCAATATTTTTTTTTTCATACATCTCTACAAGTGATTCCATTGTATTTTATACATTATGGTTTTAGGATATATATAAATTTGCTAGTTGAACTACAAAGTGTGTTGCTCAACCTACACAACTTTAGTCCATGATTCATAAAATATTGTTTCTTAATCATTTATTAAAGTTACCTCAAAGGAATGGTTGGATTTGACTCCCACATCCTCAAGTAAAAGAGGTATGGGAACCCCAAATAATTTGTACTATTCATTTTGTGATGATGTATACTTACGATTTTTCTTTCATTGTGTATGTTTAGTTCCAAGTTGAACTACATAGTGTGCATTTCAACCTACATTATCTTACATAATGGTTGCTAGGATGTGTTCCATGTTTATGCCTATCCTTATTCAGTGAATTACTGATTCAATATTTTATCAATAGATTCAAATGTGTTCTTCCTTTGAGGTTAATCATAGAAATGTAAGCATATGTTTTATCATTCAAGGTATCACCAAGGTTTCAATTGACTTCTTAACCATTCTTCTCACATAGTTCAAATACACATATCCACCACAACCAACATGTCATGTAATATTCTTTTCTCTATCATGAATCTCTACAAGTGATTATATTACATTTTTCATGTTATGATTTTAGACTATATACAAAGTTGTAGGTTTAACTACACATTGTATTTTTCAACAAGAAAAAATTTAGTCCATACTTTGTGTAAGAGAGGGGGACCAACCACATTAAGGCCCCAGGTCATGGAGGTTCAAGAGCAGGAGGCTTCCCTAACTTACCTCAGCTTAAGGGAGTGTTAGGAAATGTGAGATGAGAATGATGAGGACTATAAGGTCCTTTGATCACTCTGCAGACCTGAGACTTGAAATGGGGCTAGCCGAGTCAATTTTCAGGATCAAAAGTATGTCTCAAGGATCTCTCTACCTAAGGATGAAAGTGTGGCTCCGAGATGATAGCACGATGCACTGGCATCTCTCAAGTGCATTGGCATCCATACAACCAGAGGACTAGGGAGACAAGGTTAAATGTAAGAAAATAGACTAACAACCTAGCTAGTTACTTTTGGAAGGAAAAAACAACACTAGGATGTAAATAGAGTATGTGTGAATATGATAAAGCAAATAAGAATGAGTAAGGATGACAAGGATAATCTCACAAAGGTGCTCGTTCGCCAGCTAGCTCCAAGAGTACTTCCACCTACACACAAGAGAGAGGAAAATTGTTGGGGGTATGTATAGGGGTCTGCCTCAGTTAGACCTCCATTTTGGTGTTCCCACCTCCATGGACAATGAAGATAATGATACTAGAGAAGAAATGTGATGAAGCAAGAAATGAAGTAAAGAGCACTAAAGCACTACATAATAGTGTTATGCTACTCAACTAAATCATAGAGGAGAGGAGTAGAAAGCTTACCACCTCCACCAAGAGCTCACTAGCTAATGGTGAGAAAATGAGAGGACTCAAGCCTCTATTGCAATGGTGTTTTTTCCACACTTTCTCTAAGGAGTGGATGAAGTGTGATGTTGCTACTATGGAGCAAAAAACTGCTACTTGAGAGAGAATCCAATCCTTGGATATGTGTGTCGAAGATCTTGATTGCTAAGATATTGTGGAAGAATCCAAATGAAGGAATGAATAGTGAATTTTAAGGAAAGAATAAAGAAAACGGCCATATTCGGGTCGGTTCTTCAAAAAGGGCATTACAATTAGAATTCCAATGAGAAGCGTAATGCCTTTATAGGATCCATACATGGGAATCTACCAGAGACATAAGCATGTTGCGTTGATGTCTATGCACCACATGGGCATCCTTGACAACTATTCCTTTACCGATACACAAAACAAGTGCCAAGTGGAATGAAGGCAGTGAGCTTATGTGGAATTTTACCTTCAGATTTGGTTTTCTAAGGTGAGGGTGTGTAAAAGGGGAATTTGCATAAAGGGTGAAAATTCGCTCCTATACATTTCCCCCCACTTTAGCGGGAACGAATACTGATGAGTGCTTCGGTAAAGTAGATTGGAAAAGTAGTAGAGTTAGAAATGTATACCTAAACTATCAAGGAAGTAGACCACAATCTAATGAACTCAAGAGTTTAGGACAAGTGAAGGACCTCATAGCTCCGTAGAACTATGAAGTTGAAGAAAGAAAGTGTCTTATAGGCTCGTAGACCTATAAGGAGGCAACCCCCAAGATATCTCGCATGAAGGAAGCCCCAAGAAGTAAGCACCTTACAATCCCATAGACCTGCAAGGAAGGTGTATCCCAAAATCTCTCGTATGAAGGAGATCTAGGAAAGTGGACTCCATGGAGTCAAAAAGAAGCTTCATGGGTGCACTCATAAAGCAACATGTTTACCCATAGATAGTACATGTCAGGAAGTGGCCACGTAGGAAAGTAAGGAGATAGTCACGCAGACCATCCATAAGTTGGAAGACTTTCAAAGGGATCCCTAAGGAACCCTTCAAAAGG
Source organism: Sequoiadendron giganteum (assembly GCA_007115665.2). NCBI lineage: Eukaryota > Viridiplantae > Streptophyta > Pinopsida > Cupressales > Cupressaceae > Sequoiadendron > Sequoiadendron giganteum. Next base: position 611,335,410 of record CM021109.1, on the reverse strand, counting down.
AGGAGGGGCCGACTCAAGGGACAAACTATTTGAAAAGTGAGGTCTAGTCAGGTTGCCCCCAAACTAGATGCAAATATATGGAATAGGTCTAGTTGAGTTGCCTCCAAGATAGACATCAAAGAATTCATTTGAGATAAAACTTTCAAAGGGGGTCCCTAAGGAAACCTTCAAGACAACAAGGGGTCCACTCAAGTGACACGTTGTTTGAAAGCTAGTGTCTTCTTTCTCGAATCGATTCGTCATCAAGGAATTTGAAATGAAAAATATGCCCCCATGTGAGGGGAAGATCAAAGTTGTTCCCACTTCAAAGGAAGGTTCTCAATTTCTTTCTTAATGAACCCGTGATGAAGGAAACATGTTCTATTAGGGTTTGAAGTTGAGAATACAATTCTTACAAAGAAGTGTGTGAAGATTCTTGAGAAAAGATTCATTGGCAACAAATGCATTTTATAAAGATCAAAGTGATGTAGGGGGGCTTTGTCTCACATGAGAGAGACAACTCAAGAAAAGAAGAGAGAAAGATATAAGGAAAAGAAAAAAGGAAATAAAACATGACCAAAAGGCATAGGGATAGCCTGATATTTCAGGGTCAGAACTACTCATAAATATATATAAGTATGATAATAGTATATAAATGAACTATCATCAACCCCCTACTATATCAGGCCATGTGAAGAATACACGAGAAGACAAAGTAAAAATAAAAAAAATTGGGTCATGGAAGGGGAGCCTAAATTCCCCCAACGCTTTACATCATCCCCAAATTTCTGAAAGTCAATCACAAACATGAAATAAGGATGATAAAAATAGAAGAAGGTTTACAACACAAACACCAGTCCTATATCCAAGCACCAATAGGCGTGATGAGGGTCATCCAGACACACACAACATGATTGTAGGGGCACATCCACACACCTAATCTAAAGATAAAGAAGATGCCTCCCCCTAACACTCACCAACCAGGAGGTCGTCTGCTTCCAACTCTATATCATCATAAGGGGGAGGATGAAGAGCATGCAATGGTGGAATATTAAGGGGAGGAGCTTTTGAGCCTCCCACAATAAGGGCTAAGGAAGAAGGACCTACATGGTATCCTCCAATCAACACTTGTGGAGCCAAGGTCAATGACTTTGCGAAGATCGCTGACAAGGTTGAAACTTCATCCACCAAATTAAACATACACTTAATAGGAGTGCCATGTTTTACTTTGACGGACAGTGGAGATTGTGCCCGAGGTTCATCGATAAGCTCACTGAGTGATTTGAGAGTGGTGATGAACTTGGGAGAAGTCAAGACTAGTTTCATTACTAGGACAAAACAAGCCAAAATGGGGCCACCTTTCAAAGAGGGTGGGCTCCTCTTATTTCCTCCATTGCTGGAGGGACCACTCTCTACCTTCTACTTCGTTGGGATAGATGAGCTCCACACAGATGAGGTAAGAAGGGTAGAGGGAGAGGAGGAGGAAATAATCGTAGTAGACATGATCGAGGTGTTAGTCATACCTATGGGCTTCGAGAAATATGGGACATCTAGAACAAACATAAAAAAAGGTGGCTCCACCAAAGGAGTGATGAACACCTACACCTTTTTGGGGTTAGGCACATGTGCACTCACAATGAAAGAAAAATGTGATATAGAGTTGGTTTGAATGGAAAAAAAGGGGAGGAGAGAGGAGGATGTGGTAGGAGGTCCTGATATAGGGGTGGTCATTTCCTCCTTCTTCCTCATTAAGGTAGCTTGCTTAGCCAAGAGGGCCTTTCGAGACACTTGTGTTCATGCACAAGGTGGTTCTTATGACTCTTTGAACTAGAGCCCAGAGGTTGTGAAGGAATGGAAGGCTCCTGCTTAGCCATGGGAGTGTGCTCCACAACTATTTCCAATGGAGGGAAAGACTCTTGAACAGGAGCAGGAGGAGTAGGTTCAGAAATAGCGGGAGGAGTTGACTCTAGTGCCTTGGTAGCAGGCCTTTTCCTGTTCACTACTTTAGGAGCAGAGGCAGTATGAGGTTGCAGAGGCTGAGACATAGAGGATTTCCTATAGGGGTATTTCTTCCTATCATATAAGTAGTATCAAGGTCCAGGTGGTTTAGTAGGAAGATCTGATATCTTGATCTTGGGTCTTCACCAAGTAGGCATGATTAGATTCAGTAGATAAAGAAAAGGCTTACTCATTGAATACTTATCCCAAGAAAGAGGAGTGAACAAGGCAGCCTAAGAAGGGGAAAGATTCTCCTTTCCCTTTCGGGAAGAGGATGAAACTAGTCACTGTGCTATGAGAAGGGTTAGTTTTAGCTATCCCTTGCCCCTAGTTTTATACTTTACATAGTTCTAATATAGTAGGCCCATTCTCGGAGGAAGGAAACCAACTAGGGTGGGAAAAAATTGATCCAATAAATATCCCCCATGAGATACCAAGGTTTGATAGCTAGTATCATGTACCATGTGCATAACACCTTCATGGGAGAATTTTAAACACTTATGAATAACAAAGGCGATCCCATTCATAGAAGCTAGCCAAGGTATACCTAGCTTCACCTTGAATAGATCCAACTCAGGAATAACATCGAAAACTGTGTCTACATTCCTAGGACCAACCAGGATGGATAGTGTTGTTAATCCATATGGTTCAAGAGCAAGGACATCATGTGTATGAATGATGAACTGTCTTTTTTCATATTCATCCCTTTGTAAGGAGTTCAATAGTAAAGTCTCTTTCGTGATGACATTCACACTACTCGTGGGGTCGACTAAGACTCCTATCATAATTTTTCCATTGAGGTGAGTGGGAATGTAAAGTGGAGAGGGTTTTTTTCTCACTGGTAAATCTTGTGAGGTAAATGTTACATCCGACGAGTTGGTCATAGGATGAGGAGGAGTAGCAGTAACCATGTTAACATATGCTTCAGGTTGAGTAACAAAATTGAAAGGATCAATAATCATGTTAGCATAATGCGATGGAAATGGGTCCATGTATATCTACAATTCACTATTAGCTTTCACCATCAATTTTTTTCGTAATTTGTTTGATTCCATTGAGATGAATAGTGTCATCCTTGATGTGATCCTGTATCTAATGATGCAGGCACATGCAACGTTTGGTATCATGTCTGTTAACTCAATGGTATTGAAAATAGGTATTCACTTCATACTAGCTAGGGTAAGGTTCCTTAATAGGTTTAGGGTTTGGCAAGGTTATGCTCTTATCCTTCAACAACTTTTAAAATATGGAGGAATAAGATTCTGATAACTTTGTGAACTTTTGGTTGCTTCTGAGGTCATTTTCATCTACAATGGCTACTACATTTACAACAAATTTTCATTTTCTAGAGATTGACATAGTGGACTTCCCTTCAGGATGGGAGCGTGAGGAAGGTCTCCTGAATTGAACCACCATCTGCTAATATTCTCGTAGAGCTGCAAACAAATGCGTGAAATAAGGGTATTTCATAAGGGAAAAGTTCTCTTTCCAAGGCCTTTGTAAGTTCCCTATGAATACCTTTTGCACATCAGAATTAGGTAATGGGTATGACATTTGTGAAAAGAGTGCTTGATATCGCGCTATAAAATTAGTAATATTCTCATTATCTCCTTGCTTACATCGAACAAGGTCAGAGAAGGTCATCATAGGTCCAATATTGGCTTGCAAATGTCGTAGAAACTAGTTCACAAGCTCATCAAATGTAAAGATGAAATTGTCAAGCAAGGAGCAGTACCACTCAAGTGTTGTATCCTTGAGAGATCTAGGGAATAGTTTTGCTATCAATGCATTGTGATGGAAGAAGTCTGTACATAAGGCATTAAAGGTGGACACGTGTGTTTGTAGGTTCCCTTTGTCATTGTATTTCTTGAATCTAGGAATCTCCATCCCTAGCAGGAAAGGAGTGTTTAGGATTGCTACCGAAAATAGGCTATGTCAGAAGAAGGGTTGGAAGATAGGCTGGGTAGAAGCTTGGGAGAGGTTTGCCACCTAGTTTTATATCTTCCCCATATTCTAAAGAAGAGTGTTCAAAATTGGGTCGTTAGAAGATATAAGACTAGTAGAACCTGTTGTGTGGTTTCACAACACACCCCAAGATTGTAAGGCTTGGGGTTCCCCAAATTATATTTTTAACTCTTATGGTACAAGCTAGCTAATTGGAAGATCACTGGGAAGAGAAGAGAGGTAAAAGAAATCATTGATTAAAAGAGTACTTTGTAATAAAGCGTTCTAGGTATTAAATATCGAGAATCAAGAATGTTTGAAAGGAAGAAAAGGTAATAAGGATATGAGCTAAGTGTTTTGGTCCAATATTTGAAGCTCAGGATAGAAGCAAGTTTGGTAAAACTAAAGTTCGAGGAAATTTTATGGGTAAAGCTGAATACTAGATACTGGGTACTGGGTTGCAATATAAAGTGAAGTCTTGAAAATTTATGATTATCTAATGAGTCTGATAGTCTAGTAGTCTGATATATATAGAGGATAATCATACAAGGATTTATAATGTGCTTAGAGAGCATGTTGTTTATGTAAATTTATATTATAATATTTGAATAATGGTTTTATTTACATCAGATGTTTATAAATTGTTTTTTGAAGGGATTTAATGTATGGAATTTTTGATTGTAGGAAATATAGATTGTGATGCAAATTTTAGGTATGGACGATTAGGCAAAATTGAATCATGGATAGAATTATTTCCAAATCAAATTAATTACTCTGGGAGGTTATAATGCAAAAGGCTTTGAGTGCACCAGAATGTTGGAGATCCCAGTATTATACATGTGATGGAAGCAAACATCAGTCTTGGGGGGAGCTTCAATGAGCAATTGAAGTTAATCTTAAATGACTTCAATTGTAATTTCTTGGTCAATCACTATCTTCCACATGTCTTGATATGATTAGTCCCTTAGATTCTCTCTCATGTATTTGTCTTATCATGTTTGTGCCTTGTGTTCTATAAAAGGCTGGAGGATTTCTTTTTTAAATTAATTTCAAAATTTGTGGATGTCGTAAGAGCCAAAACTTCTTTAATTTTTATTCTTTTTTCTTGTTTTATGAATAATTCTAGTCTAAAAACTTGTATCCACATAGACATTGATTAATATTAGATCCAATTTGATAGCTACTATAATTGAGGTATATTTCCAAGGTTAGTATTAAATCCTAGTGAGAAATAACACCCTAATATAACTGTGAAGCACAAAGGAGGAAACAAAGAAAAACAAGGAACAATGTTACAAAATCTTCTCAAAACCTCCACGATTCACCTCCATATCCCTTCTCCATTTGCTACAAATATGTGGTTTGCCCTCAAATTTTTGTGAGAAAATGTGCCTATGACATGTCCTAGCAAATATTGAAGGATTCCATATGACAATGCAAGTGAAAACTAAAGCCTACATGCAATAGAAAAACCCGCAAAATGACAATGTTAGGAAAATGAAAAGAAGTGAGAGTATGCAAGATGTCAAGAGATTAAGAGATGTCAAAATGAGGTTGATTTTGACATTTTATAGAAATGCCAATTTTGAATGGAGGGACAAGATTAAAAAAAATGACAGGTTCCCTAAGATTAATGGTTGGAATTAAATATGACAAATAGCAATTACCTAGGGTTAGGGTAACATTATGTTAAAATTTGAATTGAATGGCTGATCAAATCAATGGTCAAGATTGCATGTGACAAGAGGATATATGGGCACGAAAAAAGAAAAAGCTAGAAAAATCAAATAATATTAGAAATTATTTGATTTATAGAGGAAAGTTGACATTATGAATTAAAAAATAATTAAATTCAAAAGTGGGGCCATGTGACAGTAAATAATTAATTTAAATTATTTACTTGGTGAGAATATAGAAAGTGGAGAATTTTAAATAAATGATTTTATTTAAAATTAGAAGGAAAGTTCTAAATAATGATTTTAAATTATTTACTTGGTGGGAAATTAGAAAGTGGGTAATTGTAAATAAATTATTTTATTTAAAATTAAAAAGAAAGTTGTAAATAATGATTTTAAATTATTTACATGGTGAGAAATTAGAAAGTGGGTAATTTTAAATAAATGATTTTATTTAAAATTAGAAGGAAAGTTGATAATGGAAAGACTGATGGAAAATCAAATAATAAATTAAAATTATTTGATTTATAGGCTGAGTTGGCCTTTTGAATTAAAATCAATTTAATTCAAAAGTGGTGTTAAATCAAAATGAGGTTGATTTTGGCATTTTATAGAAATGACAATTTTTTTTTGATGAATAGGTAGATATCTATATTAATATAAAGATAAAATTAGAAATTCACAAAAAAGAGGTGGGTGGTAAAAAGGCACACCTCGAAAATCACATGGGCAGAGCCCAGAAAAGCCAAAATAATGATCACATGGGCCTAGCCCAGAAGTCTAAGAACATAAAATAAAATAAAGTGGTCAAAACAGTGCCAGTAGAGCTTGGGGGATCCCTGTCATCCAATTTTTTCCCCCATACATCAGTGGGGTTTGGAGTGATGTCAAGAGGAGCACCCCAACCATCATCATATTTATCTTTATCTTTTTCTTCTTCCTCACACCGAGGCGAGATCGCAAGAGCCAGCCATAGAAAAAATTTGCCACTAGAAGGCTAGCCATAGCTAGAAGCGGGTGGAGCATCAGAGGGCCACCCAGAACTGCCACCACCACTCCCCATAGCACCACTAGAGTGCCAGCCCTGACTAAGATGCGGCGAAGGAGAATGAGCCCGCCTGGGAGGTCGAGAATCCCATCGAGCAAGAGGCTAGGAGTGGGAACCTGTGAAGTCACTCCACTTCTGGCTCCGAGAAGGCGACTGACCGCGGGAGGAGGGGGGCGAATCAGGGATTTGAGCCATAGTACAAGGGGCATTGCCTCAATGGTCCAGGAGGACCTGTAGGTGAGCCACTTCCAGTGCAGCCTTGTTGGCTTGCACTTGAATCTATAGGAGAATATTAGAACAAATAACTACTTTAGCATAAAGAGACACATTAATATCTTTAATGAGAATGAGAAAATATACAATTATTTTTGTCTTTCTAGATATTAAAAAGGATTTCCACCCTGAAAGTGTGCCAAAGCTGGGTGAACATAGCCGGGGTTCTAGCAAGTCCCCCAGCAGAACCATATGCCAAGAGAAGGGTTCTGGTCAAAAAGGCCGAAAGAAATCATGAATCCAAGTCCAAAACTGTTGAGCTCTAGGACAAAACCAAAAAAGATGCTTAAAGCTTTTAGACTGCCCACAAAAAGGGCAGCAAGGGTCAGGAAACCCCATATGAACAAGCCAAGAACCCATAGGGAAGCCTTGGAAAAGAATACACCAAGCAAAGTGGGCCAGCTTCAGATTAACAATTGTAGACCAAGTGGCATCAAACCTCTTACACCAAGTATGGGTAAAGGAATTAAGAAGCCACCTCTGGTTCAAAGTACTGATCATAGGAAAATGGGGTGAAAGCCACCTGTAACCAAGTCGTGGCTTGTAGCTCCTAAGAGGAGTGTTTGGAAGCCATTTCCAGTCTTTCCACCAAGGTTTGTGCCCATGAATGCCAACTTTGTGAAGCATGTCCGCCAGAATGGTGCTCACTAGCCCATCGAAAGTAGGACGGTCCTAGTTTTGAAGACTGTATTGGGCTTTAAAAGCATCCCACTACAAGAGATGCATAGTAAGCTAGTGAAAGAGCTGATGCAGTGTTTGAATGCCCTTTCTGTGAAATATGAGGGCCTTGAGCCAAGGAGACTTGGCCAGGGGTTGACCATTCTAAGCTAGAAGGGGAGACCACCATAAGTTATGCTGGTTGATGGAAAGTCCATCATGAAATCTAGCCCCGGCCCAATGGAGCCATGGCTTAATAGTTTCCCAATAGCACCAAACGCTCTTGGCTACAAAGGAGCTAGAAATGCCAATTTTGAAAAGAGGGCCAAGATTAAAAAATGAGGATCCCTAAGATCAATGGTTGGAATTAAATGTGACAACTAGCAATTACGGTTAGGGAAACATTAGGTTAAAATTTGAATTGAATGGCTAAGATTTGATTTTAGCAAATCAAATCAATGGTCAAGGTTGCATGTGACAAGAGGAAATATGGGCATGGAAAAATAAATATTTGGAAAATCAAATAATATTAGAAATTATATGATTTATAGAGGAAAGTTGACTTTTTGAATTAAAAATTAATTTAATTCAAAAGTGGGGCCATGTGAGAGTAAATAATTAATTTAAATTATTTACTTGGTGGGAAAATAGAAAGTGGACAATTTTAAATAAATGATTTTATTTAAAATTAGAAGGAAAGTTGTAAATAATGATTTTAAATTATTTACTTGGTGGCAAATTAGAAAAAAGTGGGTAATTTTAAATAAATGATTCTATTTAAAATTAGAAGGAAAGTTGATAATAGAAAGACTAATGGAAAATCAAATAATAAATTAAAATTATTTGATTTATAGGCTGAGTTGGCCTTTTGAACTAAAAATCAATTTAATTTAAAAGTGGGACATGTGACAAGGTGATTTTTTAATTAAATAATAATTTAAATTCAAAATGGAAAGAAAATGACAAATTAATAAGCAATTAAATAAATAAAATTTATTTAATTGTGGAAGAAGAGGATAAATGAATAATTAAATAATTAAAATAACTATTTAATTATAGTGGAAAGATGATAAATAATTAAATAAATATAATTTATTTAATTATAGAAGGCGAGGATATTAGTGATGTAAATACATAAATTTATTTATTTAATCAAAGAGGAAAATAAAGGATGGCAGTGAATTAATTAAATAATTAAAATTATCTAATCAATAGAAGACTTATGACAATAGAAAAATGGTATTAGCAAGTCTAGGATATTTTTATGTGTTTAGAACTACCTATCTCATGAACCTTTTGTAGCTTGATTTGTTAGTTAAGCCAAACAAGCCTATATGCTGCGTCATTTTGTAGACACATAAAAATGACCTAGACTTGCAAGCTCTATTTTACCACTTTCGCACTAGCATAATTATAACATTTAATTATTTCCTTGGTCCACATTCGACTATTAATTAAGTAATCCATTATTATTTAATTAATTCATGTCTATTGTATTTTTCAAGATTATTAAATAAATAAATTATATTTATTTATTCAATACGTCATTAATTATCTATGGTCTTCTTACAATTAAATAAATTTATTGATTTATTTAATTACCTTTATTTGTTTATTCTCCCTGATTATTAAATAAATGAATTTTATTTGTTTATTTAATATGTCACTAATTCTCATAATTAAATGAATTAATTAATTAATTTAATTATTGGTCATAATCCTCTAAATTAAATGATTATCTTTAATTATTTGATTACCTAATTTAACATTCCTCTCATTTGAAATAAATAAAATTATTTAAAATGATTTTGTTTTATTAACTGTCACTTCATTTTAGTAAATAATCTGAAAAATATTATTTATTGTCACATAAAATCCTTATTTTGAAATGGTAATCTTCTTCCAAAAATCAAGTAATTGAGCAAATTCTTGATTTTTCCAAAATCTGCTTTTCAATTTAACTCTTTTCTTCTTGATTTTTGAAAATCTTTATCTTTTTGACTAATTATCACATTTATTCTCGATCGCCGATTTGATTTTATCAAATGAAATCTTGCCCTAACCCTAATTAGGGATTGTCACATGAAATCTTGTCCACTGATTTTAGGCTTTGTTAGCTTTTAATCTTTTCCGTCCATCCAAAATTGCATTTTTTATAAAATGTTAATTTTGCTCACAATTTAGGGCACCACTTTGTTATTATTAGCACTACTCTTTATCATTATTAATGCACCAGTTCAATTTAAAAACCACTTCATTTAATATAGGCATTTTAGGTTTAGAATTTAGTCTTTTGTCATAGTCTTTGGTCATTCAAATCCTTCAAAACTTGCATAGGACAATGTCATAGTCAATTTTCTCACACACACAAATCTGAGGGCAACAATCATATGCTGCAAGTTAGGAGGTTTTATGGAGGTGAATCATGGAAGCTTTGATGGATATCAGGTATAATCATTCTTATTTTATGCTTTCTTTGTGCTCCATAATCTTCTTTGGGTTTTATTTAATCTAATCATGCTAAATCCAAAACCTGAAAATAACCCATTGATACATTGGTGAACCTAATGCACTTAGTTTATTTGGTAGTTTCGTAAGGTTTTCGGCTTTTTTTTTTTTTTGCAGGTACAAGTACAAAAAATGCAATTGCTTGAAAAAATGACACATCTATGCTAGAGAACCACATGTGCTACATGTCGTGATGCGTTTGACAAAACAAACCACATCCGACTATCAACATTCTGCACCTCATCCAACTATCAACATCCAGCCGCATCCGCCTGTCAGAACTGCGATGCATCTGTGGGTTCAAAAGACGCACCTTCCTGGTAATACAATTTTCCATTTTTTATTAACTTTCATACTTTCATATTTTGATTTGGCATTTTTGTTTTCGCTAATGTTTTGTTTGTAGCTATGTTTAGGGGGATAACTTAGTTTTTGCAGGACGAAGTGTAGAAGACCAAAGAGAAAACCAAAAAAAAACTTTTTTTTTTGCAGGATGAAAGACGAAGACAAAAAATGAAACTACTAATCATTTGCATATAGGACCTTATGAAGACATTGATTTTTTTTAAAAATCTTTCTGATTGGTAGATAAAAAATTGTCATTTGGGCTTAGAAAATTAACCATTGTTTTTCGTGTTTGTTCATGTTAGTTAGAACTCCACGATTTAGTATATCGAAATATCCTCTCCCCTTGTGCATTCATGTGATATTGGGTGTAAGAGAAATGATTGCTGACTATATAACTTGAGCCTGTCTTGGTGGGAAAAAGTACTCACCCCAAGACGACTCAGATCGGTAACACGCTAAAGCCAAGTGACTTCCAACCAGTATATAAAAGTGGATTTTTAGGGGAAACCCCAGAAATTATGCTCACTGTTCCGATGAGAAGGGCATAAATGGTCTCTTGTCATACTGGATGGTGCCCCATGAATGGAATGCCCTTACTAAAAGCCATGTTGTAGTTTTTTCCAAAATCCTTTCTATTTGCCGGTGCAGCAGGTTCAGACCTGTGAAGCCGTCTTACATATTTACGGTTCATGTGTGGAGATAAGATGTATGCCATGGGAGTTTTATGGGTGCAGTAGCTTGGCTGCCCTGTATAAGTGAGTGTCATGGAGGGGAGCTAGTGGGGTCAAGCTACTAGTCATCTGCCTTGAATATGCATAGCTAGATTTATCCAAGTAAGAACTCAGTAAATATTATCCAACAGCCTAGGGTGTAATTTTTCATTGATTTAAATAGATCCATCACATCAAACTAAAAACACATTGTATTATGTGATTTTTTTTGCTGTATTCGTCAAATAACTTGATCATCAAAATGGAGTCATTCGAAACACCATCTTCAGAAAAACCACAACTGTTATTTTTGAGCTGCATATGTATCTATGAGCCACAACTATCCAACAAAATACTGCATGTGTCTATCAATAGTTAGTAACTTTCACAGAGTCTACTTTCAAAGCCACAACTATTATTTTACAAGTTGCATGTGTATACACGAGCCGCATTTGTCAAATAAAAAAAACACAATTGTCTATCAACGGGGTTAGGTTTGCAAAGTCCACATTCCAAGTCACATCTAATCAGCTGAGTCAAATCTGCAATAAATTAAACCGCATCTTTCCAAAAATTGCATTCGCCTTTCATGAAACACATTTTCCATCTGAAAAGCCACATTTGCAAAACAACACCGCATTTGACATTTCCAGAGCCACAATGCATTTGCTGCCTGTAGCGATGCAATCACCTAACAGAAAACCAAACACTATCTTAGACCAGAATTCAAGTCTAGGCATCTTCGCCTATTGTCAAACATCTTTTTTAGAAAGTCTCTGTCAGAAACCATAATTGAAATTTCTTGAAACATCCATCATTTACATTCATTAGCTTGCATTTTAACCATAGGTTTAAAATATCCAAATTTTAGTTGCATTCCCTAGGCATCGTAATCATCATTTTATTAGCATAAATTTGTCCTTAGGTTTCATCTTGGCAAACTTTGGATTAGGTTGAATCTCCACACTTTGCAAAAAAATTTGTTCTCAATATTAGGTTATCTTGGGACTTGGTCATTATTTCTATTTTCGATCATTGTCCTTTTTGTGAGAACCTCCAACTCAACAGTCTAGTTAGGCAATCTCACTCATTATTTCAACCTTGTCATTTAGTCCCTTTAGCAATTCCATTTTATTGTGGAAACTAGACTCCAAAGAAATAAAAGACAAATGGAGAACCTTGGACAAGATTCTCATTCCAATGTCACCAATCATACTTATGGCCCAAATTGGACTTTTGAAGACCCATTTAGTAACACAACTACTCAATCGCTTATGACCATACCATTCTCATCAAAAAACGCTTTTGAATCATTCTTACGTAAGGATGAATATAGAAAACTACTTGAGGAAAACCTAGAGGAAGCAACACAAGATCCAGAGGCAGCCTACTTCGTAGAAAAAATGGTCTTATATGATAGAGACAAATATTTAGCCATACTTTTAAGTCAAGGAGCTAAATTACCTCATGGGTTTGACATTAATACTTTGAGATTGTCATCTCCTGACCCTAATGTCACCAATATGAATAACATGTCCAATAGTGGTCAACCTTCAAACAACACAAACAATACCTTTTTTGATACTACCTCACAAACTATCACAATGACCATGAGTGTTACCCCCAATGTTCCAAACAATTCCAATTCAATCAACACTACATCCATTGGAGGAACACAATCTGCCACATTGCCTACACTATCTACAACATCACCACAATTGGCTAGAGCCACCTTTGGGTCATCTACAATGTGGGAAAGTTATTCAAATCCTCTATTTACCATTGCAGTAAATTCCTTGGCAGCAACATCAAGCCATACAAATCCTCCATTGATGACTAGGTCTAGTATCATGAGTGCATCCTCATCATATCCTCTCATTGGTATCTCACTAAATCCTTTGGGTGGAGGTAAACAATATCTCTTTCTTCAAGGATCATAACCAAATGCTAACACGTCGACACAGTTTAATACCAACCCCTCCCAAGGATAAAACATGAATATCCCTCCAGGACAGTTCCAACAACCCCGACAAGGCAATCAAAAATCACAACCTATGGCATCTATCAGACACCAAAATATTTTTGGTCACCATATTCCCCAAATATCAACCCAAATGGCTAGGGGACACATTCCAATATATTCATCCCATATTCATACCCATCAAAATGTCCCCAATCCAAACTTTCAGTACCAACACACAAACCAAAACACATCATACATGTCACAACAACATATCCCTCAACAATGCACCAACATCCACACAAAAAAATGGGGAACCATAGTGTACCAATCAATCCACTGTATCGTGCCAAAAACTAACCTATATTCGATGCCTTCCAAGCTAAGCTCATGGGTCTAGAGAAGACTATAGAGAACATGCAAATATCTGGCAAGAAATCAAAAGTGTCATATGATTTATCCGTATATCCCTTTGACATAAACTTATACATGCCACCATTTCCTCTGGGATATGTGTCACCCAATTTTACCAAATATAGAGGAAAGACAAACCCTATCGAACATGTCCGAGAATTTGTGACCAACTGTATGGACGCTACCTATGAATAAACATACTTGATGAGACTCTTTTCTAAAAGTCTTGCAGGTCCTACCCTTGAATGGTTCTCCACTCAAAAGGATATCAAAACATGGGATGAACTTAGACTCAAATTCATAAAAAATTATGCATACAACATTGACATGGATACCTCTATTACTAGCTTATGCAATCTCACACAAGAGGACACTGGTACAATGTTCATCCCATTCTTCCAAAGATGGAGAAGTCTAGCTAGTTATTGTCACATTGACATACTGAAAATGGAAAAGGTTGATATGTTCATACAAACACTTCTAGGTCCCCTAAAATATGCAGTGCAGGTGCATTATTGCATAAATTTCACAGACCTAGTTGAAAAGGTGTTCAGATTGAGAAAGCCCTTATTGCAAAGGGAGAGCTAAAATACAGTCCTAAAAACATAAACGCAAATCCTCCCATTGAAAAAATTAAGTACTTGGTCAAGAACAAACACATCACCAATGACGGTGTGGTCGATGCCAAAACCATTAATGCAATAGGTCATGTCCTCACCATCAAAGGAGTTCAAAATAAAAATACACCTGTGACCACACCCACACCAACTACCAATGCTATCCAAAATAATCCTGATCAATTTAATCAAAGGCAGTCGCGTCAACCACAACAATTTCCAAAACGCACATACACTCCCTTGGGTGAGCCTATCAAAATTTTCTTAAAGAAACTTATCCAAATGATGTCATAACTTTGGAAGATCCCAAACCATATGACCCTGGTGAGTTCAAGCAATCATGGTGGGATGATAAGGCATTTTGTGATTACCATCATGTTAAGGGGCACAAAACTTCTTCTTGCCATCAGTTTCGAAATCTTGTGCAAGACCTTATTGAAAACCACACCATTGAGCTAGGAGGTCAACCGTTTGCATCTAATTCAGATCATACGATCCACAAGAACCCACTATAGGATCATGGTTCTGGTAATCCCTCCGGATCTAACCTGAAGAATAACAATAATCAAGCCAATCACATCCATCCTGCCTACAATAACATTCATCCTGCTTGCAATTATTCTGATGGCACCATCATTAACAATCTTCATGCTGCTGATGAAGATAAGTGTGTCAATAATATTACCATTAAAAAGGCCCCGTAATGAAATGTCACCATGTGTAAAGGCACAGTCACTGTCCCAGGTCCCCCTGCATGTCAGCCTAAAGTTACCATGGTCAGATATCTGACTTCACCTCACCATCTTACCTTTTCAGATAGTGAATATTCCTCACCCAAACCATCTCATAATGATGCCCTTCATATTGAGGTTTTTGTGCACAAACATAAGGTTAGATGAGTCTTAGTAGATGGCAGAGCAGGATTGGACATCTACTCTTTAAAATTGGTTAAAGCTCTTGGCTTCTCTGATGCATGTGTGGATGTTACCAAGAGAATTGTCATCAAGGCATATGATGATGAAGAACGCGCTTCTAAAGGCATCATCACAATTCCCATTCGTGTGGGACTAGTTATTATCGATACAACATGCCAAGTCCTAGATCATGACATACATTACAATATCTTACTGGGTCGCCCATGGATTCATGCCCTAAAGTCCATTCCATCTACATACCACCAGTGTATTAAATTTCCACACAAAGGTGTTGAAATCATAATACAAGGAGATCCCAACCCTTTCATGTATTGCCATAATCTAAGCCCTAAAACTGAAATCACAATCCCAAGCAATCATGCAACACCTCCTTCTCAAGCATATTTTGATCCTGAGTCCTTAAAAGCATCCACTTCATTTATTGCACCATCAAACCCCAAGGTCCAAATCCATGATATGAGATGTGGAGAATACTGTATGGATAATTTACCACCAAACAAAATAGCTAATGTCATTGAGGAGGGTCAAAATTTCAATACTGATATCAAGATAGCTATAGAAGGAACACAAAAAAATGACCGTGCTTGGATTTAAACCTTTTGGGTTCCTGATGATACACTTGCATTTCCCATATCTGTTTCCACTCAATCTTTTCATATTTATGATAACCCCATGCTTAACCGGGATGTCTGTGATCACCCACTCTTTGATCATGACCCTCCCAAGGATACCCAATAGTCATCTTTCCATCCCACCTTCCCTGGGCTAAGATATGAATCTCCTATTGTCACATCTACTAAGACATCTTTCCAAATCATTAAGGATGTGCAAGCTTCCTTTGACATTAGCAGTACCAAGAAGGATAGTCCCAAAGACTCCATTGATGGCATCACCACTCCCATTTTCCCACTAAACATTCCTATCACTCCATCCACCTTGTAGACATAGCTCAACAAGTTTCACCCACAAAAAATAAAAAGGATGCAATTCAAGAATCAAAGGTAAAAGTGCCCTTTTCAAATGGAGATCCAAAATCAAAAGAAAGCATACAAAGAAAGAAAGATTAGCAAAAGTCCCTTAGCCAAAATAGAAAGATATCAGACAAATCAAAAATAAAAGTCAAAAGTGAAAATGAGCAAAAGTCACTCTCCAAGTATGCCTCTCCATCAAAAATCACTGGGGGCATCTATCAAGGAAAAATGTCAAATAAAGAGCTTGTTGATCCAAGGTCTCCATCCACATCACTCTCACTCATACCATCATACCACACCGTTGGTGATGTCTTTCAATGTACCTTTGACGATAACTCCTTCACGTATTCTAGCTCGTCGGTTGCCCAAGCTCCTTTTTGGTTGAAGCCTGATGGCCCACATAAAGTGCATATTAGGGATCCTACCATAGTCTCTTTCATCTACCACATCTACCATCCTTCATATTTTCCACTTGTATTCCTTATCCTAGTTAGGTACTTTCATCCAACACGGTGATCCACACAGGATCAAGACATTGTCAAGGAAGTCTATGGATCTGGCATCTATCAATTTTACACATAGCATCAGAGAGCTTGGTTAAAAACCTAAAAATACAAAAAATTGAAAAATAGACACAAAAATCATCGCTTGATGAAAATATGGAAAACAGGTGTCTTGGTGACACCAAAAACAACAAAAAATGGCAAAAATAGTAAAAAGAAATGAATTCGTCCAATAGTGAAAATTTGGCAAATAGGCACTTTGGATAAGTACCATGGTGAAAACCTAGAAAACAGGTGCCATGCGTAGTTGATCATTGCTCCGCCATCTACTATTACTCTAATTGATCCTTATCCACTTCCCATAATCACAACAACCTGACACATTCATGAAATTCATCCTAAGTCCTGTCAATTATGGCCGTGGTTAGCATTTGGTGGACATCATCCCTTGCATATCCTTGCCTTTTTCCTTGTGGCTGCCTATCTCCATATCATTCGACTCGAGTAATCCTTGACCTATCTGGGGGCAATACCTTTATCATGTAATTGCAGTGGGTATCACACATGATCCTGCATTCATAAAATGTCTTGAAAATAGTCATAAAATCTTGAAAAAGTCCTAAAAATCTAAAAAAGTCTTGAAAAAAGAGCTAAAAATTGAAAAATATCCTGAAAAAATACACAAAAACATCCAAATCAATGTCAAAATCCCAAAATTAGAGTCAAAGTCAATGTATGTCTTGTCAATCCAATCAGTCACGTCAATCAATATCTTTTTTCCATGTCCGAACTACGTTGTCTCTACGCATTTTCTATGCAGGCAAGATTCATCTTTGAATCCCCAAGACATTAGGTTAGTTTTTCTAGGTCTGTCAAAATAAAATCATGATTCAAACTTCTATCATTTGGACAAGGTCATTGGTCATGTCAAACTATGAGGTCTCTAAGTGCATGACATAGGCAAGGCCATCTATCGATGAGCCCCTGAGTCCGCACTAGGTCAGTCCATTAGGGTTCATAGCATTACATATGCACACACGTCAAAGGTCTTCAAGTAAGAACAAGTCATTTCCAAACATGGAAAAATCCTAAAATGAATTATGGCAATCACTCATTCAACATGACAATCACACCAGCACATCCACATCGACATGTCGTCACCACAAATCAACTTCAGTCAACCTTAGTCAAAACAAGTCAAATTGTCACAACTGGTCAAACTATCCATTCTTGGTTATCTTTCATATGTGTCCTTCTGAAGAATAGCTTCTATCATTTATGCCTTAGGATGTGTCCTTCCTAGGCATCGTCACCATCATCTAACATTTTGAGGGATCCTCTTGACATCTAAGGATCATTCCTAATGACATCAATATTCTTTCAGATGTGTCCTTGTGAAGAACAACCTCTATCATTTATGCCTTAGGATGTGTCCTTCCTAGGCATTGTCACTGTCACCTGGCATTTCGAGGGATTCCTTTTGGCATTTAGGGATCAATCCTCTTGACATCAACATTATTCAGGAGGTGTCCTTCATGAATTTGGCAATCTTCGACACTCGTCATCTTAGCATCATCAAACAAAACAATTTGCATTCAGACACACTAGGAAAATACTTGGCACTTGTCTTTGGCCTTTTCATCATGTTACTAGTTTTTCAGCAAGATCCCGACAACAGGATTTAGAGAAACAACAATGTCTCATGGAGCTTGTTTTGTTCTTTTGACACTCATGTTACTAGTTTTTCAGCGAGATCCCGACAACAGGATTTAGAGAAACAACGACATCTCATGACGATTGTCTTGTCTTTTGACACTCATGTTACTAGTTTTTCAGCAAGATCCCGACAACAAGATTTAGAGAAACAACGACGTCTCATGACATTTGTCTTGTCTTTTGACACTCATGTTACTAGTTTTTTAACGAGATCCCGACAACAGGATTTAGAGAAACAACGATGTCTCATGACTTTTGTCTTGTATTTTGACACTCATGTTACTAGTTTCTCAGCGATGTCCTGACTACGGGATTTAGAAAAACAAAGACGTATCATGATAGTGGATTTTTTTTATTTGGCAATAATGTTGCTAGTTTCTCGAGGATGTTCGAGAAACATGATTTAGAGAAGCAATGACGTTTCATGGCTCATCCTTCTTGTCTTTTTCTGCTTGCAGTTGGTTATGAAAAAAAGACTGGGGAAATTGCGCTCTTAGTATGAGTCATGATCATCCTTTGTCTGCGACTGCTTGTCTTATGTGATGGTATGACCTTGCACATCTTGATTTATGTCATATCATGGTGTTTGTTGGCCATCACAATAATCTTCCCAATGATGATTAAGAGCAATAAATATTAAAGTCCTATGGTCATGTGTTGAAGGATTTGGTCTAGGAACTAACATGCATCTCCTTTTTTCTTTTCATATAGACATTGCATCCATATCATCATCCATATATTTTTCACTAACACTTCTTTGTCTCTTCATATTCTAGTCTTCTCATCAATTTCGAGAGCACACCCATGTTCTTGGAACCCATCTGTCCTCTCGAGGGGGCATACTGCAACCCTCCTCGTCATTCTTCCTCATCCTATTTTGCACTGGGGCATATTTTTGAATTATTTTCTTTGCCATAATGTGACAGGTTGCATTATGACAAAGAGGGGCAAATGTAGACACATAAAAATGACCTAGGCTTCCAAGCTCTATTTTACCAAGTTTTCTTCCTAGCATAATTATAACATTTAATTATTCCTTGGTCCACATTCAAATATTAATTAAGTAATTCATTATTATTTAATTAATTCATGTCTATTGTATTCTTCAAGATTATTAAATAAATAAATTATATTTATTTATTCAACACGTCATTAATTGTCTATGGTCTTCTTACAATTCAATAAATTTATTAATTTATTTAAATACCTTTATTCATTTATTCTCCCTGATTATTAAATAAATGAATTTTATTTGTTTATTTAATATGTCACTAATTCTCATAATTAAATGAATTTATTAATTTATTTAATTATTGGTCATAATCCACTAAATTAAATGATTATCTTTAATTATTTGATTACCTAATTTAACATTCCTCTTATTTGAAATAAATAAAATTATTTAAAATGATTTCATTTTTATTAACTATCACTTCATTTTAGTAAATAATCTGAAAAAGATTAGGGTGATCCCACAATAGTGGTTTACAATTTTTGGCCAAACTGGACATTGAAATTATTATTTTTAACTAAATCTTCACATTCGGGCACCTATAGCAGCTAAATCTTGAGGAATTTGAAGATGATGAAAACTAGAGTCTCATCAAATTTTGTCTATAGATTCTAAAAATAAAAAAATTAAAATTTTTGGAATAAGATTGCACTTCTTTTACCATCTCCCACGAAAATTGGTTTTTTTTGGAAAACAACATTTTTAAAAAGTGACGCTCACCGTATACAACATAACTCTTTTTTGTATGAAGGATAAAATTCTAATTTTTTCAAATTTAGATTTATAACTACGATATCTAGCACTTTCATTTGGTCTCATAGTTTTTTATTGAATATTTCTTCCTTAATAGAGTTTCGAAGTCAAACCAATTGCAATTCAGACATAGGCGGACTGTATACAACATAACTTTTTCTGTATGTATCAAAATTATTATTCTTTTTTTTTAATGGATCAAGGACATCAATACCCAGCACAAACATATTTAAAAAAAAATTATTTTGATAATTTGCTATTTTTCCACATGTGCAAAACAAAGAGCTTGATTTTCAGTGAAAAACCTATGTTTAATAAAACTAAAAAAACACATACATAATAAAACCAAAACATATTAAAATTATATTCGTGGGATAACTCATTTCGAGGACTACCATAATCATTTCAAATAAATTTTAAATGAATTCATTTGATCCTCCAAAAGGTAAATCAAAAGTGATTTTTTATCAGCATTTTGATAGGTGTAAAGGAGACTCATTTATAGGTATGGTTTAAAACTAGCGAGGTTCTATCCAAAGGGTTTGATCTAAGGTGGTTTGATCAAACCCTTTTCAAAAGGAATCCTTAAAATGGAACTTTTAAAGGCTTAAATCATTATATTTTCTAAAAATATGTGATTTTAGCAAAAATCAGTTCCTCAGAAATTGTAAACCAGCTTTGTGGGATCACCCATTATTTATTGTCACATACAATCCTATTTTGAAATGGTAATCTTCTTCCAAAAATCCTGTAATTGAGAAAATTCTTGATTTTTCCAAAATCTGCATTTGAGTTCAACTCTTATGTTCTTGATTTTTGAAAATCTTTATCTTTCTTCAATATCTGGAAAGATAGAAATGCTTGTATTTTTGTTCATTCTCATTTAGATGTTAATGTGTCTCTTTATGCTAAAGCAGTTATATGTTCTAATGTTCTCTTACAGATTCAAGTGCAAGCCAACAAGGTTGCACTAGAAGTGGCTCACCTGCTGGTCCTCCTGGACCACTGGGGCAATGCCCCTTGTACTGTCACTCGGATCCTTGATTCACCCTCCTCCTCCCACGGCCGGTCGCCTTCTCAGGGTCGAAAGCGGAGCGATTTTGTGCGTTCCCACTCTCAGCCTCCTGCTCGGCGGGACTCTTAGCCTCCTAGTCAGGCTCATTCTCCTCCGCCGCATCCTAGTCAGGGCTGGTACTCTAGTGGTCCTATGCAGAGTGATGGTGGTGGTTCTGGGTGGCCCTCTGATACTCCGCCTGCTTCTGGCTTTGGCTGGCATACCAGTGGCAAAATTCTTCCGCGGCTGGCTCTTGCAATCTCGCCTCGGCACAAGGAAGAAGACAAAGATAAAGATAAAGATGATGATGATTGGGGTGCACCTCTTGACGTCACTCCAAACCCCGCTGATGTATGGGGGAAAATTCTAGATGACATGGATCCCCTAGGATCTACTGGCACTACTTTGGCCACTTAATTTTTATTTTATGTTATTGGACTTCTAGGCTAGGCCCATGTGATTGATATTTTGGCTTTTCTAGGCTTTTCCCATGTGACATTCAGGGTGTGGCTTTTCACCGCCCGCCCCTTTTTTGTGAATTTGTAATTATATCTTTATATTAATATAGATATTTTCCTATTCATCAAAAAAAAAAAATCTTTATCTTTTTGACTAATTATCACATTTATTCTCGACCACCGATTTGATTTTATCAAATAACATCTTGACCACTTATCTAACAATCTTTCCCTAACCCTAATTAGGGATTGTCACATGAAATATCATCCACTGATTTTAGGCTTTGTCAGCTTTTAATCTCGTCCGTCCATCCAAAATTGCATTTTTTTATAAAATGTCAATTTTTCTCATAATTTAGGACACCACTTCATTATTATTAGTACCACTTCATATTTAGAACCATTCTTTATCATTATTATTGCACTAGTTCAATTTAAAAACCTCTTCATTTAATATAGGAATTTTAGGTTTAGAATTTAGTCTTTTGTCATAGTCTTTGGTCATTCAAATCCTTCAAAACTTGCATAGGACAATGTCATAGTCAATTTTCTCACACACACAAATCTGAGGGCAACAATCATACGCTGCAAGCTAGGAGGTGTTATGGAGGTGAATCATGGAAGTTTCGACGGATATCGAGTATAATCATTCTTATTTTATGCTTTCTTTGTGCTCCATAATATTCTTTGGGTTTTATTTAATCTAATCATGCTAAATCCAAAACCTGAAAATAACCCATTGATACACATTTAAGTGTGCATACAAAAATTACTTGGTGTCTAAACTAAAACCCTCTCTTTAAAATCTCACACTATTTTGTATGTAGCTGTGAAGCAATCTGGTGAAGTATAAAGTGATTTGCTTTGATTTAATTAATTCTTTGGGGCATGAGTGAAGAATAACAGAGATAAAATTTAATTTCAATATTTTTATGCTTTATTTTAGAATAGATGCTTAAATTCTTTTGAAAATGTTCCAAAAAATAGATGAATTGATGAAAATTTATTGAAAATATTTTGTTTTATATAAAATTGCTGAATGTTTAAAGCTAAATCTACTTAAGTGATAGCAAATAAAATTGTTGATGTTCATGAAATACTATTTTAAATCTTTCAATTATATTATGAATGAGTTGGAAATATTTTGTAGAAATATTATGAGCTTTGATAAAATCAAAAGAAGCAAACATATTCCCTTTGAGATTAACAAAAAAATCACATTATACCCTGAAGTGAACCTAGTACAATCATGATTTGATTACCAAAGACTTGGGATTGAATTGAATCAATCTTTTTGTTCTATTTAGGCAAATTTTCCCTTTGACATTGTCTTGCTCCATATCTTTCAAGAAGAGTAGGCTTCTTTGCAATTTGTCTGTGAAGATTTTTTTATTCGCTTCGTTGATGCGAGTGAAATCATCATCAACAAAACCACCACCAAAGCTACCACTAAAACCACCACCAAAGCTACCACTAGAACCACCACTGTGACTACCACCGCCATCAGCGTGACCTCCACCGGAGCCCCCACCACTTATGAAGCCACCACCATGACCTCCATCAGAACCATTTATGTGAGTGCCACCTCCTCCACCAAAGCCTCCACCGATCATCCCACCAAATCCTCCACTACTGGAGGTGACAAGAGGGGTGAAGTGAAAACCTAGAGGCATTTTGTTTACTTCGAAACTTTTAGAACTTTTGGAAGCAACAAAGATACTGATTGAATGGACCGTGTCGGCCATGTATATGGATGTGGGAGGCATCAACACTCCTAGCTATCTCTCATATTCTTCGAAGGGACCACCTCCTATCATGTTAAATTGGTTTGAAGGGGTGCACAGTTCGTTCAGACTAGTGAGACTAGCCAGGAGTTATACACTTGTTTTATATTTTCCTACCATATACTTTATTTTGTTGATAACCTTAGCAGCCCGAGCCAACTTTAGGTTTTTCTCTAGGTGATTCTTCAAAGCACCCAACCCTTTGCTAAGACTCATGACATAATCAAAAGGGATACGGATAGCTTCAAAATAATCTATGGATGATGATGTAGAAGACTAGTAGGAGTAGGGATGCGGTCAATTTCATTAAAGAATCTAGACTCACCCCAGGACAGCTACTCCTAAGTAGTAAGGCCAACTACAAAACTAAAGATAAGACCTATAGAGAAACTAGAAGTTACCTTTGTCTTCTCCATCAAAAGGTGTCGTATACTTCTCCTAACAATGTATGAAAAGGTCATGGAATGGGTTGTGATGTTCATAAAACTTCACAACACTCAAGGGTATAATGATCAATAGGTACAAGGGGAAAAGCTCAAACACCAACAAATGAGCAGATGTTGGTTCATGATGGCTTCAACAAAAATGTAAGAGAGGGGGACCAACCACATCAAGGCCCAAAATCATGAAGGGTTGGGAGTAGGAGGCTTCCCTAACTTACCTCAGCTTAAGGGAGTGTTAGGAAATGCAAGACAATAATGATGAAAACTATAAGGTCCTTCGATCACTATGTAGACCTGAGACTCAAAATGGGGCTAGGTGAGTCAATTTTTAGGATCAACGCTATGTCTTAGGGAGCTCTCTACCCAAGGATGAAAGTGTGGCTCCAAGAAGACAACACGACGTGTTGGCATCTCTTAGGTGCACTAGTGTTCGTACGACTAGAGGACTAGGGAGACAAGGTTAGATGCAAGAAAATAAACTGACGACCTAGCTAGTTATGTTTGGAAGGCCAAAACAACACTAGGACATAAATAAATTATGCATGAATATGATAAAAGAAATAAGCAAGAATAAGGATGCCAAGGATAATCTCACAAAGGTTCTCGTTCGCTAGATAGCTCCAAGAATACTTCCACCTACACACAAGAGAGAGGAAAGTTGTTGGTGGGCTATATAGGGTTTTTCCTTAGTTAGACCCCCATTTTGGTGTTGCCACCTCCATGGACAGCCAAGATGATGATAATGGAGAAGAAATGTGGTGAAGCAAGAAATAAAGTAAAGAGCATTAAAGCACTACAAAACAATGTTATGCTACTCAACCAAATCATACAGGAGAGGAGTAGAAAGCTTACCACCTCTGCCAAGAGCTCACTAGGTAATGGGGAGAAAATGAGAGGACTCAATTCTCTATTGCAATGGTGTTTGTTCCACACTTTCTCTACGAAGTTGATGGAGTTGACAGAGTGTGATGTTGCTGCTATGGAGCATAAAAATGTTGCTTTAGGGTGAATCCAATGGTTGGAGATGTGTGTAGAAGATATTTATTGCTAAGATATTGTGGAAGGATCCAAACGAAGGAATTAATAGTGAATTTTAAGGAAAGGATGAAGAAAATTACCATGTTTGGGTTTGTTCATCGAAGAGGGTGTTACAATTTGATTTCCAATGGGAAGTGTAAGGCCTCTACAGGCTCTAGACACAAGAATCTTCAAGAGATTTAAGTGTGCCATGCGGACGTCCGTGTGTCGTGCAGGTGTCCCTAATAGTTATTCCTCTGCCAACACACAAAATGTGCGCCAAGTAGAATGAAGGCAATGGGCTAATGTGGAATTTTTCCTTCGGATTTGGTTTTCTAAGGTGAGGGTGTGTAAAAGGAGAATTTGCGTAAAGGGTGAAAATTCACTCATATACACTTCGTAAGATGCTCCTTTTCTACTCCTTTCATGTTACCTCAAAGAAATGGTTATATTTCATTTCCTTCTCCTTGGGTAGAAGAGGTATGTGCACCTCAAATAATTTGAACTCTTCATTTTGTGATGATGTAGGGTTGTGATTTTACTTTCAATGTGCATATCCAGTTTCTAGTTGAACTACACAATGTTCTTTTTAGCCTGCATTGGCCTACATCATGGTTCCTAGGATGTGCTCCATGTGTATTCCTAACCTAATTCACTTAATTAATAATTTAATAATTTATCAATAGATTCAAACAATGTTTTTTTTATTTAAGGTTGTTGGTAGCAATACAAGAATATTTTTCATTATTAGAGGTTATCACCAAGTTTTTGGTTGAATTTTTTAAGGCATTTCTTCTCAAATAATAGATACACACATTCATGACAACATGCATGCCTTGTAATATTCTATTTTTTGTAATGCATTTGCACAAGGGATTAGATTATATTCTGCATGTTATGATTTTAGGATATGTATATAGTTGTAGGTTGAACTACACTTTGTTGTTCAACCTATACAATTTTAGTCTAGGGTTCATAAGATGTTCTTTTTTAGTTCATATCAAGCTACCTCAAATAAATAGTTGGAATTCACTTCCTTCTGCTTAGGTAAAAGAGGTATGTGCAGCCCAAATAAATTATACTCTTCAATTTATGATGATGTAGGGCTATGATTTTTCTTTCATTGTGAATGTCTAGTTCTAGTTTGAACTACATAATATGTATTGGCTTACATCATGGTTCCTAGGATGTGTTATACATTTATGCCTATCCTTATTCACTTAATTAATAATTCAATATTTTATCAATAAATTCAAACAATGTGTTTTTCCTTTGATGTTGGTGGTAGAAATGCAAGCATATTTTACATCATTTGAGGTTATCTCCAAGGTCTTGGTTGAATTATTAACCTTTCTTTGCACATATGAGATATAGTAATGCTCCAAAACTAGTATGTCTTATAATATTCCATTTTATATCATGCATCTCTACAAGTGATTACATTCCATTTTGAACATGTTATAGTTTTAGGATAGATACAAAGTTGCAAGTTTGATTACACATTATGTTGTTCAACCTACACAATTTTAGTCCATGCTTCAAAATATGTTCTTTTCCTACTCATTTCAATATGTCTCAAATGAAACATAGGATTTTACTTCCTTCTCCTTAGGTAAAAGAGCTATGTGCACTCAAAATAAATTATACTATTCAATTTATGATGATGTAGGCCTATGATTTTTCTTTCATTGTGTTTATCCAGTTCCAAGTTGAACTACATAGTGTGATTTTAAATTTTCATTGGCTTATATCAAGTTTCATAGGATGTATTCCATGTTTATGCCATCCTTATTCATTGAATTTCTAATTCAGTATTTTATCAATAGATTCAAATGTGTTCTTCCTTTGAGGTTGGTTGAATAAATGTAAGCATATGTTTTGTCATTTGAGGTTATAACCAAGGTTCTAGATGAAATATTAACCTTTCTTCTCACATAAAAGATACATGCAACCACCACAACCAAAATACCTTGCAATATTCTATTTTCTATCATGTATGTGTATAAGTGATTACATTTGATTTTATATACATTATGGTTTTAAGCTATATACAAAGTTGTAGGTTAAAATACACATTGTATTGTTCAACCTATATAGGTTCAATCCATACTTCATAAGATGTTATTTTTCTACTCATTTCAAGTTACCTCTAAAGAATGTTTGGATTTTACTTCCTTCTCCTCAGGTATAAGAGGTATGTGCACCCAAAATAATTTGAACTAGATAATAAGGAAATGCCTCTTGACGATTGTTAATTAAACTATATTTCCTAGAATTTGAGGGGTCTCATTGACCTCCCCTAGAAATAATCTATTTATGATGTTCATTCTTAGTTTTGATATTTAGCCACTCCTTACCTTCAAGAGGTTAGAGTGTTTTTTTTTTTCTAGAGCATGTCAAGTCGTTTTTCCATCCTATTTTTTCCTCTGCACTAACCATGAGGCTAGTTGTGGTGGAGCTATCATATTAATATCTCCATATGGTTTCAAATCTTGGTTGATCATGGATGTGACCCCACTAATTAGGTAGTCTAAAATGATTTCAATGTTAAGAATCATTCCTTTGGGGTAATTAATGTTTATAAATCCAATGATTCTATTAAAATATATTCTATTTGGTGTTGGATAAAAAATTCAATGCATTACACCAATTCGGTAGTGCATAAGGACTTCAACATGATCAAGATTGTGTATGATAAATGTGGAGATTTTCCAATGTACTAGACAACTAGTGAAAGAGAGACTTGATTTTTTATGTGTAATAAATTGGCTCTATTTGACCCCACCACTAGTTGATTCTACTACCAAACACCCTTGTACATTGGAAAAAACTTGTAGGTTGGAAATGATATGTTTTTAAAAGGGCTTGATCAAGAAATTATTTTTGCTCAACCATTATTTAATTTTTTTGGTTATTACTCATTTCTTGTTGAGCCATTATTAGATATTACCTTATCTGACCACTTTCCAATGTGATTTTGTATTGAATGGTAAAATTTCGTTCCCAAGGTTTTAAAGAGTTAGTTTTTCCTCAACATGTCTCTTCTTAACCAAAAATCCATGAAAAAATATATCTAAAATTTATTGATATAGTATTTAAAAAATCTATATTGAATGTAAATGCACCTTTTGGATATTATTTTTTACAAGATTTTTTATCAATGTTTTGGATCACACTCTATAATCCATCATTAGGATAAAGAGATCATGGAGATGTAAAATGGTTAGTTGTAGACCCCATTCATCTTAAGAAGAGGAGAGAGGGTGGGAAGAGGGAGGGGGGAAGGTGAACTATATGAGGAGACCCTTAAAACATATAAAAATGAATAAATCAAATTGTTTGATTAATAAAAAAATAAAGCATTCACAAATTGCATACTCGTGCATAAAAGAGGAAGAAAAATAAACAAATGTAAATAAGAAACATGAGGAATTATGAGATAGTAATGAATAATAATTTAAGACATGAATCTATTATATATTTGTAGTGTAGAAAATTGTACTCCTTTCTAAGTGAAAGTACAATTTCACACTTAGTTTGGACCCATATTAGTGACCTTTCATTTATGCATTTTTAAACCTCATTAATGAGCCCCTAATAGCCTTTATTATGTAAACCAAGGCCTATTTTGTTTATCTCCCGATACTGTAACTTGCATTGAATAAATGCTAATAATTAATTTAATGCCTCAAAATAAATTAGGCCTTAAACTTTTAGGTCAGGACCCATTCACCCATGGGAAAATGGGTCACCTTTAAGTTCAGAAATAAAAATTAAACATATTTTTTGTGGCATTTAAAGGTCCCAATTTCAAATTCTAATTGTCGGCTTTCGGGATCTAATAAACATAAAATTAGAAAGGAAGCTTATAAAGTCATCTTTTAATCATTTTGACTAGACAAGAAAGAGTTTTACATGAGATTGCACGAATTTACATTCAAGAGCAAGGAGAAGTCAATCAATTATTCAAAGTTGAAGTCTTGGGAGCAACATAAATTTTTTTTTGTAGGTCTTCAAGCTCATTTTATTAAGAAGACCAAGCATTGAAAAATATTGATGATAGATGCCTATGGAGGATCATGATGGATTCTAGGGTTTGGGAGATGCACCAAGCCATTAAACTAGGTCTAATGACTTGTTTCCTAAAAGGTTACATCTTATATTATCATTCTACTTTTTGTCTGAAGGAAGGTATATCCAAATTTGTGATCTATTAGGGTGATTTGATATCTCCCAAAGTAGGTCTTTGACACTATTAGTTATTTCATTTAGGGATCCTATTATAACACATTTGATTAGGGTTTATTTATATTTAAGATCTTGTAATCCTAGACACACTTAATATTAGGGATTTCACACACTTTTATGTTTTAGATATGTTCCTTTAATCAAGGTTTAATTACCACACTAGGGGTTTGACCTAGGCAAACCCCCATCCATCACCAAACAACAATTTTTGTTTTGTAGATTTATCATAGATTCAGATCTAGGAGTGAAGGTTCAGATGTACAGGAAAGAAGTGCAAGTTTCAAGCTTAGATCTCAAATTCATTTTTTCCAGAAAAGGAGACCTGGACCCATTCTCCCATGGGAAAATAATCCTTGAAAGACTTACAAAAACAAAATGTTATGATAGGTGCACAGTGTTATCATTTTTTGGATTTTCAAGAAACTTTGTTGCTTCTGTTAGTTTTATGCTTAATCTTCAAAATCCAAGTGGTAGATCACATTTTGGAGTTGATTTTATATTGTTAGTTTTTCTCCCCAAAGTGTTGTTTGGCCTTGACCCCCACCCTTCAATCATAAGGAAATCTAAAGATTCTCACATTTTGTTGGTTCACCTAATGTTTTTTAATCAATTCATTGTGGGGATCTCATTTCCTAATGAATGTAGGAAAATAGGGTCTATTTCATCTCTTTGGACTTACCTTTCCATTTTGGGAAACCCTATTTTCCTTCATTTCAATATTATAAGAAAATATAAATATATATAAATCTATATACACATATAATTATATATAATTATATCATTGAATACCTATAATTATCTAATAATATATAACAAAATAATTAAAATTATCCAAATAAGTATATAAGGATGAAAGTATGTAATAATTATTCAATGATATAATTATATGTATATAGATTCATGTATTAATTTATTATTCATTATTATCCCATAATTCCCCATGTTTATCATTTACATCTATTTACTTTTCTTCCTCTTTTATGCATGAGTATGCAATTTGTGAATCCTTTATTTATTTTTTAATTAATCAAACTATTTGATTTTTTTTTTTTTAATTTTTAAGATTCTCCTTGAGTATGACTTCCCCCCTCTCTCTCTTGTCACCATCTCTCATCTTCTTAAGTTGAATTGGATATGAAACTAACCATTTTACATCTCCTTGAGCTCTCTATCTTGATGATGAATCATAGTGTGATCCAAAATATCAATGAAAATATTTCACACAATCAAATCTAGGAGTAAATTTTGCATTTGTATATCAAATATATCTAGAATTTGGAGTGACATCCTTTACATAGTGTTGAGTGGATTGGTGGAATGAAACCATAACCTTCACTTTATGATTTATTCATATTTATAGGTGACAACTAGATCATTTTTATTTCCACTCATACAAATCCACTACTCAAGAGCTCCACCTTGCCACCACTACTCTTGAATCTTAGATATTAAAATCTCTTTTCTATATTTTTATTTGGATCATCTCTAAAATTAGAAGAAAAATGTTAATACTCATGCAACTTGTGGTGCTCAAATCAAAGTGCAACATAATTATCTCAAAATTAAAGATAAGGTCTCTAAAGGGTTCTTTCAAGCCATGCATGTTCATCACAGATCCCATACTATTAAATGGATTTGAGAAGGAAAATAGCTACACCAAGAGCTTTAATATATTCTCTTGGCCTTTTTCTAAGACTACGAGAAAGTGTTTGCATCCCAAGATTCTACTCATGCAAGCCAACTTGCTCTACAACAATGCCTTCTGGTTGTTCCTTAAAAAAATTCAAATTCCAAACACATTCTCTATGACTAGCATCTCACTCAAAGTGATCTTATGGAATTGGTGTTTTCTATGGCCAATGGAAAAGCCCCTTGTGAATTTTATAAATCCTATTGGGATGTGGTTGACTATGACCTACACAATGTGTATCTCAAATCCATTAAAGTTGGGTCATTAGGAAATCTCATTCAAAATGGAAATATTAAATTCATACCTAAGGTGGGAGATCTAGAGGATATCTATAATTGAAAGCCCACCACTCTATTGAATGTGTCATAAAATATTATAGAAAAAACACTATCTCTCAAGTATCATTCATTGTTTCCCTTGATTATCTAGCTAGAGAAAATAGGTTTAATTAAATCAAGATTTATTCTAGAATATATAATTTCTATTTGGGAAGGTATGGAATGGGTTCACTACTCTCAATAACCTACCGTGTTCATCAAAATTGATTTTACTAAATATTATGATTACATAGAGTGACCCTTCATATTGGCTATAGTATAGGCTCTTGACTTTGGCCTTGGATTTATTCAAATGGTCCAAATATTTTTTGCAGATGCTCCTTCTTGCATTACAATGTCAGATCAACAATCCACCTCTTTTGTACTTTATGATCCATTATACAAGGTTTCCCTCTTTCTTTGGCTCTTTATGTTTTAGGTATTGTGTAAGTGAAAGAAGTTAGCTCCACTTTTTGGAAATATTACATTACACAATATTGGTAATGTAGTATTTTATCTTATTTCTAGTTCATAGAATTGTAGTTGTGGGTCCAAGGCTAAGGGTCAAACTACAATTCCTTTATCAAGCCTAAAACCAAACAAAAACACGTGTAAGGATTTCAAGGTTTTAAGAACAAGTACCCATTTTCAAGAAGGTAATCATGTCAAAAATAAAATGAAAACCCATTTTAAATGAGCTCATGGAGATGTTTTTAAAAATAAATACCTTTTTGGAATGGGTTCCCATTATGGATTAGGATTTACCCATTATGAATGTGTACTCAATTAGGCTCAGGTTCCCATTTTTAAAAATAACTAATCATTCTTGTCGAGATATTTTTTGGTTGAAACTTACCCTAGAAGTTGACCCAACTTATTGCTTGTACCCTATTGAGAGTTTTTGATACTTGATAGCTCAAGTCATCTCTCAATCTCATGTCAAGGGGATATGTTTCCTAATTCTTCTCAATAGCATGTGAATGGGATTTTTTATAATGACTCTTTCCTCACTCTCTTTAAGAAGATAATTGTTAGATGCATAGGAAAAATGAGGGAGGGGAGTGAATCATTTGTATACTTTAAAACATTAAAACCATCAACATATTTTCAAGCCCTAATCAACAATTAAACCTTTAGCATACATTAACAGAATGTAAACATGTAATGCAACAATGCAAACTAATAAAGCACATAAGAAAACAAGATTTATGTGGAAAACCCAAGAAGGGAAAAAACATAGTGAGGATCAATTCACTAATATATGAGTTACAAAACCAAATACAATAAGGCTCACTACTGGTGGCTCACTACCAAAGGACTCACTATCTAGAAGAAATAAGAATAGAAGAAGGGATGACTTTCTACCAATTTGAACTACTAATAATGCATCTCTCATATGTCGAAGGTACAATTCCACTAAATTACAAACAACTCATCAAACAAACTAAAATGAAGACACCTCTTGCTCACTGCATATGGAGGTCATAGGCATTAAGGCTCACAATCAAATCATCACACTTGATCACATTCACATCTTTTTCATCAATTTTTTTTTCTTTATTCACACAACAATTCTCCTTGCATTATACCCTTTGCGACCTAAAATAATCTCAATTAGGTTGGCCTAAAGGAAACGTATACACCTTAACCATGCAACATCAAATAGATTAGAACCAAACACTTCCACAATGGAAATAAGTGAAGGAAGAACACACCACTACTTAGCTAGGACCCAAATCTACACCAACACGCTTCTCGAAATTTCCTCAAATAAAAATTATCCTCCGCAATAAGCACTATCACACTAGGTCGGCCAAACCTACACTAACACCAACAAGAAACTCCAAACACACCTATCTAGGTCTAGAAAAATCTTTCAAACCACACAAAAAAATTCCACAAAATATAAGAATATTCCACATCATCAAAATATTCACCACTAATATTGCAGCCACCTAAGACTTAAGAAAATATTCATTCTATGCAATGAGACATACTAGCACAAACATCCAACACACCATAAAAAAATGTGAAACAACTCAACACTTGAAAATTCAAGAGAAGGTAGACTCAAACATTACAATCATGTTCCTAGACCCACAACACCAAAACCTTCACTGTAGAGAAATACAAAGCAATCTCATTTCTCCCAGACACCTTATTTTACCAGACATACATGTTGTCAAACATATCTTCCATTGTAATACGATCCAAAACCCATAACTCCAGTTATGAAACCTTTGAACACTTTTGATCCTCACTTCCAAAAAATATGAGAATATTTGCAATCACGAAGAAATGTAGAGAAAAACAATGAACACCACTCTATCATACTGAACTCTCCTTTATTCAAATTTTCTCAAAAGCATTTGGAAACCAAGTGAACTAAATTCATTTGAAAAATTACTAACATCTCTGCAACACATCTAAAACCTATACAATATGCAATACTTTACAACTACAATAATCTCCCTAAACACAGGTGAGGCCAACAACCTCTACAACTATACTGAAGTCTAGGACATCAATGAAAACACCAACATGTGTTGACATCAATACCAACAATTCTAGGCACATCATCCATATCAGTAGCATTACAACACTCTTTTTATAAGGGGTTCACATCAATGAAAACAAATAAGAAACTCACAAATAACTCAAGCTTCCAATATCTCCAAACTTCTAACAATCTCCACTTTGTCATTGATGGCAACATCTTCTTTTTGGAACACCACGAAAAACAATCAACCAACAACAATACTACAATAAGCAGTACTCCCCCTAACTAGGATACATTTTTACTCTTCATCCTCTCTCTTGACATAATTCTTCTATTACAACACCAATCACACCTGCATTCTCGATTACTCTCCTCCTTTTCTCCTTAGTGTAGTGTCAAAAAATGTCATTGGTGACATTTTCACACTTGCTTGGGTCCTCCTTGTTGAATGGTGCTTAAATATTGCCTTGATTTAGTGTTGTAATGTGTTTGACACATTCACATCACATTAGGTCTTGGGCCCTTATGAACTAATGAACTTAAACGTTACCTTTCTATGGTGTTGTAAAGTGCTGTAACACACTTTCACACTTTTCTAAGGTTTTTCTAATTAACTGAACCTAATAAATATCATTTTAACATAAATGTACCTTAATCATACCTTATTTAAGGTGTTGTAAAGTTTTGTGACACACTTTCACACTTTTCTTGGGTTGTTTCCTTTAATAATTGGGCTTCTTTATGCTTTAATTGGTGTTATTTTACATCCACAAGCCTCATTTAATGCATATTTCCAAGGATAATCCTGACCCAAACCAACATCCAATCATAATTTAGGTGTTTTCAGGTTGTATGGCCTAGATTTAGTGATCTAGAACTCATAAGCCACCTTGGACATATGGGTCCCACCTAGGTTTTTGGGTCGTGATCTAGATTTCATAGCTTTCTAAGAATTTTCGAAAATGGTCCCATAATTTATGCCTAATGGGACTCATATGCCACCTTGGGAATATGAGTCCCATGTGGCCCAAAATAAAAATTAATTCAAATTATTGGCAGAATTTTATCCTCCTAGATCTAATGCCAACTTGTAGTGTTGTAATTTAAGGAATTTTTGCATAATTAAGTATAAATACAAGTTTCTCTCACTCATTTTACATACAACAAGTTGAATGAGAATCCTTATAGAAAATTTGAGTTCATAAGAGAATTCAAGAGTCTTCAAGAGCTTATTATCAAGTGATTTAGAGCATTATTCAAGTATCAAGCATCATATCAAATTTTTCATGCATCATGTTTGTTTTGGAGGTAAGAATTGTGATGTAGGGTTTCATGATTCAAGCTAGCAATTCATTCAAGATCTACATCCATTGGAGCCATCTCATATATGTTTGCAACACTTTATTCCTAGGGTTTGGTGAGTTGTAACATCATATGTTGTTCATTCGTCATTATCCCTTCCCATTTCATTTCATTTCAAGGTTTTATTACCAAAACAAGGTCTCACCAAGGCAAACCCCTATCCAATGACAAAACAAAATTTTCTGCCTCTTTGATGTGTGATTTGTAGGTTTAGGTTGAAGATACATTGAAGAGAAGGTTTGGACAAGTTTTTCAAAGTTTTCACCTTGCATTGAAGATCATTGGAAGACTTCTATGGGTTGCAAATCAGGGTTTGAGATATATAAATCAATTTTGAAGGACAAAGCATACATTGAATACTATATTCGGGTATGTGCAGGATCATGATGGGCCAAAAAGTGGCGATATGTAAGCCATATGATGGCCCATGTGGCTGATGACTTTTTTTTTACCCAAAATTGATGAAATGAAAAGGGTTTTTAGAGAAGATTGTCAGCTTTCCACCAATATAAATTATCCTTTACTTTGAATTTAATAAATAATTATTATTCATTTTCTATTAGAATTACGAATAAAGTCCTAATTGATAGGATGATTGAAAAACATCTATAACTTTTTAAACAATATCACATTTTTTGAATCTGAAACATCCATCACATTCTATGCTTTGCATACTATAGGATTAAAAAAAATAAAATTGAATTTCATGAATTTTTGACCAAGTTAAGGTGGTTAGACAGACGAGCTTTTATATTTTTTAAAAGTTGTAATAAAAAATTCATAATTAATTATTTACTTGGAAAAAGATTATAAAAAAATATGCATCACATCGGGACATGAGTCCTCTACTTATATCTAAAATTTTATAAAAAAATATTATCATTTTATTGTGGTTAGGGTGGTCAGACAGACACCCACTTCTTATTTTTACCCTGAAATTTAAATACTACTGCATTGAAATTTCAAATTTTCACCAAATAGATTTTTTTTATAAAAATAAACATCTAGTAGTTTAGAAACTAAATTCAATTTTCTACAGATTCTATTTTTACATTTTGTTGAAATAATATAGATAACTTATTCAAATTTTTATGTCAAGTTGTCTAAGTCTGATTTTTTGTCTTTTTATTGCCACTTAAGGGCCTGTTTTTTCCATGACGATCTTGCACATACCCATTCAAACCTTGAATTTATAGAAAGTTCTAATTGGAATGGTGTGCCTGTTCTGGCATATGAGTCCTAGTTTAGATTATTTTCTAGATTTTTATAGTTTCAGATAACCTTTTTCCAGAAACTTATTCCGGACCAGAAACCAAGATCTAGAACTGATATGCCCAAACTAGTGTATGATTCCTAGTAGGATTTAAAATCAATATTCTTAGCATATCAGAGTTTCATCCAACCATCTTTAGATTTCTAGGTGCACACATTTTATCTTGAAACTTTCTATGCTGTTTTACATGCATTTTTAGGTAATTTAGTGAAAGATTGCATTGTATTAGGGTTAAGTATTACATCTTGCATTTCATTAGTCTTTCCAAGCCCTAGCTTGGTGTTGAACCCCTCATTAATTTATAATAGGATCCTAGGATATTCGTATTGCAAGATCTCTTTCTCCTTTACATAGTTGAGGTTGAGATCTCTAGAATTTGTGCTTGAATGAGAGTTTTGGATTTTGTTGTTCTATCTCCCAAGCATAGAATCGCCCCCCAAAAAATGCTCTCTTCATTTTGCTGAACTTGGATTTAGAGTATCTTAATTTTGATTTGGAGTGCGTCATCATCCTAGATCTTGCTTGCATTAACATTACATTAGGGTCTACAATAGTTAATTGGAATTCTAGGGGTTTTTAAGTTTTGCATTACTTAAAGTGCATATAGGTTGCATTTTTGCATCTAAAATCATTGAAAAATATATAAAATCGGTATTTTCACTTAGGTTACAAATCATACAAACTAAAAAGCATAAAAATCACATGATTTTTTTTTGAATTTTTATGAAAAAAACCCTCACTAAAACTCATACGCCCCTCTGGGCGATTTTGTGCTAGTGCAGATTTTGCATTGCATTTTCCATAATTTAAAACTCTATTTCTGTGCTCCTATTTTTTGTTGATAAATTTTTGTTTCAATTTACAAAGTTTCTATTATATTCATTTCATTGTACTTAGCTTAAATTGTATTTGCATTCATCTTGCATTTAGTATCCCCTGCACGATCTTTTCTACTTGGTGTCCTATT
This sequence comes from Sequoiadendron giganteum, assembly GCA_007115665.2. Lineage (NCBI taxonomy): Eukaryota > Viridiplantae > Streptophyta > Pinopsida > Cupressales > Cupressaceae > Sequoiadendron > Sequoiadendron giganteum. The sequence continues at coordinate 611,298,275 of CM021109.1, read as the reverse complement.
ACTAATACTATAGTGAGATGAAGTTCTAGACTCATGTCAACCCATGATAATAAAATCATCATGGATCCTAATTTTTCTAGCTCTTTCACTCCTAGTATTGAAACTAGCACACTAGGTATGGACCATACTCTTAACAACTCTTTTCCTTTAAGTAGTGTAATGCATGTTGAAAAAATGGTTGCTAGTGTTCTATAAGAAAACATTGTCCAAATTCATGAAAACCTAGAAAACTTACAAAACCAAGTGAGAACTAAAACCATTTGTACCACTGCCATCCCTCTTATAGATACCTTGCATCTCATGATTGAAAATGAAGATGGAATAGAGCCTGCACATAGCTTAATGCATATCTTTAGAAAAAATCTTACATCAAACACTAGTTGTCCTTTACCTACCATAAAAGTAACAACCCTAGGAGGAACCCAAATTCCTCCTCCCACAACAATCACCTCTATTCCTACCTATACCAACCCTCAAGTCACAACAACAATGCAACCAACTAGTAATGTGATTCCTTCCTAAGGTATTTCAACTAGCATCCCTAGTACCTTTGTGGCATCGAATGTCATATCTCCTACCACTTTACCACATATAATAATTCCATTCACTTGCCCCTTGAACACACACACTTTCACCTCTTTCACCTCCATCTCACAATACAAGCAATGGCCCTCTCATAAATCAACTTTTGCAAACTGTTTCATCCCTTCAAAAGAAAGTATCCAACATCAATGAAAATCAAAATGGTCCACCTACATATTATGTCAAAAGTAGTCCATTGTCCTTGGAGATATTGTGAACACCAATGCAAAAAGGTATAGAGGTGCCTGGATTTGAGAAATATGGGTGAAAAGGAAATCCTTCTAACCATGTTTCCACTTATACCACCCTATATAGTGACTTTTTCCTTGATGATAAACTCTAGGCTAAGATTTTACCTAGGTCCTTGAAAGATACTACCTTGGAATGGTTCTCTTCATTACCGAGTAATGTAATTTGTTCATTCAATGATTTTGTTGAGGCTTTTATACACCATTTCGAAGTGTACATGACCCCTAAGATGACCTTGGCAGATTTGATGAGATGTAAGCAAAAAGAAGAAGAAAATATTATAGATTTTATCTTGTGCTACCAATCACTTTATTCCCAAATTGATGTCTAGGTTCTCGACCCTCACCTTCAAAATATGTTCATAGAAAAATTGCAAAGTAAGATATAAGATAACCTTACCATGATGAAATTCCCCTCCTTCATGCACTTATGTACTACCCTCCGTGATTATCAAAACTAGGTTAGTAGTCATGATGGAAATTCCACCTCTAGTTAAACTAATAAATCCAAGTCCGCAAACCAAAACAATTACCAACCCTTTAGAAAAAAAAAAAAGGTTTCCTCCAACTAAATCCCCCTCAACAAATAACTCAACATGTCAATACCCAAGTAGATAATGTAAAAGCAACGATACCCTTTAGTTATGGACAGTTGAAAGGATAATTCGCCCCCTTTCTCGATAGCCTTCATAACATAATGTCATAACTTTTAGAACAAAAAATGATCACTTTTCCTCCCATTAAAACCCCCGATCCTAATAAACCATTACCCGCAAACTTTAGATCAAATGCTTGTTGCCATTATCACTGATAAAATAGACACAATACAAAATATTGTAAGCATCTTAAACATCTTGTGCAAGACCTCATTGATTCTAGTTAGATTTTTGTTGGAGGTGTTAATGATGAAGGAAATAAGTTTGTTTCTCCTCCTAACCAAAACTTGCAAATCTTTACCAATCCCAATACCAAAACATAATATTTCATTTGTCAAATCTAGTGAAACTACAAAGATTGATGTGATGAGTGTTCAAACAGATGATGAGAACATACATATAATTCAATAAAGTCCTATGGATACTGATCAAAAAGATCAAAATCATATCAATCATTTGGTTGCATTGGACGAAACTCAACATTGTAAGGGCCAAACTAAAAATCCTCTTGACATTGCTTTCTCCTCTAAGGATATCCTTAAAAATGCACTTGATGGTCCTCTTTACATAGCCGACTATATCTATTATAATCCCACTAATGGTATATTGATAGATATCATATGTGGAGATAACATGATCACCAAGGAAGTCTTACTCGTGCATGAGATCTATGAAGAAACTGTTAGTGTAATTAATTATTTATTACACTAGCATAAGTTAACTTAGGTATGCATTTAATAATTTAATCCTAGGTTGCATTATTAAATAAATCATAAATAATGTTGTTGGAGATAAGATTCCCTTCTATAAGATGAGTTTTCTTTTCTATAAATTATCTCAATCAAGTCATCATTCCCTAGGTAGGTTGTTAGGGATTTCATGTTGTGACATGTAGTGTGATTATGACACTTGGCAACATCTTGTGCATTTTAGGTTTTACTCTTGCCTATATAATCAAACATATGCACTCTTGTAACATAGATCAAATCTCATAATAGAATCTCTATTTGTATGCCCTTAGTTGTAACACTTTTTGTGTGGTGGAATTCCTTCTTGGCAAAGATCCTTTGAAGTGTGTGCACCTTCATTGGATGATTCAACACCCATTGTCTTTAGAAATTTGATTGTACATTATGGGGTTTGTATTTGCTCCTTCTCTGACTATGTTGCACATGGGAAACTATAAAAAATGGTGAGATGGGATCATCCACCATCTCCACTACTTGAATTATTTCCAGATCTATATGGTATAGTTCCTCATCCAAGTGAACGTATTCAAGAATTTTCTTGGAGTCATAGTAGATACACAGTCTTAGAGATCATTGGAATGCAAGTTGATTGTGATATTTTGAAATCTATTGATCATTGTGATTGTCCTCATATCCTTTGGACCAAGATTTGGGAGCTATATGGAGAATCAAACACTCCACCTTTCCCTGATGATCATGATTCAAAATGTGATTCCTTAGCTCAAATACCCCATGATGATATTGTTGTATAGGAAGTTGTTTGTTTGGATTTCCTTGAATCTTTCAAAGAGGTTGACAAGGTTTCTTTAGATGTTTCTTCTTCTCCATCAAAGATAGTTGGTATCCATTCACATTTAGTGATTCCTTGTCTAGATTCATTGATTGAGGATTCCATCATTCATCAGGATATATTTTGTTTTCCATACTTGACATCACATGATGGATTTGTTTTTAGGGATTGCTAACTTGGCTACTTCTACAGGTTTAGAGTACATTCTTGAGGGGATATCACTCCTCTATTCAGATTCCACTTTGAAGATTTATTTTGAGTCTCCTCATTCCTTTGTCTCAACTTTAATTGGGAATCCTGAGACTACTTTGGAGGCACTTAGTTTCTCTTCAAAGATTTCATGTATCAAAATTCTCCCCTCTCATTCCATTCAAGAGTTGGAGTTTCTTCAACATCTACCATTGGATTGTCTTCTTCCTAGTGGGAGACATGTGGTTTGGACACATTTGTTGCTTCATACTTCTTTCAGTGGTTTTGAGGACACTTCATTATGGGGGGGGTCAATCTAGTATCACGGTCTTTGGATCTTGTTCAGCATCAGTTTATGCATTTTCCTAGTTTGTCACCTTCTTCATTGTTTGGTAATGTACCTCAGTTGATCGTGGAATCTTCATCTTCAGTGAAAAAGGAGACACATGAGAATTTTTTAGATACATCATCATTCTCATTCATTCTTCCTTCCTTCAATTCCTATCTGAAATGGGAAGCATCCCTACACTTACACTTGGTTTTGTTTCTTCCAAAAGGGAGACAAGTTGTTTGTTGACATTGGATCATGTTTTGTCTACATGCACTTACCATTTTTGTAGGTTATCACATATTCTAGGGGGGCTATATAGTTTCTCTTTTTCCCTCCTATGGGGGGGGGGTTTGATTGTATTGTATCCATGTGATGAATGGTGTACTTGGGAGGTATTTGGTAGTCCTCCATCCTTCCTCACTTTTCTACATTTCATCTCCTTTTTGGAGAGGGGTTTTCTTCCCACTGGGTTTTCCCCTTTTCTCCATTTGTGGGAGATTATTTGCATTTTCATTCTCATTTATAAATGGGTACTGAAAATGGCCATCATGTAGGTGAGACCCATCATCTTTGCATAATCATTGCATTTTTCATTTCCTCCCTAAGTTGCACTTATGGGGGGTGTTAGCATAATTAATTATTTATTACACTAGCATAATTTGACTTAGGTTTGCATTTAATAATTTATTCCTAGGTTGCATTATTAAATAAACCATAAATAATGTTGTTGGAGATAATATTCCCTTCTAGAAGATGAGTTGTCTTTTCTAGAACTTATCTCAATTAGGTCATCATTCCCTAGGTAGGTTGTTAGGGCTTTCATGTTGTCACATGTAGTGTGATTATGAAACTTGCAACATCTTGTGCATTCTAGGTTTTATTCTTGCCTATATAATCAAGCATATGCACTCTTGTAACATATCTCATATCTCATAACAAAATATCTATTTGCATGCCCTTAGTTGAAACACTTTCTATGCAGTTGAATTTCTTCTTGGCAAAGATCCTTTGAAGTGTGCACAACTTCATTGGATGATTCAACATCCATTATTCCAATAGAAACATATGATAAACTGAAAGCATGGATAAATATGTATAATGGTTTTGCTTGCCCTATGATGGGATCGATCATCCTTCCTTTGTAAATAAGACCAAAAACATTAGATGTCTCATTTTCCATCATATCAACATTAGATCAATCCCATGTGAAGCTTGGTTATCCATGGGTACACTCCATGAAAGCGATCTCGTTGGTCATGCATAAATGCTTAAAGTTTCCTATTGACAAGGGTATCTTTACTATGTACCATAGTGGCTTTAACCCATTTTCTTCCCATGGAAAATTTTCCTTAGATTTCTTTTGGCTTGAGCCTATGCAACCTATTAAACCTGGAGAAGATTTCTTTTTCAAGTCGTACCAAAAGTTTAAGGAAAAATGCATAGCCAAATTATCCCTTCAAAACATGCCTCAACCCATGATCGATCCTACCATCCTTGAAAAAACAATAATTGAACCTAAAGACATACTAAATAACCAAGACCAACCTAAGATAGAACCTTCACCTACTTCATTTAAAATACCAAGAAATAACAAAGAAAATCCCCATGCCTCCTATAATAAAACAAGTTTACAAAGTCAAAGAGAAAGTTGTTGAGCAACCTCCCATGGTTCCTTCCATTCGTCCCCTTTGGGAAGAAAATAAACCTATGGTTGATCATACCTCTCCTACATAAATTCAACTTGAAAATAGAACCAAAAGAAACAAAGGTGCTAGGGAGCATAGGTATAGACATCGTGCCCTTGCTCGGAACCTAAATGAAGAAATAAACAAAGAAAATAAAAATCCAAACTTGACTGAAGAAATGCATGATGTGTCCCCCCCTTCATTGAAACAATAAGAATCAAACCCTTATTTGTACATTATCATTCGACCTCCTATTGTGATTAACTTGGATGATGATGAAGAGGCTGCTAAAATTGACGAGGAGGTGCATAATGAATTGAATACATTGTTCTCCTCTTCTATGAGCTTAAACAAAAATTCTCCTAAGAAGAATGTTGAACCTGGTAATGGCCCTAGTTCAACAATTTCTATTATCCCTTTAGCTAGTTGTTCGCCTTTGGTATACAATGAACATGATTGGGATGCAAACGACTTGCTAATTGGTTGACTTGCATGTGATTTACTAGTATTTTGCATAATTTCTTTTTCATTTTCTTTTTTCATTGCATGTGTTTGATTTGATCCCCCATCATGTTCTATTTGGTGTCCTCTCTCTCTTTGTGGAATTCCTCTATTTGTACCTTTATTCTTCTCTATGTCATAAATCTTTTATCTTTTTCTTTTATTTTTTCTTGTATTTTCCTTTTGGGGATGACGCAATGCATTGAGACATTCGTGTCTCTTTCATGTTGACCCAAAAAAATTTCCATTTATATTTTTCATTTGTCTTGTGTTTTCCTTTTGGGGATGACACAAGGAATTCAGACATTCATGTCTCTTTCATGTTGACCCAAAATATTTTCCTTCATCTTTTTCATTTGTCTTGTGTTTTACTTTTGGTGATGATGCAAGGTTTCAAGAAATTCATGTTTCCTCCATGGTGAACCAAAAGGTTTTTTTTTTTTTGTCACTCTCTTTGTTTCATTCTTCTAGTTCTATGTGTATTTGGAGAACGATGAAAATTTTGAGCTCTCTAAAAAAAATTGTAGCAAGAACATACTGACCCCAAATCCCTAGATCCCTTATGCATTTTTGGAGTTGCATTTTTGGGGGCAACCCATTGTTCTTTTCATGACAACCTTATTTGGAAACATATGACTTGGCGTAAGAATTTACAAGTTGGCTCTCATGACTTCTTTATTGTTAGGATTTATCATTTTCTACTTTAAATTAATTGCTCACATCATGGTGTTTATCAATTTCTTTAAAGTGGGGGAATATGTTGGCATTATTCTTTTTTCATTTTTCATGTTTGATGGTGCATTCTTCTTATTTCATAGGATGTGTTTTTTTCTTTGTGGTGACATTGGGTGTGGCGTCCCTCAAGAGTGTGATCTATCTTAGCATATTGTATTCCTCTTAGTGGCTTGATGTGACACATTGCATCCCCTAAGTTGTGAATCTTATATTCTTTGATTGGTCCACTCTTGGAGACATTAGGCACAATGTTCACTAAGTTAAAGACCTTGCATGAACTAAGCAAGACTCCTTTGATGGTTCCTTATTGTTGCATTTTCATTTTTGGTTCTATGGTCACCTTGAATAACACATCTTGCATGCCTATGGAGCCATCTTGTTGTTCATGAGTTCCAAGCATATGAAGCTTTGCTTGCCTCATGAAGACTGAAGTTTATTGTTTGTTCATGAGCTCCAATTATACAAAGGTTTTCTTTTCTCATGAAGCTTAAAGTTCATTTTTGCATGGCACCTTATCAAAGTTATTAGGAGATATAACTTTTGTATGGTTTTCTAGGAAGCCAATTTGAGGCATAACTTTCCCTTAGCAACTCATGTGTGAGTGTGAGCACGTACCGGTCGTGTGTGTATGTGTCTCACCTCTTTTGGATCCTCACCAAGTGGATAGCCTAAAGTGTTGAGCAGTCTAGATAACTGAGAGGGGGGTGAATCAGTTATCATAAAATAATTTTCTTGAATTTAATTATTCCAAATAAATATTAAATCAATCAGATAATAATTAAAATAGATATGAACATGAAATCACACCACAATGCCATGCACAATGAACACCAAAATTTACATGGAAAACCAAGATTGAAAAAACCATGGAGAATGATAATTCTCAATTATAAAACACCGGTTAAGGTGATTTTTACAAGGCTTCACTACCAAAATTCTCATTGCAGGTAAGGCTCACTACTCGGCTATTATAGCCAAAAGTAAGAAGGCTCACTTGAAGAAGAACGATGAAAGAGAATCCAACGCTAAAAATAACTGTCACTAACAATCACACCAAAAGAACCTCAATGTTTTTCGCCTCTGATTTTATACTTTTGCATACTTCAAAATATCTATATTTTTAGATTTGCATTCACCACACTTACTTTCATCGAACATAATCAAATTTTACTTATACCATTCCATGCCTTCATAATCTCCTAAGTCGGCCAAACACAATTTGAATTAGGTCAATATAAAACATTCCCATGGTGGAAAGGAATGAAACATGGACCACACATAACCTCCTTGCTCAAATCAACATGCTACATATTAACCATGATATTTAGAACCAAAGAAGAGAATATACATGTTACAATGCAAACAATGTTTTGGAGCACGTTAACCAATTTCCAAATCAGTTTTGACTCATAAGAGTGTATCTCATTATGTTGTAAAATGAATGGGACTAGGACAAGCATGACCAAAGATAGATCATCATAGCACAACATCCAAAGCATGCCAATCTGGATCACCAAAGTATCAAAACCGAACCTTAATCAACCAACCAAGATATGTTGACATCAATGACAACCATTAATGACAACAATCAACAACATCAGATTTCAACAATCTCCCACTTTGTCATTGATGGAAAAATTCATCAAAAACAAACCAAACAACTCAATTTCAGCATCAACAACATCAAGGACCTTATTTTATTCTCCCCCTTTGACATCAAAGACAAAGGAAAAAAAATATCCCTAAAAAACTTACTTTGCTCCTCCTATGAGGAAGCCACTAAGCATTGATCTAGATAAGAGTGAGCATATAATACCCTAGACCAATGCACACCTTGGTGCAAATTATTGCAGACTAGGAGGGGAAAATCACCTAACTTCTACCAGAGATACTCAAAAGTATCTTTGCTCAACAATTTTGTGAAAATATCTGCAATCAACTCTTTTCTAGGTACATATTCAAGTCTTACCTCATTTTCCAATACCTTCTCTCTGAAGAAGTGATATCTAATGGATATATGTTTCATTTTGGAGTGTTGTACCAGATTCTTGGAAATGTTTATTGCACTGGTATTATCACACATAATTGAGATCAGTTCATCAAATGATATGCTAATGTCTTTCAACATTTGTTTCATCTATAGTACTTGAGTGGAACATGAGGATGTTGCAATGTATTTAGCTTTAGCAGTAGATAAAGATATATAATCTTGTTTCTTGCTTGACCAAGCAACTAATCGAGAGCCAAGGAAATAAGCTCCACCACTTGTGCTCCACCTATTATCAACACACTCAGCCTAATCAACATCAACTTATAAGCTGCCAAACTGAAATCTAAATCGTTTGGATACCTTAACCTGATATCTTATGTACCCTTAAAATATCTAAAGATCCCTTTTACTACAACAAAATTTGATTCCTTTGGTGCTTGTTGAAATATGGCTACTAAACAATCAAGATACATAATGTCTAGTCTAGTAGTAGTCAAATATAAAAATCCTCCAATAATTGACCTATACATACATGCATCAGCTTTAGGTGAATCATCTTTTTTTGTCAACTTACATCCGATAATAATAGGTGTATATATCAGTTTGGAGTTCTCCAATCCAAACTTCTTCAATAATTCTTTGGTATACTTGGACTAAGAAATGAAAATTCCTTTGTTGTTCTAATTTACTTGTAATCCAAGGAAGAAATTTAACTCACCTATCATAGAAATTTCAAATTCCTTCTACATTTCATCTACAAATTTTTTGCACAAATCATCATTTCCTCTAAAGATTATGTCATCAACATAAACCACAACAATCAACATTTGATCTGAGTGATTTTTGTAGTATAAATTACTATTAGCACATCCCTTTTGAAATCATTGTCCAATAAAATACCTGTCTAATCTTCCATACCAAGCTCTAGGTGCCTACTTCAATCTGTATAAAGCTTTCTTCAACCTTTAAACAACATCATGGGTCATTTCCAAACTTAAATCCCTCTATTTTTTTGATGTAAACTTCTTCATTTAGTTCTCCATTTAAGAATTTTGATTTTACATCCATTTGATAGACTTTGAAATCCTTAGAAGTTGAAAAAGCTTAAAATATCTAGATTGCTTCCATCCAAGCAACAAGGGCATATGTCTCTTCAAAATCAATACCTTCGATCTGAGTGTAACCTTTGCAAACTAATATTTCCTTGTTTCTTATTACTTTTCCATTTTCGTCCAACTTGTTCTAGAATACCCACTTTGTTCTGGACAATTACATTTTTTTCTGTTGTTTTAGGAAAAAGTTCCCAATTTTTTTTTTCTCTATCTGATCAAGCTCTTCTTTCATTACCTTCACCCAGTTCTAATAATTGCATGCTTCTTCCATAGTCTCTAGCTTAGTTTCCAAGAGTAAACATAGTAATACTTGTTCTTGAGCTTCTTTTCTTCTTGTGATGATTCCTTTATTCTTATCTCCAATAATCTAATTTTCTGAGTGGTTTCTTTGTACATACCTTGGGGTTTTAGTTGTAGATGTTGAAGTCTCCTTTGTCTCTTATTTTTTCTTATCCTTCTTTCCTTTGTCATCTGATTCATATTCAATATGCTTGTTAAGATTTCTTTGAACATCTTCATCCACTTTCACATTCACACTTTCAAGTATCTTGTTCAGTCTCTTGTTGTAACACCGATACACTTTGCTTCTTGTAGAGTAACCCACAAATATGACTTCATTAACTCTACTATTAAACTTTCCAAGATTGTCCTCATCTCTCCAGATGTAGCATTTACTTCCAATTTTTTTTAAGTACTTTACTATGGGAGCTCTGCCATGCCATAGCTCATATGATTTCTTTCCAAACCTCCTTTGGAACAATACTATGTTAAGAGTGTAAACTATTGTGTGTATCACTTCTCTCCAATAGACCTCTAGTAAACCTGCTTCCTTGATCATTGTTCTAGATGCTTCTTGAACTATCTGGTTCATTCATTCCACTACACCATTCTATTGTGGTTTTCTAGGGGAAGATAGTTGTCTTTTAATGCCATGTTTCTCATATACATTGTTGAATTCATTTGAAGTAAACTCTCCTCCTCTATCAAATCTTAACCACTTAATTCTCTTGTCAACTTCATTCTCAACTCTTGCCTTGAAAATCTTGAATTTTTCTAAAGCCTTTTATTTTTCTCTTAAAAATGTAACCCAAGTTAGTTTGGAATAATTATCTATTAAAAGCATGAAATATCTCTCACCTTGTAAGCTTCTTGTTCTAGTTGAACCACATAGGTCAAGGTGTACTAGGTGCAACAATCTGACAGATGATTCTTCTTTCCCTTAGAATGTTTCTCTAGTCTATTTTCCTTCTTGACACCCTTTGCAGATAATGATGTCTGGTTTGGTTAGTCTTAGCAAGTCTTTGACTGCTCTTGTTGAACTTATCCTTACCAAATTATTGAAGTTGATGTGACACATCCTTCAGTGCCAGAGCCAACTATCATTACACTGAGATAATAAGCATATTTTTGTAGCTCCTTCCAATTGATACATATTCCCACTTGTTATTTTTCCTATTGTAATAACAGTTTTAGAACTCTTTTGGATCTCACTTGTAACCATCATCTTGAAATACAACATTATAGCCATTCTCATACATCTGTCCAACATCAAAATATTATGATATAAACCCTTCAAATAGTAAAAATTGTCAGTGTTATGTTTTCCATCAAAGGTAATAAAACCAATTCCAACAATCTGTGCCAGTTTATCATCTCCAAATTTAATAGAACCTCCATCATATTTCTCAAGCTTCACAAACTTACTTTTTATCACTGGTCATATGATTCGAACATCCACTATCAATCAACCATTCATCTTTATTTATTTTAACATATAATGCAACTTCAGTGTTATCATTAGATTCTAGACAAATATTAGAGATATTAAATCTAGGTTCATCCTTTTCCACCAAAAACAAACAATCCTCTTGATTTGATTCATCATCTAAAATACTAGCATTTTCATTAACATAATAGGCCTTCTTATTGATTCCTTTAAACATTTGTCTTGTTCCTTTTTTTCAGAAACCTAGTTGCTAAATGACCAATATTTCCACATCTCAAGCATTAAAAAGGTAACATACCTTTGTACTTGCCAATAATTTTCTTAAATTTTCTTGTGAAGTTTGCTTCCAACTCATCTGAACTTTCACTATTCAGATCTTCTTCTATTTTTGTGGCTTTGAAGGCTATCTCAAATTTCTCCTTTTCTTTTCCAAATTTCCTCATCTCAAATGTTGTCAAGGTGCCAAATAGTTTCTCTCAGGTGAATTTCTTTGCATCATAAACTTCCTCAATAGCTGAGATCTTGTCACTATAGCTCTCTAGTAGGGTCATAATAATCTTCTCCATAAAATCTACATCTATCAGAGTGCCTCCTTGATTTTTGAATTCATTTACTACACTATCAACTCTCTGAAAGTATCTTGCTATATCTTCACCTTCTTCCATCCTCAAGTTTTCATATCTGTGCTTAGCTGTCAACTTCTTTGATAATTTGACTCTATCATTTCCTTCATAGATTTCTTTCAAATTTTCCCAAACTTCATAAATAATGCTCAATTAAAGAAATTTTGTTAACTCAGTCTTAGACAAAGCACTATAGATTGCATACCTTGCTTTTTCATTTTCTTCATAGGCTGGAATCTCATCTACAATATTAGGACCATTTTTTGGTACAACATATTTTGTCTCAAAAAAATTCCAAGTATTGTAGCCTAGAGAAATCAGGTAACTTCTCATTTGCACTTTTTGAAAACTGTAGTCAGATCCATCAAATATAGGGATTGTCAGTTTATACACCATTGAATCTATCTCAAGTGGTTAAGATCTTCTTCAAGGAACCAATGCTCTGATACCAATTGTTGAACAATCTGGATAACTGAGAGGGGGGGTGAATCAGTTATCATAAAACAATTTTATTGACTTTAATTAATCTTAAGCAATGTTAAATCAATTGGATAATAATTAAAACAAATATGAACACGAAAGCACACCACAACACCATGCATAATGAACACTAGAACTTACATGGAAAATCCAAGATGGGAAAAACCACAGAGAATTCTAATTCTCAATTATAAAACACCTGTTAAGGTGATTTTTACAAGGGATCACTCTAGGTAAGGCTCACATCCATTGGGCTCACTACTCAACTATTATAGCCAAAAGTAAAAAGGCTCATTTCCAAAATAAAAAGGCTCACTACTAGAAGAATGATGAAAGGGAATCCACAGTTGAAAATAACTATCACCAATAGTCACACTAAAATAACCTCAATGTCTGCCACCTCTGATCGTATACTTTTGCATACTTCACAATATCTAGATTTTTAGATTTGCATTCACCACACTTTCTTTCATCGAATAAAATCAACTTTTTTTTATACCATTCCATTCCTTCATAATCTCCTAAGTCGTCTAAACACAATTTGAATTATGTCACCACAAAACATTCCTGTGGTGAAATGGAATGAAATGTGGACCATACAGAACCTCGTCTGTCAAATAAACACACTACATATTAGCCATGATATCAGGAACCAAAGAATAGAATATACATGTTACAATGCAAACAATGTTCAAGGGCATGTTAATCAATTTCTAGATTGGTCTAGACCCATAAGAGTGTATCTCTGAATGTTGCAAAACTAATGGGACCAAGACAAGCACGACCAAAGATAGATCATTACAACACAACATCCAGAGCACCCCAATCTAGATCACCAAAGCATCAAAACCAAAACTCAATCAATCAACCAAGATATGTTGACATCAATGACAACCATTAATGACAACAATCAACAACATTACATTCCAACATGAAGCTCCATTTCCTGAGAGTGAGCATGCATTTTTCGAACAAATAGCCTAGATCAGATCCACATGACAATGGAAAAATAGTTGAAGCTTGATTGACCCCTTTTATTATTTTTATTTTTGTCTTTGGTAGTGTATGCTTGTGCCTTTATGATGCTCTTTATATTATTTTTATGTGTGTTCCTTTATACCTATGTTGGTTTACCATAGGATCTTGATCTTGGGGGCTTGATCATCCCTATTGATTGTTGTCATCCTATATTACTATAATTGGTGCATTTAAACCCCTCTTGATGTGTGTTAGTCTACTTTAGTGTGAGTTTGAAGCAAGTTCATCCTCTTACTAAAGTGGGGGCTAAATTTAGTGTCAAAAAATATCATCCGTAACATTATCACGTTTTTTTAGGTCCTTCTTGTTGAATGATGCTTAAATGTTGCCTTGATTTAGTGTTGTAATGTGTTTAGCACATTCACATTAGGTCTTGGTCCCTTTTGAACTAATGAACTTAAATAGTTCCTTGCTAAGGTGTTGTAAAGTGTTGTAACACACTTTCACACTTTTCTAAGGTTTTATTAATTAACTAAACCTAATAAATCTATTTTTAACCAAAATGTACCTTAATCATACCTTATTTAAGGTGTTGTAAAGTGTTGTGACACACTTTCACACTTTTCTAGGGTTTTCATTAATAATTGGGCTTCTTTATTCTTTAATTGGCCTTATTTTACATCACCAAGCCTCATTTAATGCATCTTTCCAAGGATAATCTTGACACAAACCAAAATCCAATCATAATTCAAGTGTTTTCAAGTTGTATGGCTCAAATTTAGTGATTTGGGACTCATAAGCCATCTTAGGTGTATGGGGCCCACCTAGGTTTTTAGGTCCCAGTCTAGATTACATATCTTTCTAATCGTTTTTAAAAAATGGTCCCATAATTTATGCCTAATGGGACTCATATGCCACCAATGGGACTCATATGCCACCTTGGGCATATGAGTCTCGTGAATCATATGCCACCATGGGCATATGAGTCTTGTGTGGCCCAAAATCAAATTTAATGTAAATTATTAGCAATATTTTACCCTCCTAGATCTGATGTCAGCTTGTAGTGTTGTAATTTTGGGAATTTTTGCATAATTAAGTATAAATACAAGTTTCTTTCATGTATTTTACATCTAGAAAGTTGAATGAGCATGCTTATAGAAAATTTGAGTTCACAAGATAATTCAAGCATTTACAAGAGCATTCAAGAGTCTTCTAGATTTGATTATCAAGTGTTTTAGAGCAATATTCAAGTATCAAGAAACATGTCAAAGTTTTCATGCATCATTTTTTTTTGGAACTAACAATTGTGATGTAGGGTTTCATGATTCAAGCTAGAGAAATTCATTCAAGATCTATCCTATTCAAGAAAGATTCAAGATCTACATCCATTGGAGACATCTCATATATGTTTGTAGCACATTATTGCTAGGGTTTATGATTTGTAATATTGTATGTTGTTCATTCATCATTCTCCATTCCTCTTTTATTGCATTTCAAGGTTTGATTACAAAAACGGGGTTTGACCAAGGCAAAATCCTATCCACTAACCAAATAACATTTTCCCCTCTCTTTGATCTGTGATTTGTTGGTTTACATTGAAGATACTGTATAGGAGCGAATTTTCACCCTTTATGCAAATTCCCCTTTTACCATCCTCCACTTTAGAATACTAAATTCAAAGGCTTAATTCCAGCTAAGCCCATTGTCCTCCATCCACTTGGTGCCTATTTTGAGTGTCAGTAGATGCATTACTATCTAGGATGCCCACGTGGTGCACAAACATCTATGTGTCATGACTTACATCCCTAATAGATTCTTGCATTTGGAGCCTATAGAGGCATTACAAATCCCATTGGGAGTCAACTTGTAACACCCTCTTCGACCAACTGACTCGAATATGGTCGTTTCCTTCATTCTTTCCTTCAAATTGACTTTTCCTTCCTTCCATTTCATCCTTCCATCTCTGGAAAATCTTTTCACCTATTCACAATCTCTAAGCAACTTCTTCATCCTCTCTACAAGCTCTAAGCAGCTTCTTCACCATCTCTTCAATTTGAAGCAATAATTTACACTTCACATCAACAACATCAACACTCCATCACTTCAATAGAGAAAGTGTGGAACAAAACACCATTGAAATAGAGGCCTGATTTCAATTCATTTTCTCCCTTATTAGCCTTGAGTGCTCTTGGTGGAGGTGGTAAGATTTCACTCCTCTCCTCTATTATTTGGTTGAGTAGCATAACACTGTTTTGTAGTGCTTTTTTGTTCTCTACTTTATTTCTACATTTCTCTCTATCTATCTGGTTGTCTGTGGAGGTGGGAACACCAAAACGGGGGTTTGACTGAGGAAAACCCCTATACAGCCCAAAATATTTCTCTCTTATGTGTGGGTATTGAAGACATTCACACGTTTGAGGCTTCATCATTTGCAATGTTGTAATAATTTCCTTTCCCTTCCTCTCCTTATCTTTATAACTTCTATTTTAGTTTATTTCATCTTTATCACATTCTATTACTCTATCACTTTCTAGAAGTTATTAGCAATTAGAGTAGAAGCATTCACTTTGCCATTTTCTGCGAAAAAAATTTCTTTCTGGTCCGTACAAGATGCCAAAATGCCTCTGGGATGCCAATTCATCACGATGTCATCTGTATTTTGCACTGCTATCCTTTGGCCAAGAGCTTGTATGTTTGTCCAGAGAATCTTTGTGACCTGCTCTTACCGATTCTAGAACTCTCGTCATCATTCCTTGACGTAGTTTAGGGTAGCTCACCTCGTGAGGCTCTCTGAGTGAAGAAAAATCATGAGTAGTGAATCCCCCTTCTCTACATTTTGGTGAACCTGACATGAAGAGAAAATCTTCCAAAAAACTAGGAAATTATTTATCCCTACTTGGTGGGGTCATAGATTTTGAATCAATGTTCGGAATTCAGAACCATTTACACCATTGGAAAAGTCTCCTAGAGAACTAGTTGAGTCCCTCAAATACAAGCTCCTTCGGCAATCAAATTTTAGGGACCAACGCAAGTTTCGACCTCAAATTCCACTTCGAAGACCTCTGAAAATGAGAATTACTAGAACATAGAAAATACCGAAAAAATCATAATGAATTTAATATCTTCTTTTGTTAGCTCAGTATCTAATTTTGTTCAAAATTCTAATGATATTCCATTTCATGCATGTGATGGTGACTTGGCTTTACCCATGTCACTTGATATATTTAATCCTTCTCACGTAAGTCCTCTAGCTTCAGAGGATATATTGCTGCAAGAAGATGAAATCATTGATACTTTTATAAATGTTACTCTACCTTCTATTCATTCCAATGCACTCTGTTCTAGAGATGATGCATTTATGAATGATGAATCTACCCTTCATCCCAATGCACTCTCTTCTAGAGATGATGCATTTGTGAATGATGAATTTCTTATCTATTCTAATGCACTATCCTCTAGAGATGATTCATTAGTGCAGGATGTATCTCCTTCCACATTTGATCCTATTTGGATTGATGTTGAGAATATGTCTTCAAATAATTATTCTACTAGTTGCAATGATTTTGTAAATGTAATCTATGTCTATGTTGCCCCTCAAAGGACTAAGAGACCGATCATTTACCCAACTCCAGTTAGCCCTTCTCCTAAAAGGGTTTGTTCTACTAATGGTGTTCCATTTGATAGTGACTCCCTTGATCTTTCTAAGGATCCTATTTATAGAGCGATAGCCCACACTGATGAGAATAAAATGAATAAATAACCAAGTATTTCTCAGTTACCTAAACCTACAACTAAAGCACCCAGTGATTATGATCTTGTCAAGTAGCCTTGGGTTACTCTAGCTAAGATATCACTATGGGACTTGCTTCAGTCTACCCCAATTTATCAAGGTATGCTTCAAGAAGCCTTGCAAAAGATCCCCTTGCCTTCTTCTATTAGGTCGATAGATGTTGATGCATTGATAGCTTATATTTGTGTGGATTCACTGAATATTCTATTCTATCCACAAGAGCTCTTGCCTCCAAAAGTATAGAAGTGAGCAAATCCTCTAATGATTATAGTTAAGATTAATGGAATTAGCATTAGACGCACTCTTATTGAAACTAGTTTGGCACTCAATGTATGTAGCATTGATCTATCTCCTAAGATTAATATTGACTCGTCTTCTCTTAATTCTTCTTCTGTTGTTATTCATGGGTTTGATAATGTCAGTAGACAAGCCTTAGGCACGATAGTCTTTCCTTTGATGTTGGGACTCATTACTGTACCTACCCTTGTATGTGTTATGTCAAAAAGGTTACCATATAACCTTCTTCTTGGTAGACCATGGATTCATGGTATGGGTGCTCTCCCATCTACCTTGCATAAATCTATTATTTTCATTGCTAACAATAAAGTAGTCATAGTCAAGGCTGACCTTGATGCCATACACTTATGCGAGATGGTAGGTGTTGTTTAGGCTTCAATCATGCCTACTCTTATTCCTTCAGTGTCTTCCAATGTGTCGATGTTTACTCCAGCAATACCTACTACAAAGGATACTCTTGAGATAGATGTCCATAAAAAAGATCCTTCTGAAGCAAGAAATATTAAGTCTATTTCTTCTACCTCTTCTGAAAAGAATTCATGTCTTGGTGATGACTAAGGTTCTCTATAATTTATAGATTCCTTCATTTAGGAATATAAAGCTGACCCAATCCACTTAGACCTTTTGACAAAATCATTCATACCCACTATCAAAGATATTTATTTTTTGTATCGTGGGATAATGTGAATGTAAATTGTAATGTTCTTAGTATTGATCCTCCTTTTGAGGATGATGATTACGCCTCTGCTAAAGAGGATAATTTTGGTAGTCCTATTAAAGAGGATGATGATGATCTAGTAGAAGAGTATGTCCCTCCTCAATATAATAATACTCTCTATGTAGATCACCCTTCTTCTCAAGATTTGCAAACACATTCAGGTCCCTATAGAATTTGTACCTCACAAGAATAATTTAGGGCTTGGTTGGTCGAATGAACAATCTAAGTGGAAACCATGATTGAATGTTGACGCGATGTTTGCTCAACCTCATTCTCAAGGATTGTTCCACCCTCCTTTGTCTTTGATCTTCATATCTTCTTCTTGTGGGAAGTCAAACTTTTCTCGAGAAGAGAAAGGGTTGCTTCTTGCTCATCCTTTGTCTGAGCAAGAGCATATTTTGTTGCATCTTCTTAGAGACTACTTAATTACTCTTTCTCCTCCTACACATAAGAGATTTCATGAGCATGATAAAGGAAAACATTCTTTCTGCACATACCATTGAGTGCTTGGCCATTCCACTAGTGAATGTAAGGCCTTGAAGGGTAAAATACAACAACTTCATGATTCATATGCCATCACACATGACAAGTGATATTAAGGTTCACCTCGATCCTGTTTTAAATATCTTGCATGGTTCTCCTCCCTTATATGTTGGGGGCAGTGACAACTTGTTCTGGGAGATATGTGTCCTTAAAAGATCCCCTCTTTTCTCTCTATCTTTCAATGTGAGCATCCTTCGAGTGGACCCCCTTTTCTTTCAAAGGGTTCTTGAGGGATCCCTTTTGAAATATTTTCTCTTGAATGAATTATTTGCATCTAGCTTAGGGGTAGCCCGACTAGACCTACTTTACATCCTTGTGTCTAGCTTAGGGGCAGCCCAACTAGACCCACTTCACATATTTGTGTCTAGCTTGGGGGTAGCCTAGCTAGACCTCACTTTCAAACAGTGCATCCCTTGAGTGGACCCCTCTTCCTTTTGAAGGGTTCCCAAGGGACCCCTTTAAAAGCCTTCCAATTTTTCGACGATCCATGTGACTGTCTGCTTACCTGCTTTGTAGGACCAAGAACCTGTAAAGCTCCTTTACACCTATATTTTGTGATACGGGTTTTCCTCCTCGAGTGAGGATTTATTTTATTACTTTTACTCTATGATAGAGGTTTTCCTCCTCGAGGGGGGATTTCTTTTATCACTTTTACTTTGTGGTACGGGTTCTCCTCCTTGAGTGGGGATTACTTTTATCACCCTTACTTTGTGATATGGGTTTTCCTCCTCAAGCGGGGATTTATTTTATCACTCTTTCATTCATATCTATCTCTCTCTTCTCAAATTGTATATACCAGATTGAAGATTTGTATCTTCTTCATCCTGAGTATATTCTCTTTCTTCAACTTCATAGTTCTACAAAACTATGAAGTCCTCTTTTGATCCTGCACTCTCGGGCTCACCAAATTGTGATCTACTTCCTTGATAGTTCAAGTATAAATTTATAACTCTACTACTTCTTCAATCTACTTTACTGAAGCACTCATCAGTCTTCGTGCTTGCTAAAGTGGGGGAAAAGTGTATAGGAGTGATTTTCACCCTTTATGGAAATTCCCCTTTTAGCTTTCTCCACTTTAGAAAACCAAATTCAAAGGCTTAATTCTACCTAAGCCCACTATCCTCCATACACTTGGTGCCTATTTTGAGTGTCAGTAGAGGAATTACTATTTGGGATGCCCACGTGGTGCACAAATGACCGCATGACATGCAAACATCCCTGATAGATTCCCACATCTAGAGCTTGCAAAGGCATTACAATTCCCATTGGGAGTCAACTTGTAATTCCCTCTTCAGTTGATCAACCTGAATATGGTCGTTTCCTTCACTCTTTCCTTCAAATTCACTATTCATTCCTTCAATTTCATCTTTCCATCTCTGGACAATCTTTTCACCTCTTCACAAGCTCTAAGAAGCTTCTTCATCCTCTCTGCAATATATTCACAAGCTTTAAGTAGCTTCTTCACCATCTCTTCAATATCAAGCAATACTTTACACTTCACAACAACAACATCAACACTCCATCAATTCATTAGAGCAAGTGCAGAACAAAACACCATTGCAGCAAAGGCTTGAGTTTCTCTCATTTCTCCCCCACTAGCCTTGAACGCTCTTGGTGGAGGTGGTAAGCTTTCACTCCTCTCCTTTATTATTTGGTTGAGTAGCATAACACAATTTTGCAGTGCTTTTGTGTTCTCTACTTTATTTCTACATTTCTCTCTATCTATCTGGCTATCCGTGGAGGTGGGAACACCAAAACAAGGATTTGACTGAGGCAAACCCCTATACAGCCCCAAAAATCTCTCTCTCTCTCTCTCTCTCTCTCACTCTCTCTCTCTCTCTTGTTTGCAGGTATTGAAGACATTCACATGCTGGAGGCTTCATCATTCACAAAGTTGTAAGAATTTCCTTTCCCTTCCTCTCATTTTCTTTATCACTTCTATTTCAGTTTGTTTCATCTTTATCACCTTCTATTACTCTATCACTTTCTAGAAGTTCTTAGTAATTAGAGTAGAAGCATTCACTTTGCCATTTTCTACGACAAAAGTTTTTTTTTGTTCCATACGAGATGCCAATGTGCATCTAGTATGTCAGTGCACAGTGCTATCATTTTTATTCTATACTGCCATCCTTTGGCCGAGAGCTTGTCGGTTTGTCCAGAGAATCTCGTGACCTACTCTTACAGTTACTGATTCTAGAACTCTCATCGTCATTCCTTGAGGTAGTTTAGGGCATTTTTCCCCATGAGGCTCTCTGAGTGAAGAGAACTCATGAGTAGTAAATCCACCTTCTCTATAGATACATTGAAGAGAAAGTTTGGAGAAGGTTGTCAAAGTTGTCACCTTACATTGAAGATCATTGGAAGAATTCTACAGGTTGAAAATCAAGGTTTCAAATCCAAAAATCAATTGAGAAGGATAGAGTAGACATTGAAGATCAAATTCAGACCTTGAATTTCAAGAAAGCTCTAACTAGTTTGATATGTTTCTTCTAGCATATGAGTCCCAGTTTTGGTCATTTTCCAGATTTCTACAGTTTTAGATACCCTTTTTCCAAAAACCTATTATAGACCAAAATCCCAGATCTGGGACTGATATGCCTAGACTAGAGTATGAGTCCCAACAGGCTTTAAATTTAGGATTTTCAACATTTCAAAGTTTCATCCAGTCATCTTTAGATTTCCAAGTGCACACATTTCATCTTGCAACTTTCTATTCCATTTTATATGCATTTTAGGTCATTTAGTGAAAGATTGCATTGTATTAGGGTTAATTATTACATCTTGCATTTCATTATAATTTCTAAGCCCTAAATTTGTGGTGAACCCCTCATTAATTTATAATCAGATCCTAGGACAATCCTATTGTAAGATGTATTTCTCCTTTACATAGTTGAGGTTGAGATCTCTAGGATTTGTCCTTGAATGAGAGTGTTGGATTTTTTGTTCTATCTCCCAAGCATAGAATATCCAAAAAAAATTCTATCTTTCACTTAGATAATACTCTAACCGATATACAAGTTTTTCAACATGTTTTATTTCTCTCCCTAGGGTTTTTCAACCACATTAACTCTCTCCATGTTTTTTAGATTCTCCCCCCCTTTGAAATCAATGGAAAAGGGCCATAGGCTAATCAAACTCTCTTTCTTATATTGAACTCTTTCACTCTCCCCTTTTGACAACATCCAAATATCAGCACCCATACCTTTCATACATCACTTTGACACTACTTGCAATACAAAAAATAAACTACACTTACTTTTCTACACTCTCTCCCTTAGAGGCACAAAATATGCTCCACCTAACTACACCATCCAACAACCACTACTACCTACTCCCCTTGAGAGGAGGTCTTCATCATTCTGGAACAGAAATAATAAATGTTGAATTTCTTCACTGGAATAATGCATACTCTTATGCATCTAGTTAAAAGGAGGGGAAATAACCCCTCACTTCTCCTAGAGACACTCAAAAGTATATTTTGGAAGAGCCTTTGTGAAAATATCAACAACTTGATCCTTAGTAGGCACATACTTCAAATTCACCTCATTCTTTACAACTTTCTCTCTCAAGAAGTGATACCAGATTGAGATATGTTTTACTTTTTAATGCATAACCAGTTTCTTTGAAATATTGGTTGCACCTGTATTTTCACATGTATGATAGAAATAGGTTCATAATATGAAACAATGATATCATTCAATATTTGCTTCATCCATGGCACCTATGTATAGCATGGTGTTGCTATAATATATTCTACTTTTGCAATAGATAATGACATTGAATCCCTCTTCTTACTTAGCTGTGTCACCAAAAAGTGTAGCCTTTGACACTTTTCACTCACTTGGACCCTTGCCTATGGATTTTGGACCTTTTCCAGCCTCTTTTTACCCCCTTCCATGTCTTGTGCCAAAGTCTTGTAAGGTGTTGTAAAACATTTTCATGCTTTCCTAGGCTTGTCATCACTAAATCAACCCTTTCCTATGCTATAATGACCCCTTAATGCACATACACGCCTTGTTTTTGTGTATTTTGTGAGACAATCCTGACAAACAATAATAATCACACTTTAATCTAAGACAACCAATGAAAATTTCCCAAATGGACTAGGTCGCCACCTTGTGCGATGTAGTCCCATGTGGCATAGAAATTAAAATAAATTCAAATTTCTTCCAAGATTTTGTCTCCAAAACCCTAAGGTCAACCTGTATGGTGTTATTTTAGGAAATTGGGGCATAACTTGTATAAATAAGGGTTATTCCCCTCATTTTTCCTCTCCTAAGCTTCATTTTAATTCTATCAATCTCTCATCTCTCCTTCTCAAGCAAACTAGGGTTTTGAGTATTCTAAGTCACCAAGACATCTCTCTCAAGAAGCATCCAAAGGTTGAATCATCCATTGTTGCAACTCAAGATCTATCATCAAGGAAAGGTAAATCACTCCATTAATTCATGTTTCATGCTTGATTACATTATTTCTATTCATTTTTGTTTAGTTACCTAAAAGGGGCTTGACCAAGGAAAACCCCTAATCTCTAACAATCAACGTTATTTCTTTCTCTCCTTGTGTGTTTGTAGATTTAGGTACATTGAGGATCATTGAAGACTTTGAAGACTTCTTGAAGACTTCTCCTTGCTTGCAAAGTCCAAACATCCATCAAAAGTCACTTTCAGGCCTGAATATCAGAGTTTCAGAAGTAGAAAACTCTGAAGAATCAAGGTGCAAACTGGGGGCTTTCGTTTCCCCTTCGAAAATCCCATAAATTTTGAAGAGGACTAAGTCACCAACAATGGCAACCTAGTCCCACTGGATAGGCCTTTATGTGATTTTCACATTTTCAGACACCCATTTTGTAGAAACGGGCTTCAGACCAGTTTTGTCAAATCTAGGACTAGGTCACCCAGATTGGCACAAGTGTCCCTTTTGGCTTCTACAACATTTTCATCAGCATTTGAAACCTCCATCGGATCCTTCTTCAAATTCCAAGTGCACACATTCCCTATCCTACATTTATGTTTAATTTAGTGTACATTCTTAGGTCATTTTGTATATGTTTGCATATCATTATGTGTTTTCCAACATCTTTTACATTCTAATAGTTTATTTCATTAGTTTCCAACATTTAGGGAATTCCACACACATCACATTCAAACCCCCAATCCATTTGAATGAACTCATACAAAAATCATATCATTAGATGAAAGAAAGTCCATTTCCTAACCTTGCTCCTAGGTGTGAAAACCCTAGAAGTCTATTGGGGAATCCTCTTTCCCTTCTTATTGTATATCTTTTTGGTGGTTCATTAGCCATGAAACCAACATGCTTCAAAGAAAGAAAGCACCACAAATTATACTTTTTCTATCATTGTCACATTCAACCCAATCTTCATCTATATATGCACTCAAGGAGAATTCAATATCCTTAGGATACCACAAACCACAATTTGGAGTGCCCTTCAAATATTTGAATATCCTCTTCATTGTTGCAACATGATATTCTCTAGGATCTTCTTGAAATCTAGCCATAAGACAAACTATTTGCATGACATATGGTCTAGTAGTAGTAAGGTATAATAGTCCACTAATCATAGATCTATACTTTGTTTGATCTCTCTTAGGGTTTTCATCATTCTTTCTCAACTTAGAACCAATAACCATAGGAGTACATACCAGTTTAGAATCATCCATTCCAAAATTCTTCAACATTTCCTTAACATACTTAGATTGTGATATTAATATACCTTTCTTAGATTGATTGATCTACAAACCAAGGAAGAAATTCATCTCCCCACACATTGACATCTCAAATTCTTTTTGCATTTCCTCTACAAAACTTTTGCACATACCTTCATTTCCTTTGAATATTATTTCATCAACATATACTACCACAATTCAGATTTTTTCACCTTCAACTTTGAAATACACATTTCTATGTGTAGTACCTTAAATTCTAAATCCTTGCTTCAACAAGTACTTATCTAGCATTTCATACCAAGCTCTAGGAGCTTTCTTCAATCCAAACAATGCTTTCTTCCATCTGTAGACCATATGTGTATCTTCTAACAACTAAAAACATTCTAGTTGTTCAATGTATATGTCTTTTTCCAATTAACCATTCAAGAATGCAAACTTCACATCCATCTGATTTATTGCAAAATCTTTATGTGCTGCAAAAGCTAAAAACATCCCGATAGCTTCGATTCTTGCAACTAGAGAAAAAGTTTCCTCAAAATCTATACCGTAAACATATTAGTAACCCTTACACACAAGTCTATCCTTATTCCTAACAACTTTTCCATCTTCATTAACTTGTTCCAAAATACCCACTTAGTATTGGCCAATCACATTCTTATTTTATGATCTTGAGACCAATTCCCATGTTAGGTTCTTCTCTATTTGTTCTAACTCTTCATTGCTTTGACCCAATTATCATCTTTGCATAAGTCATTTAGTGTTTTTGTTCCACCTCAGAAAGTAAATGAAAATTTAATTATTCCTCTATCATAGTAGCTTTTCTTCTTGTCAACAAACCTTTTCTCTTATCTCTAGTGATCTCATCTTCTGAATGATTCTTTGCACATACTTGGGAGTCTTAGGATTCTTTTTTGGAGCTTCTTCCTCTTCAACTATCAACTCTTTTCCTTTATTTTCAACCTTTTCTTCTTTGCTGCAAGGGGATTCATCAGACTCATATTCTTCTATTAATACTGAAATTTGATGTGTTTTTCATCCACTTTGGCACTTGCACTCTCAATGATCTTTAATATTTTTTTGTAGCACTGGTATTCCTTGCTTCTTGTAGCATATCCAAGATTACTTCATTAGATCTTGCATCAAAATTTCCTAAGTTTTTTTCATCTCTTCTGATATAACACTTTCTTCCGAAACCTCTAAAATGTTTCATAGTAGGAGGTTTACCATACCATAATTCATGGCCTGAGTCTTTGAACTATTTGCTCTTGCTTGAACTCTATTAAGAATTTCAACTGTAGTATTCATTGCTTCTCTCTAATATAGACATTAAAAATATTGTTTTCCTTAATCATTATCCTAGATACTTCCTAAATTTTTTTATATTTCCTTACCATAACTTCATTTTGTTGAGGAGTTCTAGAGGTTGATAAATGCCTTCTTATTCCATGATCTTCACAAAAACTATCACTCATTTGAATTAAACTCATTACCTCTATCAAATCTCAAACATTTAATTTTAAGATTCATTTCATTCCCAACCATAGCCTTAAATTCTTTAAACTTGTTTAGAGCTTTTAATTTTTCTTTGAGAAATGTAACCTAACCCATTCTAGAATAATCATTTATTAATAACGTGAAATGCATGTCACCGCATGAGATTATAATTCTAATAGGTCCACATATATTTCTATGCACTAATTCTAAGGGACCTATGGTAGAGTATTATTTTGTCTTGAATCTATTCTTTGTTTGCTTTCCAACTTGAAATCATTTGTAGATTGCATTGATATGCTTTATAATATACGAAAATATCTCACATCATCAGTAGAAATAATCTTTACTAGGCTATCAAATTAATGTGACCCATTCTTCTATGCCATATCCAATTTTTATTAGTTTGAGACGTTACCTTTTTTCCTTGTTATACCAACAACTAGAGTGATGAACTTCCTTTTCTAATTTCACAACCACCATTCTGAAACACATGATTATATTCTCTACTACACATTTGTCCTACACTTGGAGGATTATGCTTAAGAACCTTGACATAAAGAACATCTATTTTATGCTTTCCATCAAAACTAATTGAACCTTTTCTACAAATCATAGTAGATGTATCATCACCAAACATAAAAATACCACCATAATAATTTTCAAGCTTAAAATACATGCTCATATCACGTATCATATGATTTGAGCATACACTATTAATGATCCAATAATTCTTCTCTTATGTAGCATGAAAAGTAGTCAACATAGTTCCTTCAATGTTATGACACGATTCTGGAGCACTTTCCTTCATACATCTTTCCAAATTAGTAGAATTAGTTCCACAATTTAAAGCCATGAACAAGAATTCATCACTTCCTTCATCCATATAATTTGATTCTTCATCATCAAATACACCATTCTCCTTTTCAACGTAACAACTCTTTTCGATTAATTTACCCTTATGATCCTTTTGTTTTTACTTTGATTTGGACATTTAGATGGATAATGACCTATCTTTCCACAATTAAAAAATTGTAAAGGTAGATTACGTTTGTATTTTCAAGTACAATTTTTCAATCTCCTCATAAAGCTTGCTTCCACCTCATCAAGATCATATGGATCTAATCCATCATCCTTTTCCACTTTGCAGACTTTAAAAGTAGTTTCTTTATTTGTAGCATCTTGACCCAACTCTCTCTTTCAAAAGAATTTAAAGCACCAAATAGCTTTAAATCTCTAGAATAATTATCCAAATTTTGAGCTTCCTCAATCGCATAAAATTTAGAACTATAAGCTTTAGGTAGAGTTCTTAATACCTTTATCACTAATTTTCTTTCATCCAACTTTCCACCAAGAACATTGATGGCATTGACAACTTCATCAACTCTGAGCATGTAGGTAGTAATATCTTCATCTCCAGAAATCCTTAGGGATTCATATTTGGATTAATAGTTATGCATCTTTTCTTATTTGACCTTGTCATCTCCTTCATAGATACCTTCTAGCTTTGTTTAGATCTCTTTAGCATGCTTCAAACTTATCCTCTTTCTAAGTTTAGAATTAGAAAGAACACTTAGAATTGCATTCCTTGCTTTGTCATTGTTTTCACAATCCTTGAATCTCTCATCATCACTTGTTGGACCATTTGCAAGTATAGTATAACCTTTTCAATAGATTTCCAAACACAAAATCCAAGAGGAACCATAAAGGACTCCATCCTAGCTTTCTAGTAGGTAAAATTTGTTCCATCAAACAAAGGAGATTTGACACCTTTCCTATGCACCATTCAAAACTACCTCAAGTGGTTAAGCTTCTTCTTGGGAACCACAACTCTGATACCAATATTTAGATGCATAGGGGAACTGAGAGGGGGTGTGAATCAATTGTCTACTTTAAAAATTCAAACCCTCAAATATATTTTCAAACTTTGATCAACCATTAAACCTTTAACATGCATTAACAAAGTGTAAACATGTAAAGCTATAATGCAAACACATCAAACACATAAAAAAACTAGATTTACATGGAAAACCCAAGAAGGGATAAACCACGATGAGGATTAGCTCACTAATATATAAATTGAAACACTCAATACAATAAGGCTCACTATCAATAGCTCACTACCTAGAAAGATAAAGAAAGGCTCATTGTCAGTGGCTCACTACCAAATGACTCACTGTTTAGAAGAAATAAGAATAGAATAAGGGGTGGCTCATTGAAAATTTGAACTTTTAACAATGCATCTCTCATATGCTAAAGGTATAGTTCCACTGAAGCACAAATAAATTATCAAACATATTGAAATGTCGTCACCTTCTACTCATTGCATTTGGAAGCCATAAGCATTAAGGCTCACACTCAAATCATCACACTTGATCGCATTCGTATCTTTCACATCACACACTTTCATCTTTATTCACACAATAATTCTCCTTGAATTTATACTCTCCACAACCTAAAACAATCTCAATTAGGTCGACCTAAAGGAAACACATACACCTCAACCATGCCACATCAAATAGGTCAACACCAAACACTTCCACAATGGAAAAAAGTGAAGTAAAACCAAACCACTACTTAGTTGGGACCCAAATCCATACCAACACTCTTCTCAACACTTTCTCAAACAACAATTATCCATTACAATTAGTGCTCGCACACCAAGTCAACTAAACCTTCACTAACATAAACAAGCAACTCCAAACACACCTCTCCAAGTTTAGAAAAATCTCGCAGACCACACAACAACATTCCACAACATATTAGAATATTTCACATAATGAAAATATTCACCACTACTACTGAAACCACTTGAAACTCAAGAATTCCTTCATTTTGTGCAACCAGACATACTAGCACAGACATCCAACAAACTAGATAGCTTTGTGGAACAACTCAACATATGAAACTCCAAGGGAAGGTAGATATAAAAATTATAAGCATGTTCCTAGATCCACAACATCAAAATCTTCACTACGGGGAATTGTGGAGAAAACTCATTTCTGCTAGACACCCTATTTCACTAGATAGACATATTGTCAAACACATCTTCCACTGTAGTACGATCCAAAATATAAAAATGTGGATATGAAACCTTTGAACATATCTAATCATCACATCCAAACCACATGAGAATATATTCAATCATGAATAAATTCACAACAAAATAGTGAGCACCACTCTATCACACTAAACTCTCTTTTATTCAATTTTTCTTAAAATTACTTGGAAACCAAGTGAACCAACTTCATCAACAACATTAATAAAATATCTACAACATATCTACATCATCTATAACATATAATAATTTCCAGCTACAACAATCACCCCAAACACAATTCAGAGCAACAACCTCTGCAACTATACTGAAGTAGGACATCAATGAGAAGACCAACATGTGTTGACATCAATACCAACAATTCCAAGCACATCAACAATACTAGTAGCATTGTAACACTTTTTTTATACAAGGGGTTGACATCAATGACAACACCCAGGCAACTCACAAACAACTTAGGCTTCCAACAAAAAATATTGAAATCAAGCTCTTCAATGCCTAGAGATCATTTTCTAGGCTTCCAACTCTAGCATTCAATGACACAAGACCTTATATTACAAACAATATTTTCTTTCCAAATCAAGTTGGATTGAACACTTTAAATAGAAGTGTATTGACCATTGGGGGATTTTATGGTTTTAAGGAATTCCCTTTTTTTTCCATACCACTCATTCAAAGCTTTGGCAAGCCATTATTGGTCAAATTGAGAAGAAATTTCACTATTGGATTACCAAGCATCTCTCATTGGTTGGAATTTTTTTAATTTTCTCTAAAATTTTAGCAACCACTCATGTTTATTACTCCTCATTTTGGGTCCCTTCCAAGGCTTCTTAAATGAAGGTGGAGAATCTCCTTAAAGACTTTCTATCGACTTCTAGTAGTGGGCATCAAGGTTTCAATCATGTGGCATAGGAATTTTTCCTCCTTTGTAAGGCCAAAGGCTTGTGATTGATTTCCATTCACTATCATGCATTGCCTTGTGTACAATCTGGTCATCAAAGCTCTCCAAGGTAATGAATCCTATAAAATTGTTGTTTCACATTGCACTAGTACTAGAATGCCTCAAGGTCATCTATTCTGGAAAGAATTAGACTTACAAACCCTTCTCACCATGAGGGAGTTTGTTTCCATTCATTGAAATTTTGTTATCAAAAGTATTCAAAAGGCCTAGGAAGCCATTAAACCTTGGTTTTGATGGGCTGGAGATGATTTTAATAATGGTTTAACCATTAAAAAATACTCCATTTGGTAGTCCCCTATTCTCAATTCTCAAGGGAGGCCTTTGGTGTGCACCTACCTTATATTCATGCCTGTAAGTTTTTCAAATGAGGAGTGATCATTTTTCTAGATTTCATTCATCAAACTACCAAGAATTTTCTTCCCTAACCTGAATTCAAATTGAAATTTGGTCTTTCTAATTAGGACCAAGAGACTTACCAAGTGGTGATTGATTGTATTCTTTCTCAAATGACACAAAATTGGAGTGTGACATTTGAAGCCTTGGTGGCAAGACTTGAGGTTGTATTGAAACACTCTCTTTTAGAACTATAAGAATTATAAAGTCTAGTCCTAGTTGTTTCCATAGTTACATATGGTAGATCAACTCAATCTTCATTGAAAACTAGAATCCTCTCAAGGGCCTTGATAAAAATATTTCAAGGCATTTGGTTTAAAATGTTCGAGCCCAATTTGGCCCACTTTTTATGGTGTTTGTTGTATGAAGACCTTCCTTTGGGGACTTATCTTGCTCACATGGGCATTCCCAATCCTAATTTTCCTTTCTGTAGTCAACTTGAATCTTTTAAACATCTCTTTTGGTTTTAGACACAAGCTTAGGAAGCCTGTAACTAGATTCATGATTTCTTTAGACTCACCCACTTTTTCTAGGCACATGGTTTTTCTTGGAGATTGGTCATGTCTCCTATACAAGTATACCTTGGTTTGGTATTCTTTCATGGTGGAAGTTATCTTCAATATTTAGATAGACATGAATGGTGCTCCTTTTTCTCATTGTGCTATTGATAAGCATTTTGTTTAAATAGTAAAGTGATCATTTTCTCTAATGTCCTTATATAGATTCAAGTGCAAGCCAAAAAGGTTGCAGTTGTTTGTTGCTTATCTCCAAGAGCCATTGGACCATTGGGGTAATGCCCCTTGTATTATTGCATGGGTTCCTCCCAAATTTACCTACCTTTAAGGGCATTGGTGTGGATATGACCACTTAGCCAAGTAGGATAATGAAAGTCATGGAGATCATGGTTTCCATTCCTATGGTCTTTTTCCTCAAAATACTAGTGACTCTGCTTCTTGTGGAGGATGGTCTCAACCTTCCAATCTACCATTTCCAAAGCAAGACTCTGGCTAGCCAAACATTGGCAAGTTCCCTTGTTTATCACTTGCTATTTCTTCAGTTTGTACTGAGCTACCTCTTAAGGAGAATGAAGAATATGTTGCCACTCTCATTCTACCTCTTGATTGAGGATACCACCCCTAGTGATGTTTGGGGGAGTCTTGATGACCAAGACCCTCGTCCTCTACTTGGTAGAGCCTTCGTTGCTTAATACTGTTTCTAAGCTTGATCTCTTTATATTGATCCTTTTGTTAGACTCTTTGGATGTGTTGTCCACCACCATTTTTTTGAATATTATACTATTTATCTATTATGTAATATAAAAATTTAATAATAAAAATTTCATCCAAAGAAAAAAGAAAAATCAAAAGTATAAATTCCTCTAAATCTAAATTTTATTAGATTCAATGAAGAATCTATAAGTTTCTTTGAATCTAACTTTAATTAAATAAAAGAGAAAATCAAGATTTGTTTGGTTGTTTTTTCATATAAAAAATTAAACATAAATTTGGTTACTTGAATTCAGATCACTCCTACAGTTATGAAGAGAACCTAGAGGTTTCAAACTATCCTAAACAGTTTCACATTAGACTCTTTATATAAGATTTTATGTGAGATTACTACTAAAATGCTGAAGAGAAGCCAGAGATCTCATAACTGAGTGACATTAATTATAAACAACTTGAGATTGGACACTTTTATGTAACATTTCAATCAATTTAAAAGTCATCCTATATTTGTAAATAAATTTTGAATTCTCATTTTTTTTAAGATTGCAAGAATCAGTTGGGTATCCATCCCCTATAAACCGTAGTGTGTCTGATAAATGTTTTTCACGTGACCAGTGACTTTGGTGTGACACGCCCTCCGATACCACGAAGACGATAGGGTTGAATTCTCATATTACATGTAACATGTCACATGCAAAATAAACAAAGAAACAGGTGGTCAAAGGTGAAGATTTCCTATAAAAATGGAATGTGCCCCGAAATAGCGAGAATTTCAACTCAGAGTATGTTCTTCCATGGTAGTTTGGGTGGTCGGCGTTTTAACATTCAAAATAAGCAGTTCCTTTGCCTTGGAAATTCATGACGCTTTAGAAAGAATTCAAACTGTCGGCAGCACATAGAATGAACAGCTTTTACAATACCGTCCTAATCTCCGTCACAGCAGCCTTCCTAGCCAGTGGAGAAAGAGCTCAACATCTTCTCTTCACAATTCCTTCGACTCACCACAAATGTTCAAATTGTCAATCGAACAATTTGACGTTGGTAGTTTCCGCCGCACTCAGCAGACCATAAGAGCTTGTCGGTGATTGTCTTGTAGTTATTTGTCTAAAGAAACCCTAATTTTCGTTTGAACGACCTACTCCGCCCAGTGATTGGGTATGTTAAAGCAGCATGTCAAGCCAATTACGATTGAGGTTGTTGAAGAACTGATCATCGCCCCCGAAGAAATTGACGAAAAATTTCAATGGAAACAAATGAAGAACGAGAGATCTTCATTCATTTTTTTCGGTCATATAACTCTTTACTACTTATATTAGGATATAATTCCTGGGTAGCACCTCATGAACGACTAAAAAAATTACGATCGCGGAATGCATTCGCTGTTTCAGTAAACATGTTTTTCTTTTTTCAAATCCAATCTTGGGGGCTTCTTTAGTTTCATACCACAAAATGTTTTTCAGTTTTTATTTCAAAGCAACCAAACAAACGCCATGCAATGGTCGTGGGCATGCAAAAGTAAAATGGTTTTGACTCTGTTTATTAGAGGCTCCAGCCCACGAGTATTTGACGAATATTAAAGAATTGGTCAGAAGTATGTAATGGCGACTTTCATTTTGGCGAAGTCTCAAGCGGACATCATAAATGGAATTGGAAGGATAATGAAATGGACAAGTATAAAATTTCCCAGGGGCTAAATTTGAGGGTCAAAACAGTTGTTTATTCAACGTCGACTTTCACAAGGTTCGACCACTCAAAGTTGGAAGGAGAAACCGTGGAATCATATACATCTATATTATTTTTTCTATAATATATTTCAATATACTCGGTGGAGCTTAAATTGTCTTTTTAGGAAATCATTTAAGTTAGGGGACAATTAAAGCTATACGACAAATTCATCGTCAATAATTCATCGATGGAAAATTCACCGCTAATAATTCATTGCCACGAAAAATACACCAATGGAAAATTCACCACCAACAATTCACCACCGTGGAAAATTAACCGCATTAATATTTTTAATAAAATCAAAGTTTCTGAAATCTATATTAAAAAATATTAATGAGGTTAATTTTCCACCGTGGTGAATTGTTGGCAATGAATTTTACTTGAGGGTGAATTTTCCGTCAGTGAATTGCTGTAGTGAATTTTCCTAAAGTTGCCTACTCTAACCAGTTAGTTGGATATTGTAGAGAAATAAAATAGACTCAATTTATTGATAAAAATAGTCAATATTATTTAAGATTATATTAATATAAATTGAGATTGATAAACATAGAGGAGAGTTAGAAAGTTATTTAAATATTTGTTTATGTATATATAGCTTTTTGTATGTATATAATTTTAATATTTTTAAAACTATTTGTTATTTATGTTAGTTTTTACTTTGTTTCTATTTTTTAGATAAGATATTGAGAATCAATTTTGAGATTTGTTCTATATAAGGAATTATATAAAAAACTGATATCAAGACAAATCTTTTACTAATTTTACAAAAATCAAAGACAAAAGATAAAATGTAGAAATGTCTAATATAAAATGATGTGAAAGTGTAGATGATTCTCTTTTTAACACTTTTAAGAATGGTCTAAATTCACTCTCCAATGTTGTTTCTTAATCTCATTGATGATCTCCTTCCTTTTAATGTCTTAGGACTTGTCCTTAAATATATCCTAAGTGCTTAATTAAAGTATTTTACATGGAAGACAATAGATAAGATGATAAGGCCACAACTACAATTCTATCTAATGGAGAAAATTTTCATCCATGGTCTACTCCCAAGAAATATTAAATTTATTTGATAGTGACATAAATCCTTCATTTGTATCACAAAAATGAAAGAAACAAGAAGTAAAATATCAATTATATTATAGTATTGATGATATAGAAGTGAAAACGATGCTCTTTTCTAACTATTCCCAATATGTTCTAGCTTAACTCCTAGATGCTATCTATTGATGTCCTTGATGATTTCATTTCTATTTATGTTAGAGGGCTTATCTTAAAGTACACCACACTAGGTACTTAATTAAAATATTTTACGTGAAAATCATAAGCACTAGTCAAAAACTAAAAAATGGATAATTAAGAAAGGTGGGAGAGGGTTATTGGATGAGGACAAGACCATAAATATAGTTTTGTCCATCAAATGAATCTATTCTAGGGTGCATGAATGATTGAAGTGTAAGATAGTTTGGGCCACTAGAGGCTAAGATAGGATTAAAGATGATATATTTTAGCATTGTGATCTTATACATAAAATTTATATATTAAATTAAGAGTCATAATCATGTGTTTATGAAAGGCTAAAGTGAGATTAAAACAAGAGGGTAAATTTGTAGGCTATGAGATTTTCTCCTCTACACTTATTCCTTACTTTGGTGGGCATGTCAACCTCATTAAACATCCATACAAAATTATTAAATCTTAGTGAATATAGAGTCATTATTTACCTAGTTAGCTAATCACCTTTGTATGATTGACCTATTCATACCTAGCTTTACTTAAGCTTTTTAGGATTTTGTTATATTTCATAGCATTGAAACATGTTTCCCCATCACTTGAGACACCTATTGCATGCACACTTTACACTTTCTCACACACTTGTCAAGTGAGCTCACAAGTGCTACACATTTGGAGGGTTAGTTAGTTAGTCGGTCCTACCTTCCTACCTCATCCACCTTTCCCATATCTACAAGGATTCTCATTGTATTTACGCACTATTCATATTATATGATAGATATCTTATTGTTTCACTTGTGGAAGGTTATCAATTTGAGCTCTTTGATCATGACATTCTCTAACATCGTATGAGAGTGATGAGAGCACGTTCCTTCCACATTTAGGTCTCTTACATATAGCCCTATCAACTAAGTTTCGTTGAGTCAAATAGACACCACCATTACATCTAGAAGGCTAAAGAAATGAAAAAAAGACCTTTCATTTCACCAATTTTGGTAACTTTGATTTTGTGAAATTTATTAGGCTTTTATATTATGTTGTACTATACAAATTTGTATAATACCATACAAATTCATATGATACAAAAAAATAAAAAATCAAACTTTTTTTTAGTAGAGGGCCAACCTGATCCTCTTCCCATTTACCCATTTCAATTTTTTTTTTCCACAATATTTCTATTCAGACTTATTTGTAGGTGTTTGATCCATTTAGAGAGTTTCACTATTTTTCTACAAGAATTTTGAAGTTTTTGGTAGCTCCTATTCCTAGTGTTTGATCTATTGTGTATAGATATGATCTTGGCTTAGATTTCCATTTAGAGGTGCATTCCCTCTAATGCCTTTGACATTCATATTGAAGAATTATTTTGGCGGTTTGAAAGAATTTGTGAGTTGCATCTGCAAAGGTCGCCTCTTCCATCGGCATCTATATAGTCCATCTCACATTTTTCAATGACCATAGAAGGCCCCGAAACCATTAGTTAACAACTCGACTTGGGCGATCAGAGATTCAAAGGCTTCAATGGCTATCTACTTCTCTATTTTCACATATACTAAAGGTTTCTTAATTTTCAAAGGCACCGAGTGAGATTGGCATGGATAATACAGACCTGGACTCTCAATGCCTCTTCATTTTACACACCACCCTCTAGACTTAAGCAGTAACCTCATCACCATAGAAGAACCAATCAAGAGACAAAATATGATCTTCAAATTTAGCATGCCTTCTCTTCCAGTGCACACGGCACCATCTGGAACCTTTACTCGGTCAAACTCCTTCCACTTGGCATCAAATTTTACCCAAATGGCTTCCTTTCTCTCCCACACAATAGCCATAAATCAGTGCCATTTGAATGGTTCTACAATATTACTATTCGTCACCCGATGCAATCCATTCACTTGGTCACTATTGGTTACTTTTTCATTCAATGTTTGGATATATTTAACATTTATTGTTATTTTATTATACTTAACATTTAAATTATGTCACATGCTACTATCACAAGTAGTATAAACTTTAGTGGTTTTCACAAAAGCTTAGCATTTTTTGCTATTAGTCATTGTAATTTATAAGTATTTGTAAAAGGGGGTTTTTGTTTTCCCATAACTTGCAAATGGAAGATCATATTTTGAAGTGTAAATAGTTGATAGGAAGTTGGTTACATTGCTAATTTTTTTACATTGAGATGTTTTCGATTTAGTGTTATTTAATATTTTTTCTCTCTAAAATCATAGTTGTAAGCAAATTTGGATAGGTCATAACTTTCGAATTGTTATCAAAATTTTACAAAAAACAGATTATTTCTATCAAAATTTTGCAAGGAATTCATATTTTCTTATATTTTCAAAATGAGATTACCCATTTTTTATAAATTATAGAAAACATTGTATAAAATAAATGGTTGATTTGACATCCAATCTTCACACAAGTTGTAATTCTCTTGTACATTATTTTTGGGGGCCTATGTTTCAACACTAATCATTCTAAGGTGATATACTTGCATTTAACATTGATATTTGCTAATAATTAGACCATGCCTAGAAACTACAAACAGTAATGCACATATTGTGGGAGTAATCAACATGAGGATTATTTCTCCGTCATACCTCACATTCTCTCGACCAACTTCTTTTCAAGATGTTAAAACCTAAAACACTTGTTTGTCCATTTGAATCTCATATTGAATCATCCATATGTTCCACCAATTCTTTGCATTAGGAAATTTCTATCATCATTCCATATTCACTACATTGGGATGCATATCTATCAGACATCAGATATTTTTTTTTGTAGAATCCCACCTTACAAATTTGAATGACACTCTTGATGAAATTCATCTCCTCTTTGATGTTATCTTTGATGAAGTTGCATCACCATTTCCATCTTTAGATATTTCTCTTGTCTTGCCTACATCATATTCTATCATGACAAATTATGAAGATATTCATGATTTGACCTATCAAATTGAGTTATCATCTACAAAAATATTAGATTCACATCAGTGCAATTATCACCATACATCCCTAGTACCTGATCCATATTATCACCATCCATTAGATATCAACATTTTCTTGGAGATCATTAAGCATAATTGAAGGAATCATTGACATCATTTCAATCTTCGGATCATCCGTAGAATTTAGAGACCTTTATTCTACTTCTTACATATTCCTATGAAGAATGGGAAGTCATTTTGCACACATTTGTGGTGTTGTTTCTTCCCAAGGGTAGAAATTTTATTCAATGATCATGGATCATTTTCAACATCTAGTGTCGAGCATCTACTAGCACTAGAAAAATATCATTTTGAGGGGAGGTTGTGTGGTTTCTCTTCTCCTATTAGTTTTGGGAGGATGCATTTCTTCACATGGAGTTCATCACTTCTCATTTTTTGGGGGGTCACATACACTTTGTATATTTTCTCTCATATGGAGGGAACGTCCATTGTACTTTATGATAGAATTAGTCCTTAGAGGTTCATGATAGGTTCTCCATCTACCACTTATCTTTTTCACTTGTATATTTCATTGTATTTTTATCATTTTTCTTTTGGAGGGGAGTTTTATTTCCCATTAGGTTTTCTCTTTTTCTCAAATTTATGAGAAATTTGTACATGAGTACCTAACATGACCTATTAGTCAAGAATCATCATTAGTGCATAAATATCTCCATAAGTTTCACTAAAGGGGTGTGTTAACTTGTAAATAGAGTCATTATTTACCTAGCTAGCTAATCACCTTTCTAGCATTGACCTATTCACACCTAGCTTAAGTTTTCTTAGTTTTTTTAGGATTTCTTCAAACTTATTAGTATTGAAAAACTTGTCCTCATCACTTGAGACAACTATTTAAAGAATAATTTACTCTTTCTCACACACTTGTCAAGTAAGCTCACAAGTGTTGCACATTTGGAGGGTTAGTCAATTTTTTAGTCATACCTTCCTGCCTCATCTGTATTGCCTATATATTCAAGGTTTCTCATTGTATTTAAAAAATATTCATATTATACAATAGATATTCTATTGTGTTTATCATTTCACTTGTGTAAAGTTATC
Organism: Sequoiadendron giganteum; assembly: GCA_007115665.2. Classification (NCBI taxonomy): domain Eukaryota; kingdom Viridiplantae; phylum Streptophyta; class Pinopsida; order Cupressales; family Cupressaceae; genus Sequoiadendron; species Sequoiadendron giganteum. The sequence goes on along the minus strand of CM021109.1, from coordinate 611,259,721 downwards.
AAATTGAGCTCTCTAATCTTCGTATTCTCCAACATCAAATAAATTCTAGTTAAAATAATGAAAGATATTCAAAATAGTATATATATTAGTCATTAATTATATTTTATCCATGTTCTTAGTAAGGATGCATCTCTAAACATCCGCATACAATACCTTTAAGATCATCTACAAGAAACCATTAATAACATAATATCATAATTAATATTTTATATAATGGTAAATGTGAAATCCATCACTTATAAAAAGATAAATTGGTATAAAGTAATGGATGAACAAAAAATATCTATAAGGTTGTGACCAACATGAAGCCCAAGAATCCATAAAAATGGTTAGCAAAAATAAATGTTTCATGTTCTACAAGGTTTTCAAGGAGTTTCAACCAATGGAAATGAAGCATGGTCAAAAGAAGATTTATGCACTATTGAATGAGGAGGAGTATGTGAAAATAAATTTAATATTTGTATTTAAAATAAAGTAATATATGAAAATAATACCATAAAAAATGCATATGGGGAAAACCCTTCAAGGAGAAAAGCCTCACACTATAGAAGAAAGATCAATTATATTATTCAACAATAATGGCTACAATATGACATCTCTAAGGTAATGTGTCTATAGGATAATCACCAACATGAAAACCTATCTAGTAATTATAGCAACATAATTATACCTATAAATCAATAATATAATCCTTAGAAAGGTTTAACTCTAAACACTGATAAATCGATGAAGAACAAACTCAAAACTATAATATGGTTTTATAAAAACCATGTACCAACTTAGTGAGCCCAAAAGTGGGACCTAAATTATCACAAATTTTAATCCCTCATTCTTGGTACTATTATTCATGCAATATTGAGCATATTTCTTAGACCTTGTCATATTGTTGAATAACTTTTCATATTTTACAACTAACCTAGACACCCAATTTTGTCATCTTCCTCTATTCAAGATGTTGTATGACATGCATCATAAGTTTTTTCGAGATTCCAATGTAATAATACCCTATAATCATTATTTTATATATCATGAGAATCAATCATAAATAACTTCCAACTTATAATTTTATAATATAATTTAGATATTATTACAACCTCTTGCACACAATTTTTACGATTGACGAGACATGGAAATGAGTGCCAACTCAAATTAGAATGCCTTATCCCTCATGTGAGAATAAAAATAAGAAATAAATATAATTAATTAATATTAGGAATGCAACGCTTAGAAAAATTTCTAGCATTCTTGCACTTCTTGCACACCTTACAAGAGAAAAAGGGGAACACTAATACTATCATCTACCTGTTAGGGGTTGAGTGGCCAATATAATCATGACACAATTAGAACTTATTTGTGCTCAGTAGCTTTGTTAATATATGCATAACACATGAATTTTTAATATTCTCAAACATCACCTTCTATCCTCTACCATTTATCAAATAAAATTTTACTAGACAATAACATGCTTTTCCCTCACATGAAATTTCAAGTTCTTTGGTATATAGGAAACTCTAAATTTCATCTAATATTAATCACCCTACTATCAAAATAAAATATAGAGTATATCATATAGCTCACTCCCACCTTGGAGGTTAATCCAACTCTAGAACTTAGTCCTATTATAAAGGAAACTCTCAAACTTGATCTAAAGTATCATTTCTTTTTGAAGATAGCCATTGTATAGGCATTAGTATTTTCCTTGCACTACTTTTATAGTGAACAAAGTGAAAACCTATTGCTTACTCATCCAACTAATAGTTCCACTACACAAATTGAAAACATAATCATTGGTGAATCTCTTGTTAAATTCTCCTATCTATTCATAATCTACATGACTATCTATTGAAAGCCAACTCCTAAGTGGAGTAAACATGATAATAAATAGAGTACATAAAGGTACTTGACAAATATTTAAAGGCCCTTTTAACTACATCACAATGCACTTATCCAAGATAGTCCATGAAGTAGATCAAGAGTTCCACTACTTAGATGATATTATGTCTAGTACAGACCGAATATGAAGCAAGATAATGATACATATGAAGCAACCATACAACCCATGCAAAACTCTATTAGAAAATAAAAAACCTTAGCAACATGGTTGATTAGAAGCTTTGAATGAAAATGAAAAAAGTACCTAGGCTAGGATATTAGGAAAAGGTAATAGACAACCACTAAGTTTGTTTTGGTTGATGTAGTATTTTGAAAAGATCCACCTTGCAACTAAAGAAAGTAGCTGGCCTAGAGAGGATATTACATTAGTTTGTTGGTTGGTTTGATTTTCTATGATTGTTTTGGTAAGACCTGGCTCTATTTTAGAAATGTGATATTATCTATTGGATCCATTGTAATTGGGAAATTGTATGTGTTGATGTGGATTATTGATACAAACCAACTCATTACAAAATATGGTAGCCAACCCGATTAGAAATTGAATTGATAAATTATCAACTAATTGATTAGGTAGAATGGGCCTAGATGAATCTTGGTTATAACTTTAATTCAAACTACTTAGGCTACAATCATGCATCCCTATCCTTCAAGTTATTTCCATTTTTCTTAAATTAAGATCTTAATTTGCACAAGCTCCCACTTAGTCCAAGATTAGTACAAAAACCCCTTTTCTCAAACATCTATATTGTGAGATCATTAGGTCTAATACCAAAATGAATGGAATCATAAATGTGCAAAACACTTGCTACTGTAGTTAATGAGGAGGGCTATGTGCAAATAAATTTAATCTTTGTAGATATAAAAAATACAAAATAAAACATATCGTATAACACAAATTTTATATAAGAAAACCCTCTCAAAACATAAACTACACACTCTAAAAACAAAACCAATTGTATTATTTAACAATAATGAGTACACTATAATATCTACACAATACCTCTATAAAAGTATCACCAAACATGACTATCTAGAGTAATTTTCACAACATAAGAGTACCTAAAAAGCAACCTTACAATCCATACAAAACTCTATTAGAAAATGATACATTAGTAACATGGTTGGTTAGAAGCTCAAAGCAACAATGAAAAAGTGGGGGGCGGCGGTCTAGGCTGGGTTAATAGGGAAAGGTAATAGACAACGACTAGATTTGGTTTGGTTGATGAACCGTCTTCCAACTAAAGACAATAGCTGACCTAGAGAGTATATTAGATTGATTGGTTGGCTGGCTTGATTTAGTGTGATATTTTTGGCAAGAGTTACACCATTTTAGAAATGTGACATTGCTTGTGGGAGCCATTGTAAGAACCACCCCCATCTTCAGATGGTAGCCAACCCAATTAAAAATTCGATTGATGTTATCAATCGATTGATTATGTAAAATAGACCTACATTGATTGTAATTTGAAACTTGGTTAGACCACTCCTACAATGATGAAGAGAAACTAGAGTTTTCAGGCGAAATTTATCCCAAACAATTTAAAATTGCACTCTTTGTTTAACATTTCAGTCGGTTCAAAAGTCTGTCCATCTCGACGCGGAACGCAAAACTTTACTCCGTGGTGACGACTGTCGATTTGATATAAGAAAGAAACCGTTCGTCAAAGGTGAAGGTTTTCTATAAAAATGGAATGTGCACCGAAATATCTAAAATGTCAACTGAGAGTATGTTTTCATAGGGTGGTTAAGGTGGTCGGCGTTTTAACAGTCAAAATAACCAGTTTCTTTGCCTTGAAAACTTGAAGGGCATTAGAAAGAATTCAAACTGACGACAGCACATGAAATCAAGTATTACAATAGTGTCGTAATCTCCCTCACATCAGCCTTCCTAACCACTGGACCATCTTCTCTTAAGAATTCTTTCGACTTACCACAAGTGTTTAAATTTTCAATCGAACAATATAATAAACTATAATTGTTTATGAGGATGATGGTAGTTTTCGCCGCATTCAGTAGGCCATGGGTGAAAGCAAGAGCGTGTCGGTGATTGTGTCGTAGTTATTTGTGTAAACAAGCTCTTATATTCGTTTGAACCACCTACTCCACCCAGCTATTTGGTGTGTTGAAGCAGCTTGTCAAGCTGATTGCGATTGAGGTGGTTGTAGAACGGATCATGCCCCCCAGTTCACGACGAAGAAATTGACGAAAACTTTCAGTGGAAACTAACCGAGAATGAGAGATCTCCATTGATATCTTTGGTCATATAGCTATTCGCCACTTATGTCAGTATTTCATTCCAAGGTTGCGCCTCAAGGACTTAAAATTACAATCTAGAAATGCCTTTCAAATGCAATATATTTCAATGTTTTGGGGACCCGCGATGTAGCTTAAATGATTTTCTAATATGGAGTCATTTAGGTCGGGGGAGAACTAAAACCATGTCCATTTCTAATTGGTAATTTGGATGGGAAATAATTATTTATCCTAATAAGTTGACATAAACATTCTTAGTGTGAAAAAGGAAATAATTATTTATCTTAATAAGTTGACATAAACATTCTTAGTGTAAAAAGAGATTACATAATTAGTTAATTGTTAGTCTATCTAAAAAGATCTTATTCACACTATTTTGAAACTCATTTGAGAGACATTTCACATTTTTCCTCACTACATGTGGAATCATCAAGTGTTCCAACAATTGTTTGTAGAGTCTTTTATATGTTTTCCTCTTAGGAAGGTAGTTAGAATTTCACTCATATCTTCTCACCATCTTATCATTGTCTTTATATGTAATACTTTTTTGTACATTTTACACATTGTTGTTGCATATGATAATTTGTTCCATTTCGCATATTCTTTTTTCTGGAAGTGTTTATTTTTATTTTACGAGAAATCTTAGCTACTCACACATGGTATCAAAATCTCCTTGAAAATCTCTTTTCAAATTGGCTTAATTTTGTAAGAGTAATGGTAGGTTTTTTTTTCATATGGTTTGTCATAGAGAAAAAAAGACACTGCATTCCACTAAAAAGGACCAATAAACAAAATTTTGATATATAACATTTATATATTTTGTGATAGCAAAATTTTTAGGTTTCGAAGAGACTATAATGATGGTTGTACAAAATTTTGTAAATTTTTTATGTTCATAAGACCTCTATACAAGGACTATGTCATTATACCACTTGGACTTCCTTTGTTGTTGCAACATGGACCAACTTTGCATCATCCATATGATAGGAAAAATTGTTTTCAATTTTTTTTTTTTTTTGGGGTTATGGTGGCACCTTCAAATTTTGCAAATTTGAATTGCCCATGTTGAAAAATTTGGGTTTGCACACTCAAAAATGCCCTTGAAAAATCTGCCCTAGTGACCTACTTTGGAGAGTCATAATTCAGAGCTACTTGTCTTTCATGCTGAATCCCTTCAAGAGTGTATTCATTTGACATATGTGAACATGTATGTCTGATTCTAGCGTCCCGTGATGAGTTTTGACAGGGTTTTGAAAATAAAATCTAGAGGGTTCTAGGATTGTTTTACTATTTTCAAGCTCAGCCCTGCGAAGTGGCCTCCTGTTCGAGTGGATATTTCACTACTAGATGATCATCATGACAAACGGATTGTTTCCCTACATTCCCCTCACATTCATATGCTCCCTGCTCTAGTTTCAGAGGTACATGATCATGCTTGATATTTTTACCAGGTCAAAAGCAAATGCAGTTTGTTTTGATTTTACATATACATTTTCAGAATATTTTAAGGTGGTCAACTTTGACCATCAATATTTGGTGAAGAATATGGATTGAAAGAGAGCCATCTTGCACACATACTCAATGGACCTAAATGATCTAATATTTCCAATGGTAGCTTCTTAGGAGGTGATTTGGTATTTTTCGAAGTGATAACTTGTTGAGCCCTAATTGGTTTTGGATATGTACAATTGCAGAAAAGCTCGAGTGAGCCACTTTGTCAGCTAATATCTTGCACCTCGAGATCTCTTTTGCCAAATTGTTTGTTGTACTAAATTCCTGGGTCAAATGTCTACCTGCTTGTGAATTTTCATAGCTTGAGGAGGTTGTTTGGCTAGTTTTCCAATGCGATTTTGGAAGCTATTGGGCTAGTTTTGATCACTATGCAAATATGCTAGAAATAAAATTTTAATGACAACCCAGTTCATCTTTTCACCTCAAATGCATTCAGAGACAACCTCGAATCAATTCAAGAAACACAATGATTCCAAGAAATACTCTCGGTGATGATTGTGATTCATATCGGCAATCAACATCCTACATGATGGATCAATTTAATGCATTTGTTGATTCATCTAATGTGTCAAGTGAGACTGAAGTTTCTAACAACAAAGAGTGGAAACATAGGATTAAGAGAAGGTGGTGTTTCACCTGAAAAACCATGGAATAAAATCACAACACTATTTAATCTTGCCACTCTGTTTGAATAGCTACATGATATTGAAAAGGATACAAGCTAGTACTGTTTAGATTTTCTAATTATGTATACCCTAGTGCAATATCTGAGGCAACAAGTGACATTTTGAATGAATTTGAGTTGAAAAATTCACAATGTGTGAAAATGAAATTGATATGCTAGTCCTTAACAAGGAATGCTCATGCTTGAATTATGCAGTTGTGCACAGTTGTGATCATATGGATTGGGGTTCAATATCATTTTCATCAGGAAACCCCAAAGAGCTAGAAAGTGATACAGATCATGTAGTTTCTGAGTGCATTGATGTGGTAGAAGTTTTGTGTGTAAGGTGGTTAAAAACTCATAAGATGTGTATGTGCATTTAGAAATATGGAACTATGTGTTGATGGTTGCCTTACAACAGAAGGAACATTTGAAGCCATGCCAAGTAAATCTCATGTGAAGAGTTCTTTTGTTAACTTTTCATTTGGGCATTCGAATCACTCTACACCTTTTTCCATGAGCGTATGAAACTATTCCACAGAAGAAGTTGTGGCTCAAATGATTGACTCAGGGTAAGGGAAATGATTAAAGATGCACAAGATGAAGCAAATGCAAGAATGTTTATGTTGAATCGCACTTGGAAATTGGAATGTGTTTGTAGCTTGCGCCATGACAGAGGGATCCAAGAATGAGAACATATTATAAAAAGGCTCTAACTATTTTTGAGGTGTGGCGTAGAGACTGAAAAGTGTTTGTGAATGAAGTAGGAACCATCATCCTAGCTGAAAGGGATCTATTTGATATTGCAAACAAAACTTTAATACTAGTGTATGGAGCGGTTGTCTAAAAAGGAAAATAAATCTTTGAAATGAGGACCAGTTGACACTTGCAATGAAAGTAAATCAAAATTGTTTGGGGAAGTGTTTTTCTGCAAGATGGGGTGCCTTCAAGGTTGCAAATAAGGGATCAATTTAATATTGCAATGAATTTTACATAGCTACAGGGAACTGTTGCATAAAGCGCCTTGTCCAAAGGCCCGTTATGTGGGAAAATCCAGCATATTGTTTAATGTGATCAAGGTCAATTTGTGCCTACAATAGGGTATGTGCAGGATCATGGGGGTCCAAACTAGGCCTCTAAGTGGTAATGAAAATTCAAAAAATCGGAGTTAGGCAACTTAACATAAAAATTTGAATAGGTTATTAACATAATTTTAAAAATATGTAAGAACAAAAGTTGTAGAAAATTGAATTTAGTTTCTAGGCTACTAGTCCTTTTTTGGAAAAAAAAATTGTTTTGAGAAAATTTGAAATTTCAATGCAATGGTACTAAATTTTTCAGGAAAAAGATAAGAAGCAGGTGTATGTCTAACCACCCTAACTACAGGAAATTTTTTTTTATTTTTTCTAAATATTTCAATATAAGTAGAAGACACATGCCCGGATGTGCCGGATTTTTTTTCCATGTAAATAATTAGTTATGATTTTTTTATTAGAACTTTTTAGAATTATTAAAACATCTATGTTTGACCACCATAACTTGGTAAAAAATTTATGATTTAATTCATTTTTTTTTTATCCTATAGTATGCAAAGGATAGAATGTGATGCATCTGGTAGGTTCTAAAAATGTTAAGTAGTTTGAAAGTTATATAATTTTTTCAATTAGCCTATCAATCAAGACTTTATATGTAATGTAGGTAGAAAATCAATAATAATTATTTATTAAATTCAAAATAGGGCAAAACTTATATTGGTGGAAAGCTAACAAGTTTTTCTATGAACCCTTTTCATTTGATGAAATTTGGATAAAAAAAAGTAGTTAGTCATAAGGGCGAGCTTCATAAAACTAAGCAAATTTTCAAAACACGTTTTCGGGGTTGACTTTCTAGGTTAGGCAATTCGAAGCCAAAAACCAAGGCAAACCCGAGGGAAATCTCAAGGCTACAATTTTTTTTAGATAAAATAGATATCCTTTTTCTTTTTTCAAAACGGATATTCGTTTTGGAAAGCAACAAACCAGTTTTTTGAAAAACAAAACGGATATCCATTTAAAAAAGATATCTATTTTGCAGACCTAAAAACCCTCTTTACTAAAATGGGCATAACTTTTACATTTCTTATCGAAATTTCAACTTTTTATAGGCATTGGAAAGGTGAGAGAGATCTCTATGCAATGGACTAGGTGGTGTTTCTATATTATACACAAAAATAATAATTATAATCATTTGAACTTCATATTTAATTTTTGAAACATCAAATGCTCACTACTTTCACATGTAAAGTCTCCTTTTCATGATTTTTTTGTAAAACTCATCTCAGAATACCTGAAACTTTAGAAAAAGTAATGAATAATAAAATATATATATTTTTTGTAGTAAAGAGATGAAAAATCATCATATCTCTTTGTCCCTTTCTCTACCTCTCTATATATCACTATGTCTCGGGCCCTTAAGCTCTAGACCAATCCCTCCCTCTTTTCTCTCTTTGTACCTTTTTTTACTTATCTTTCTAACTCTTTCTCCCCTTGAGCTATAGACCTATATTTTTACCTCTATCTCCATCCTTTCCTCTCTCTCTCTCTCTCTCTCTCTCTCTCTCTCTCTCTCTCTCTCTCTCTCAGGTCCCTCCCACTCCCTCTCCCTCTCTCTCTCTCCCTCTCCATATCCCTCTCACTCTCCATCTCCCCTCCGCCCCCCTCTCTCTCTCTCCCTCACTTTGAAGTCTCTCTTCCACTTAACTCTCTCTCCCTCTTAGGTCTCTCTCTCAGATCTCTCTGACTCCCTCTCTCCCTCTTAGGTCTCTCTCTCTTAGGCCTCTCCCACTTCCTATCTCTCTTTGTTCTCTCCCACTCCCTCTCTCTCAATATCTCACTCATACTCACACTCTCTCCCTCTCAGGTCTCTCTCTCTCTCCCACTCTCTCCCTCTCTCTCTCAAGTATCTCTCCCTCCCTTAATCTCCCTCTCTCCCTCTCAAGTATCTCACTCTCCTCCCCTCTATCTCTCTCCCTCTCTCCCTCTCAAGCCTCTCTCTCTCCCTCTCTCTCTCTCTCACTCTCCATCTCCATCTCCATCCTCTCTCCTCTCCATCTCTCTCTCTCTCTCTCTCTCTCTCTCTCTCTCTCTCTCTCTCTCTCTCCCCCTCTCCATCTCCCTCTCAATATCTATCTCCCTCTCTCCCTTTCTCCCTCTCTCCATCCCTCTTAGGTATCTCTATTTCTCTCTCACACACACACTCCATCTCCATCTTAGGTCTCTCTATCCCACTCTCTCCTCTCTCCCTCCCTCTCTCCCTCTCAGGTCCCTATCCATTTCCCTCCCTCCCTCTATTTCTCTTTGTCCCTCTCAAGTCTATCTCTCTCTCTCTCTCTCTCTCTCTCCCTCTCTCTCTTTTTCTCTCTCTCTCTATCTCAGGTCTATCCCACCCCATATTTCTCTTATCTCATGTCTCTCTCCCACTCTCTCTTACTCACACTCTACATCTCCCTCTCAAGTCTCTCTCTCTCTCTCTCTGCCACACACACACACACATACATAGTGTAAGTGTGAATAAGGTGTAAAGCACTAAAACACTTCTTAATGAAACATTGCATCAAAGATCAAGCTAATAACCAATTGAAAGTGTCTCATTATCTCCTATCTTTGAAGATTTATTAAGCTATGTGCTCTCAGATTTTAATAACACTATTAACTATTAAAATAACAATCTAAAGAATGGAATGATGCTGATGCAATGATATGAAGCTAAATAAAATAATACTAGATGATAAAAGAAGCTAATATGATATGAATTGATTTGAAAACTAATAAAAAAAGCTATTGGAGGCAGCCCTGATATAAAAACTTGAATGCTGGATGCTTGATGCTTGAATTCCTGCAAAGTACGAGTGCATAAGTTAGATTATTTGGATCCTTTCTTGGTTGAATGAGGTTGTACTTATAGATTTCATGGCTGTAGAAATGCACAGGGATGGCAAAAGAGAGGCTTGGATTCAATCTGGAGGATTGAATGGTGAGAGATGGAGGAGATTGAGAGAATTTTTGGAGATTGTCTCTACCCATGAAAACACCAAGCAAGAGAAGAGGAAAGATTGATGGAGGAGGATTGAGAGATAATTTGCAATTTGTCTCCAATTCTTCCCATGAAGTTTCAATCAATTAATTTTTACATGATTTTAGACATAAATTAGACATAGGATATCTAATTTGATTTTGAGGAAATATAGATGGAATATTCCTTATGCCTTTATTTAAATATTTTTGATTTATTTAATTTAGAAAAAGAGGGATACATAATATAATAAAACAAACTATAGAAGTTTTTTATTAAATTAAATAGAAGAATAATGGTAATTAATCAATAAAGCATTTGATCTTTATTTAATTTAAAGATTGATGTGATAGAATAAAATAAGGAAATGATAATTAAATCAAACAAATTATTTAATTTTTTTTATTTAATTAAGATGAGATAATAGAAGAATTTAGAAGAATTTAAATATGAACGTGAACTATATAAATAAATATTTTTATTTATTGAAACAGTAGAGGAATTTAGGATAATCAATTAAATAATTTGTATTTAATTAATCGGATTCTCCAGACCAATTTTAGGTGTATACATTTTGCCCCTCTTTGAAGTGATGTGTTTACACATTGCTTCGAAGAAAATTTTGCTGCTATTGCTAGGATCGATGATTAAAAAAAAATTCAATGTGCCCCAGACATGCCCCAGATATTGATTTTGAGATGATTTCCGATAATATGCCCCCTCGGGAGATAAATTAATGATGTGATGATTTTTTAGTTTTTTCAAATTTTCATGATGATTCCATGATTTGATGAATATTTGATGAAGAAATAATTTATCTCTCAACAATGATGACGAAAATATAGCCCATAGATGAATTTCAATTAATTTCATGTATAAAATTAATTAAAATAAAATAAAACCCACCAAAAATCCCCTTTTCAAAAGTTATATAAAGTCCAAAAGGTCCTTTTCAACGTCATTTGCACCCTTTTGACTTTCAAACATCAGTGAGAGAGACATTTCAGCCAACTAGAGCAAGATGACAATCCCCTATCACACATAATTTTGAGCGCATTTGACATCACTAGTGGCCGGCCGCATACGGACCTTCGGTATGTACCCATAATCCTCCTCATTTTTTGTGCAATTTTCTTTTATGCTTTTTAATGTTTTTAATGTCTTTTACTTAGTTTAGCGCATCCAAGTCACGTTGTAGCACTTTGCACTCTGGTGTAGCACTTCCATTAGCTGTTTTAGCACTTTGAGATTTAGCGCTTGTGTTATTTTCTCTAGCGCTTCGGTAGGATATTTTAGCGCTTTTATGATTTAGTGCTTAGGTAGTTAGAATTAGCGCATCAATGCCAGATTTTAACGCCTAGAATATTCTAGCACTTTGATTTGGTAAATTAGCACATCTATGGTTTGTTATAGCACTTTGATTAAAGCAACACTTTGACGAACTGTTTTAGCGCATCGATGTGGTATAACAACGCTTAGGATAAAGTAGCGCTTCGGATGCCTGTTATAGTGCATCAGAGCACTGAAATAACACTTCAGAGAAAATAGCGCTTTAGGTGCTTGTTTTAGCGCATCTGATTGATAAAGTAGTGCTCTTGAGATTTAGTGCATCCATGTTAGAATTGCAGATTTTGACTTAGTTAACCTTGATTTCGTCAATTCCAATCATGTCCATTCTTCGGATTGGTATGATTGATAATTCAAATTCTTGATGTTGGATTTTGATGATTTAAATAAGACTTACTCTCATGATAGGTGAGAAGAAATCCTATTTGTGATGATCCTCATGATAGGCGAGACTAGATAATGTTTGATGAACCTCATGATAGGTGAGGTTTGTTGATGTTCGTTCATGAAGCTTGATTGAAAATTCATACCAATTTTTGATTTAGACTTGATAGTAGAATGACTTTTGATTTTCTTGACATAGTGCACTGATTGTAGATTTTTTTTATTGTGATGATAGGAGGATCTAGGTACTCTCTAGATGCGAGAGAGGTTTCCCTGGACCACTGATTTGATACCTCATCTAACTCTAGATGAGATTTAGATTATAGGTCGATGTGGCCTTACCAGTTTACTTGACATGCCCCAGATTAGGATTAATCGAGGTCTCCTTATGGCTTTGGCTGAGAGATGGCACAGTGACCATAACACTTCCCATTTGCCCACTGGTGAGATGATGGTCACACCCGAGGATGTGTTATAGATTCTACGGATTTCATTCATTGGAAAGATTGTGGTTTATGATTCTCATGAGGCTGGAGGGAGAGATGCTCTTCGCAGAGTGTTTCAAGATCAGAACATTGCAGGTCCGAGTGTTTGATGGAGGACAATTGTTGATGCATATGCTTCACTACCAGCAGTGCTTGCTGGATTCATTAGAGGTTTCTTTTGCCCTGATCACAGGTCAAAGGGATTCTCTATGGGTTGGGGCCGGATCTTAGAGAGCATGATCGTGCATGGTACAAGATACGCATGGGGGATGTGTATGCTGGCACATCTCTACCATGATCTATATTTAGTGGTATACCTTGGGGCAGACAGTTTATCAGCAGGGATGACCCTGTTACAGGTGTAGGCATGGGAGAATTTTTCCATTGCTCGACCATTTCCAATTATGGACAAACCAGCAGGTAGACCGTATGTCTTTTGATATAGAGGTAGACTTACCTAGGCTCAGATGGGTAAGTTGGAGCATTGGAGACAAGTTTTTGATGACACAGAGAGCGTCGTCTGGTGTCCATATCTAGACTATGAGCAGTGGGATGAGGATGATGTAGTGTTTGGGTATCTCTGTGATTCCATGTACCTGATTGGCAGGACACCCTTTATTTTGGAGAGATTTTTGCTATGGCGTTTATACAGGCAGTACGACATTGTTCAGTGTATGCCTCAGGGGGTAGCCCATTATGCCAAGCGACGGAGTGATGTGGTGGATTGGGGGCCTTGTCTATCGTATGAGGCCATAGTAGAGGGATACAGGGCTTTGCGACCATTATCTTGGGACATACGCATAGATATTGCGGAGGTGGCAGTGATAGAGGAGTACGCTACATTTTTGGCTTTGACTCCACATCCTCGCATCACCATTCTCGATGAGCTAGCACCGTTACCCATAGAGGAGGATGCTACCGAGGTTTCTGCAGATAGTGGAGGTGATACTCCGTCAGGAATTAGCACGAAGAGTGGTAGTGATGATAGCAGCAGTGAGGATGACAGTGATGGTGGTGGTGGAGGTGGCAGAGGGGCTGGACCAGTCAGTGTTGGTCCTTCATCTAGTAGGCCTCACAAGAGGCGAGCAGTGGCAGTACCACTAGTTGATTACCAAAGACAGATTACAGGTCTCCAGACATAGGTACAGATGTTGCAGGGATAGTTGGTATAGGCCTAGGGTTTGCTGGTTCAGATGCAGACTTAGATGTAGGCTCAGGCTCAGGCCCATGCTTAGGCACTAGCACAGGTACAGGGACATTTGGCCGCTATAGAGACTCAGGTTGCCACATTGACAACCAAGTGAGATAGTGCCCAACAAATTGCTGAGAGGGCACAGGAGACGACCGAGACCTTACAGAGAGTGGTCGATGGTACCTCGGTGGCCGATTATATGAGAGTGGTTCTATGAGCTAGCCGAGAGGTAGAGTTCTATAGGGGGAGATATCATGATCAGTGCCTATTGACCGTAGAGTCAGCTATGCCCCGTCGAGATCCAGTCGGACTCATACCCAGATAGTCAGTGAGGGTGTGACACAACCTCCTCGAGGAGATCCCAGAGATCCTGGTCCTTCCGGGGGTGGTGGTGGTACTGGTCCTGTTGGGACCACACATTCTGGCAATAGCAAATCATAGATGCTATTATGATTTCAAGATATTTCTTTTGAGACATGATGTATACTACGATTTAGCTCATTTTTGATGATGTATCTTTATTTCAGACTTCATTGTATACTTGACATTGATGATATATATATAATGCAGTTGATTTGATTTTATGATGGTTTATGATTTCTATGTGATGGATGCATTTATTTATGTGATGTTCTATATGAATGATTTTATTTCAATGTGATGATGATTATGATGAATGCATTTTATTTCCTGTGATGATGATAAGAAAGATGAAAATGAATATGCAGACTATATGATATATGGATGTATAGATGTAATGTATGAAATTCTAAATGATGTTAATAATGATGATGTCTTTAAATGATGAATGCAATTTTATTTTAAATTTGATGATATGGGTGAAAATGATGATGTATGATGAATGATAACATAATGATAATAATGACATGTCTTGCATTTATTTTATATAATGAAATGTATGGATAACATAATGATAATGATGTTTTTGATCAAATGATAATTCTATAATGTAATGATGCGGATGACAAATGATGTATTTATTTATGATACAATGATGATAAATATGGTACGATAAATGCGTAACTATTTGATGTTAAAATGTATGAATGATGAATTGATGAAAACTTAATGATGAGATGATGACTTCTATTTGTTTTTGATGATTTCTGGATTTGTGTCAAGTATACTTAGTCATGATTATAGAAAAGATAATTATTGATTGGAATCCCTTACGCAACAAAGACTCTGTAGATAATGAATTTATGATGAATGCAGTCTAATTTTATCATGCAACGATATGCAAAGCCATTGTCATTTTAATAGTACTTTGTATTTGGTATCATCATAGAGCTTTTATTGGATGTTGAAAGTGAGTACAAGCGTTAATGGTATGTGTTAGACCAATGACAACCTGAGTACTACTTTCATGATTTTTGATATTTCAAGCGAACACAAGTATCTAGGTATAATTGAACCGAGATGACTTGAGCATTCATTGCATAAACAGGCAGAGATTAATCATTTTAGTGTGTGAATTATGAATGTCATTGGTGATACATTTGCATAGCATATCCCCTAATAATTCATATATTTATATGATTAACTTACAGATAGCATACAATAAAAATATCATTCTTTTTCACTTATCCATTTTTTACTTAGAGTGTTTCAATCATTATTCAGATTTTTGATCATCCATCCTGATTTTGACATGTTTTTATGATTTTTGAGATTTTTACCAAAGACCTAACCTACTAACCTATCCTAGGGGTCTCAAGGGCTGATAAAAGATTAGCCTTTCCTACATTACACACGCAGAGACCACATAGTTCGACTCACACAAAACTATGATTTTTGGATTTTGCTTTTCTAGACTGACTTTTTGACATGTTTTTGGATTTTTTGATATGATACAGATGTTTGATGCCCTTCTGATAACGATTGATGTTCCACTTTGACCATTGTTTTCATTTTCTTATCATAGTGTTGTTTGCCCACTTGGTGAAACCGATGTTTTTGTTGCCCCTAGTGATATCCAGATGTTGCCCCCAAGCTTTGGGGTGAGACTTGACTATGTGAAATGATTTGATGATGGACGCAATGATGGCAAGAATAATGACATGATATGAAATGGTACTGACTGCCAAATTAAGGATCCCGATATGTTTCAAAATAGATGGGAAAGCTGATCTTTAGAATCACATACGACACTTGTTTCCAGGTTTTCACCATATGTTTTGATTACTCTTTGTTTTGTTTATTTTTCTCATTTTTCTCATTTTCTTTCTTTTTGTATTTTCAATTTTTTTTTTTGTATTTTCTGTTGCCAAAATACCTATTTGCTAGGTTTTCATCAAGGAAACCATTTTTCAGAAGCTTGACCCATGCACTAGGAAATTAAAGTATAGAACTTTCTTAGATGGATACTGTTGATAGGTTCATCAAACAAATCCACTTCTGATGTTGATAGTTGATATGCTCTTGATCCATACACTGATATGGCAACAAAAGGACCTAGCCAATTAGGCTCAAATTTCCCTTTCTTCTCCCCTTCTTGTTGATTCCTAGGGTTCTCCTTTAGAACCAAATCACCAACCTAAAAGACCCTTGGTTTTACCCTATGGTTGTAACTCCTTGACATTCTCTATTGATAAGCCGTTAGATGATTAACAGCTTGTTGATGATGCTCATCCAACAATTCCAGTTCCTGCAGCCTAGATACCCTATAGTCTTCATCTAAAATGATTCCTCTGAGTGATACACAGAGTGATGGAATCTCTACTTCGATGGGTAATATGGCTTCTAATCCATATACCAAGGCATATGGTGTTCTGATACTTGTTATGTAGGCCCATAGTGCAAGATTGAGTTGAACATGCCAATCACGTCCAACATTGTTAACCGTCTTCTTGAGAATTTTTAGAATCATTTTGTTCGAGGCATCTCCTTGGCCATTCCCTTGAGGATAGTACGGTGTTGAAAAACGATGTTGGATATGGAACTTTTCACATAGTTTTTGGACATCTTGATTTTTGAAAGGTCATCCATTATCAGTAATAATGGATTGAGGGATTCCATATCGAAAAATTATGTAGTTTAAGATGAAAGAGGAAATCTGCTTCCTGGTGATGGTTGTAAGAGGCACTGCTTCTATCCATTTTGTGAAATATTTTGTAGCTGTGATAATAAACTTGTGTCCATTGGATGAAGAGGGATGTATCTTTCCTACCAGATCCAATCCCCATTGACAAAAGGGCCATGTTGATGTAAAGGGATGCAGTTCCTGAGCTGATGTGTGAATCAAATTGCTGTGAATCTGACACTTTTGACATTTCTTGACAAACTGATAGGATTCTTTCTCCATGCAAGGCCAATAATATCCCAAATGGAGGAGTTTCTTAGCTAGAGTTATCCCACTCGAATGAGTGCCACAAATACCCTCATGAACTTCTCGTAGGGTCATTTCAGATTTGTCGTGTTTTAGACATCGGAGTAAGGTACCATCAAGACCTCATCGATAAAGGATGTCTATGATTAAAGTATGCCATGCGGATTGGCAGATGAAGTTTCATTTTTGGTTCCTGGAAAGATCTGGAGGGAGGATATCGTCTTTCAGGTAAGCATAGATTTTTTCATAGATGGAGGTTTCAATGGTTTCTAGATGGCATGTGGTAGTGGATTTTGATTTATTGTGGGAAGGACATGATACTTGTGGGTATATGCAGGATCATCATGGAAAAAAAAGGCCCTTAAGTGGCAATAAAAATTCAGAAAATCAGGGTTAGGAAACTTGACGTAAAATTTTGAATAAGTTTTCTATATTATTTCAAAAATATGTAACAATAGAATATGTAGAAAATTTAATCTAGTTTCTAAACTACTAGGCTTATTTAAAAAAATTAAAATCTATTTGGTGAAAATTTGAAATTTCAATGCAGTAGTACTTAAATTTCAGGGAAAAAATAAGAAGTAGGTGTTTGTCTGACCACCCTAACCACAATAAAATGATAATATTTTTTAATAAGATTTTAGATACAAGTAGAGGACTTATGTTCCGATGTGATGAGTATTTTTTTGTAATTTTTTTCCAAGTAAATAATCAATTATGATTTTTTTATTACAAATTTTAAAAAATATAAAAACTCGTATGTCTGACCACCTTAACTTGGTCAAAACTTCATGAAATTCATTTTTATTTTTTTAATCCTATAGTATGCAAAGCATAGAATGTGATGCATGTTTCATATTCAAAAAATATGATACCGTTTGAAAGCTATAGATGTTTTTCAATCAACCTATCAATCAAGACTTTAGTCATAATTCAAATAGAAAATAAATAATAATCATTTATTAAATTCAAAGCATATCATAATTTATATTGGTGAAAAGTTGAGATCTCCTTTAAAAACCCTTTTCGTTTCATCAATTTTGGGTAAAAGAAAAGTCGTCAGCCACATGGGCCATTATATCACTACATATCACCGCTTTTTGGCTCATCATCATCCCGCACATACCCTTGTTCTACCATAAACTCATAAAAACCACATTTCTCTGGAAATTGTAATAATGAAGCAATTATGGCCATAGCATCCACAGCTTTGTTCTCCACCCTTGGAATTTTATCAAACTTGATATTGACAAAGAACCGTTTCAGATCATCTATTTGTTGCTTATAGGGCATCAAATTTTCATCTTTTGTTTGATACTCATCATTCACTTGATAAATGACTAGTTGAGAGTCTCCATATACCTATAAGTCCGTGATCTTCCATTGAATTTCTATTTTGACCCCAATGATCAATGCTTCATATTCTGCCACATTATTTGTACATTGAAACATCAGTCTGTATGATTTCAGAATGGTGTGTCCTTGGGGAGAGATGAACAAAATCCATACTCCAGATCCTCGCTATGTGTATGATCCATCAAAATATAATACCCATTGTTGAGGCATCATTGTCAGAATGTCTACATTTGGAAACTCCATTGTCATTGGTTGATCATCTAGTAGAGGAGCCTCGGCTAACTGTTCAACGATTGCTTGACCCTTGATTGATTTTCTCTCCACATATTGAATGTCAAATTCACTTAATAACATGACCCACTTTGCCAGTCTACCTGTTAAGGCAGCCTTGCTGAGTAGATATTGAGTAGCAAACACCACTGCCAAGCAAGACTTCTCTATGAAAGTATAGTTTATTTCATAGCCATTTAATCTTCTACTAATATAGTAGATGGCGTGTTCTTTTCCTTCACAATCCTCTTGTGCTAATAGTGCCCCCAAAGAGATATATTTCATTGCAATGTACAATATCAAGGGTTTTCCTTTTGTTGGTGGCATGAGAATGGGTGGTGACATTAGATACATTTTTATTTGATTGAACGTTGTTTCACACCCATTATCCCATTTGAAAACCACATTTTTATGCAACAGATGATTGAATAGATGACTTTTGTCCGCCAGCTGGGAGACAAATCTATTGATCAATTGGAGCCTTCCCTGTAGTGATCCAAGTTGACTGATATTCTTAGGAGGCGACATCTCCATTATTGCTTTGACTTTCACTGGATCCACTTCAATACCTTTTTCTGAGACAATGTATCCCAATAGTTTTGCTGATGTGACCTCGAAGACACACTTCTTGGGGTTTAGCCTGACATTGAATTTTTTTGGCTGTGTGAATATTTTGCCTAGGATATGCAGATGTCCTTCCCTAGTACCACATTTTTCCAAAATTTCATACAGGTAATCCTCCATGAAGGTGTGCATCATATCATGAAATATTGTTGTCATTTCTCTTTGATAGGTGGCTCCTGCATTTTTTAGACCAAATGGCATGACATTCCAGCAGAAGGTTCCCCATGGACATGTAAATATCGTCTTCTCCTAATCTTTTGGAGCTATTTTTATTTGATTGTACCCAAAGAAACCATCCATGATTGACAACATGGCATGCCTTGTCGTCAAGTCCACAATGATGTCTATATTGGGTAATGGAAAATCATCCTTTAGGCATGCTTTATTCAGGTCCCTGAAATCTGTACATACCCTGATGTTGTTGTCTGGATTTGAAATAGGTACAATGTTTGATATCCACTAGGTGTAGTCTATAGACCTTATGAATCCAACATCCAACAATTTCTTTAGCTCTATCTTTACCATCAATGCGATGTGGGGATGCATTTTTCTTAATTTTTGCTTGACAGGCTTGATTCCTATGGGCAAAGACAAATGATGCATGAGAAGATTTGGATCTAAGCTTGGCATATCAAAATATGACCAAGTGAAGTTGATGGTTCTTTCCTTAAAGAAATTGATGAATTCTGGTCTCTCTTGATCTGTCATGGATTATGCCAGATGTAGGATTTTTTCTTTTTCTTCAGTGTTGATGTTCAAAGACTATGTTGGTTCTACCAGAACTGATGACCACTCATGATAATGTTCCGGAAGAGTGTCAAATCTTCCATCCTTCGGTGCCTCAGAAAGGATTTCACCGTTAGATGCATTCTTTATTTTTTCTTTTTCCAGATCTAATGCTGCCATAGAATGGTTTTCACCATTAGATCTATTTTCCCTGTTTTCACTTTTGCAACTAGAAGATTTGACACCCTCCTGCCGAGTCATATTGTTATGAGTATTATGGATAGAACTCGTACCAGGTTTGTCATGACATAGGAAATTTACGATGGCATTATCATTTGCAAATTGTGGTACATTAAAGGTTCGATAGGTTCCCAGTCAATAAGTTTGGGATGGATTAAAGGCATGAAGTCATTGGATTGACTTAGGTCGATGGAAGTAAGGGTCAAGACAGAAATATCGTCATAGTTATTATCAGGGATATCAAGATCAATGATGGTACCCTCTTCAATATCATCTAGTTCACTCAAATTTTGTTCGTCCCCACTTGAATCATCGATATTTAGTGATCCTGGTATGAATGGTCTAGACCCAGAGCCTTGTCCCTCCTCATGCATAGGTACATATTATGGGATTACATCAACTTGACTATCGATGAAAGATATATCAGAACACATATCCCACTCATATTCAATTGAATTTGTTTCATAACTATATTTAATCTGAAGGATCCTTTCTACAGCTTTCTTTGTCATCTCCTATTTTTGTTCCTCAGAGTATCCTAGTCCTGGCTTCTCTTTTGAATGGAGAGTGAGGGGTTGAATAGGCTCTATGATACCATCCTTCCTTAATCCAATAGGTCCTTGTCCCTCATAACCCATTTTTTCTAGGATAGCTTTCCCTTTGCCATATTTGTCGGTGTTGATATTGACATTTTTGATACTGATATTTGATTTTGAGGGTTCTTCATCTTTGTATAGCCAATCCAGGATTGCTTTATTGTCTGATTCATCCTCTATGGTACCGGTTTTGACAAACCTTTCTTCAAGAACTATGACTGGTAATGATGTTTGATGTTTGATCATAGATGGTTGACCATATGTCTTAGGAGATGGCATCAACTGTGAAAGGTTAAGCGATTGCTCCATAGAATATTGCCTCATTCCCTTGTCTGTCAGTTGGACTTGCTCTTGAAATTTTTGTGATAAAGAAGTTTGTGGATCTGAATTGTCTGTTGATTGAGTTCCAACATGACTTATTTCTTTTTCTTTATCCTTCTTCTCTAGACTTTTTTCTTCGTTGGATGATTTTGAACTGGATGCTTCCTTATTGTGAGGCACAAAGGTATCTTGAGAGATTCTAAGTGTGTCACAATGTTGAGGATGATTATAATCAGCAGATATAGTCACCTCCTGTCAATTTACTGGGAACTTTAAACATTGATGATATGTTGAAGGCACAGCCTACATTTCATGGATCCATGGTCATCCTAAGAGTATGTTGTATGTTAACTCTTTTTCCAATACTTGACATGCAATATGTCTCATCATTCGCCCCACTTGAATGGGTAACACAGTTAATCCCTTAGATGATCTTTCTTCCTCATCATATGCTTTTATAGTCATTTTCCTTTGGGCATCAATGGCATCATCGAAATACCCTAGTGCACAGATTAACTTGAGAGTGCAAATGTTCAAACCAGCTCCCCCATCTATTAAGACTCTCTTGACACGATGATTGTGGATCAAGACTTTGATATGGAGTGCGGTATTATGGGGATGATTTAGTGAGACATCATCCTGTTCAGAGAATGATAGACAATGTGGGGTAGTCAAATGCCCCACCATAGCTTGGAACTGGCAAACATCTAGATTCTTTGGTACCGTAGTGGCAAGTAGTGCTTTTTCTAGAACCTCCTTATGTGATGGTGATAATTTAAGTAGTTCTAGTATTGATATCTGTGCAGGAATGTTTTGTAGTTGATCAACAATGTTATAATGAGATGGAGGTGGAACTGCATGTGTAGACCCAACTCCCTTTAACACTACCATGGATTGCCCCCTAGTCATTACATTTGTTGGTTGATGTTCCTGATGGTCTCTGATTTTTAAGATGTTGATTTGATTTTCAGAGTTTTGTATGCTTGGGAGCAAATCCAAAGGGGTAGTGTTGGTTTCATTTTCGTCAATGTTATGACCAACTATATGATCACTTTCTACTTCAGATAGAAAAAGGATTGTTTTTTCATAGAAATGATTGATGTTATTACCTTTGTTGTTTGTAGAGGATGATGCTCCTTTGTCATAGTTTGGCAAAGGGTCTTTGAAGGCTGAATGATCATTATTGTTTTGAGGTCCCTCCACATATATTTTTTTGTTGTTGATCAAATCTTGCACCGCGTGTTTCAATTCCATACAATCGTTGGTTTTGTGGCCTTTGTTACTATGGAATTTGCAGTAATCTACGTCATTCCACCATGGTGGTTTGACCTTTGGATCCCATAATCGAGCTTCCCATGCAGTGATAAGGCCACTGGTGACTAATTCTTTCATCGCTAATTCCATCGTTTGGCCCAAAGGTGTGAACCTACGTCGATTTGATGGTTTTTGATATGACTGTGTTTTTACGATCTCATTGCTTTGTATGACACTAGATTTGACAATTTGATCATTGTTTTGATTCTTTGAAGTAGATGTTGTCAAGTTGAAAACTAGTTTGACATTTTGGGAATCATTTGTTGTTTCATTGGTATTCGTGTTTCGATTCTTTTGCCAAAATTTTGGCTTATCACTACTTGAGTATTGATTGGAGGAGTTATTTGTGTTATTTGTTTTATCGTTGAAATGCTTGATAATTCCTCTTTTGACTAGCGCTTCTTCAATTTTAAGACCGTTTTCTATTACTTTTTTGAATGTGGGAGGACATTGCAATTCAAGTCTATAACCCATTTCCTCCATCAAGTTGTCAATGAACAACTCCATCTTTTCTTCCTCAGGAATGGATCGAGGATATCTAGCGAACAATCATCACCATCTTTGTAGAAAAGGAAAGAACGTCTCCCCTTTATTTTTTTTTAAGTTATAAAGATCCTTTATTGTAACATCGTGTTGGATGTTAAATGAATACTGGGAGATGAACCTGTTGACAATTTCCTCAAAAGTCCTGATACTTGGTTGTAATTTTGAAAACCATTCCATACATGATCCTCCCAAGCTCCTTGGGAATAATCTCATTAAGTAAGTTTCCTCCTGGGAAAACTCAAGGCTCATTTTTTTGAATTTCCGGATATGATCTATCGGATCTGTTCTTCTATTGTACTTATCATACTTTGGGAATTCACAGTGTTTAGGAAAAGGTATCAGGTCGACTATTGCGTCAAAAGGATAAGGAAAAATGTCCTATATCGCATACCTTTTGGTACTCCCTTTCGTCATATCCCGTATCTGTTGTTGTAACATTTTCATTTGGGATGTCAAAGAAGCAACTGGATCTATTGTTTGTGTGGGTTGCAGCATTTCAATCTCACTTGTTCCAGGTGCTTCCTTCAAATGATTCACGTCAAAGTCCTTGGGAAGTTTAGCACCCGATTCAGCCAACATCAAAAGATATTTCTCCATATCTTGTTCTAAGATATTTTCCATAAATTTATGGAACTTGGGATCTTGTTGAGCTGCTTGAATATCCTCTGGAGTTATTTCGTTCTTATCGTTTTAGTTCAGACTGTTCCAAGGATTTTCCTCTACCATTGCTTGTGATGTTTTAAGTTCTTGTTCTAAGAGTCTCTATTTTTGGAACCTAGTGAAGATTGGCATACAAATTTTTGCTCTTTCTTCTGAGATGACGATCTTCTATGCTGAAAAAAATGTCAATTGAATTTGTTATCAAAGTCGAATAAGATGACTAATCTTATTGATGAGACTATGTTAAAAATTTGATTACTATACTTGGTTTCGTGATAAAGGATGATAGTATCCTGATGATGAAACTTCAGTTTAGTAATCGACTGTGTATTTGATTGAAACTTTTGATTTGTAAGATCTTGTTTCAGTTGATAAGATTAGAAAATTTGTATAAACCTATTTGATTTCGGTTCCTAGATGGTGATTCTGATAAAAATAAAACTTGTGTTCTAGTAAAAACTATGGATAAATGATAGATTGACTAACTGGTATGATTTTTGAACTCTCTATTTTGAAAGCGCTAAAATAGAGTATAGAGGCGCTATTTCATAGAAGTGCTGGAACAGAGTTCTAAAGTGCTGAAACAAGTGACAGAAGCGCTATCTTGACAAAAGTGCTAAACCAGTGCCCGAAAGCATTGGAAAAAGTGATGGAAGCCCTGAAACAGTGCCCAAAAGCGCTAGAAAAGATGATGAAAGCATCATTTGATGAAAGTGCTAAAACAATGCCCAAAAGCGTTGTTTTATGAAAGTGCTAAAACAATGACCCGAAGTGCTGAAATAGTTTATCAAGAGTGCTAAAAATAGGACTTTTACGATTCTCTATTGTAAAATTTGATCTGGCCTTGTGGCATACTCTATCATGGGTTGCGGAAAATAGGAATGACATATGTGTTGACTATGATTGTGATATTGTGTGAGAGCTCTCCTTTGGAAGAAGGCTCATGAATAGAGTGGTTCTATTGCATAATCAAGAGTGAGAACCCTAGAAAAATCGTGATATCTATGGATGAAGGTTCTATGTTGTAAAAATATCTTTCGATTCTGATATAGAAAATGCCTTCTTCTTAAATTATCTCGATAACCGAAAGGTTTTTTGGGTTTGGTGATTTTGATTTTTCTCTTGAAAAAAATGGTGGACTTCCACTTTCGAATCACGAATTTCTTGACCTAACTTGACTTTTTATTTTTAGGATGATCTTTAATTTGATTTTAATGATTTTGGTGAAAACACAACAAGCAATTGTGAGATAATTGTTTTAAACTGAATTGATCGTGTATGTTCAAGAACCACAAATGGTCCTTATTGATTTTCACGGGTTGCTTTGACTAATGTACAAAAATAAAAAAAACTCAAACTTAAGGACAAATAGGTCATCGTTATACTCACAACCCACATCTTGAATTGCGTTGATGCACACAGCCATGTCACCCCCTAGAGGGCACCCATTTTTTTGTCGTATCCAGGCACGTACTCAGAGTTGGATTTCTCGACCTTTGAGAAAATGGTCCTTGGAAATTATATAGTGAGTGTCTTGGGAGTAGATTCTTCCCTCCCCTTGCACCATGAGTATGACAATGTATGGTTACTAACTCGGTGGGATACTACTCTATGGTTCATAGATAGGGCTTCCGTGTAGTGTGGCAATTGATAAACTCCCTCAAGAGACCTCCCAATCTTTAGAACAAATATTTTGGGGATGGTTATCTTGCTCACTACCGTCAAGTTGGACTTTCATCAACAACTTGCATTTTGATTATAGTGGGTTGGAATCCTTGGCTTTAGGCGTTCCCACTTAGGTCATTCCCGTAGGGTAAGTACTTTTTCCCACTACGACAAGCCTTCTAAAGGATTTAATAAAGCGTAAATAGAATGAAATAAAGATGATCCTTATCACCACGTAAGCACAACATATAAGTTGTTTTTTTTAAGCCCAAAAAGCCAATTTTCTAATCTATGTAAAGATTTTGCTTCACAAAAATCATGTTTGTTCTTTTTAACTGATATTGTAAAAAAGTGTGATGACTACCCTAGGATTGATAAATTTGCTTTAAGAAAAATAGAAACCGGCTACCCTAGGATTGATACATTTTAGAAACTAGAAGTGGCTATCCTAGGATTGATAAATTTTAAAAACTAGAAGTGGCTATGCTAGGATTGATAAATTTAAGTCTAACTGTGAAAAAAATAAAATCTGGCCGCGGTAGCGTCGGATCTAGACTGAATTTACAAAAGCGCTAAAATAGTCCACCAAAGTTCTATAACTTTTACCTAATGCACTACTTGAAAGCGCTGAAATAGAACACCGAAGTGCCGAAATTTTCCACGGAAGCACTAGGTCAACTTTTCTGGAAATAAGTCACCGAAGCGCTGAAACAGGTCATGAAAGCGCTAGAGTTGAAAGCGCTGAAAATTTTGACGGATGCACTATAGTATCACAGAAGCGTCAAAATAGAGCATGAAAGCACCATATTTTTCCATGGATGTGCTATAGTATTTGAAGAAAGTGCTAAAATAGAACATGTCGAAAACCTGCACGACACTTTTCAGAAAAAATGATAAAATTGGGGTTAATGCCCCACGGTGGGCGCCAAATTGTAAGTGTGAATAAGGCGTAAAGCACTTAACACTTCTTAATGAAACATTGCATAAAAGATCAAGATAATAACCAATTGAAAGTGTCTCATTGTCTCCTATCTTTAAAGATTTATTAAGCTATGTGCTCTCAAATTTAAGTAACACTATTAATTGTTAAAATGACAATCTAAAGAATAGAATGATGTTGATGCAATGATATGAAGCTAAATGTGATAATAGTAGATGATAAAAGAAGCTAATATGACATGAATTGATTTGAAAACTAATAAACAAAGCTACTAGAGGTAGCCATGATATAAAATCTTGAATGTTGGATACTTGGATGTTGGATGCTTGATGCTTGATGCTTGAATTTCTACAGAGTAAGAGTGCATAAGTTATGTGGATCCTTTCTTGGTTGAATGAGGCTAAATTTATAGATTTCCTGGCTGCAGAAATGCACAGGGATGGAAAAAGAGAGGCTTGGATTCAATCTGGAGGATTGAATGGTGAGAGATGGAGGAGATTGAGAGAATTTTGGAGATTTTCTCTACCCATCAAAACACCAGGCAAGAGAAGAGGAAAGATTGATGGAGGAGGATTGAGAGATAAATTTGCAATTTTTCTCCAATTCTTCCCGTGAAGTTTCAATCAATTAATTTTGACATGATTCTAGACATAAATTAGACATAGGATATCTAATTTGATTTTGAGGAAATATAGATGGAATATTCCTTATGCCTTTATTTAAATATTTTTGATTTATTTTAATCTAGCGAAAGAGGGATACATAATATAATAAAAAAAACTATAGAAGTTTTTTATTAAATTAAACCGAAGAATAATGACAATTAATCAATAAAGCATTTGATCTTTATTTAATTTAAAGATTGATGTGATAAAATAAAATAAGGAAATGATAATTAAATCAAACAAAGTATTTAACTCTGTTTATTTAATTAAGACTAGATAATAGAAGAATTTAGAAGAATTTAAATGTGAACGTGAACGATATAAATAAATATTTTTATTTATTTAAATAGTAGAGGAATTTAGGATAATCAATTAAATAATTTATGTTTAATTAATCGGATTCTCCAGACCAATTTTAGGTGTATACAAATAGATATATATATATCTCTTCATCTCCCTCTCAAATCTCTCTCTCCCACTCTACCTCCCTCTCTCCTCGCCCCCCCTCTCTCTCTCCCATTCCCTCTATCACCATTTGGTCCCTCCCACTCCCTCTCCCTCTTTGTCCCTCTCCATATCCCTCTCTCTCTCCCTCTCTTTGAAGTCTCTATCTCTCTTAGGTCTCTCTCACTCCCTCTTATGTATCTCTCTCTTAGGTCTCTACTACTCTCTCTCTCTCTCACACTCACACTCACACTCTCAAGTCTCTTTATCTCCCTCTCTCCATCTCAAGCATCTCTCTCTACCCCTCTCTATCTCTCTCTCTCCCACTCCCTCCTGCTCTCTCCCTCTAAAGTCTCTCTCCCCCTCTCTCTATCTCTCTCTCTCCCAATCCCTCCTGCTCTCTCTCTCTTAGGTATCTCTCTCCCACTCCCCCCCTCTCTCTCTTAGTTTTATCCTTTCCACCATAACTAGATCTCTTTCTTTCTCCCTCTCTTACCCCCTCTCTTCCTCCCTCTCCCCCTCTCTCTCTCCCTCACTTTGAAATCTCTTTCCCTCCTAAGTCTCTCTCTCTATCTATTAGGTCTCTCCCACTCCTTCTCTCCCTCTTAGGTCTCTCTCTCACATCTCTCCCACTCCATCTCTCCCTCTTAGGTCTCTCACATCTCTCCCACTAAATATCTCTCCCACTCCCTCTCTCTCTCCCTCTCTCTCTCTTTCTCTCTCTTAGGTCTCTCCCACTTGGTTTATCTCTCCTCATGTCTCTCTCTCTCACTCTCTCTGTTACTCTCCATCTCCCTCTTAGGTCTCTCTCTCCCACTCTCTCTCTTAAGTCTCTCTCTCTCTCCCTCTCTCATTACCTCTCTCCCTCTCTCTCTCTCTCTATGTCTCTCTCCATCTCAAGTCTATTTCCCTCTTAGGTCTCTCTCTCTCACACACACTATCTCTCTCTCTCTATCTCCATCTCAGGTCTCTCTCTCCCACTCTCTCTCTCATCTTTCTCTCTAGGCTCTCTCCCTCTCAAGTCTCTCTCTCTCTCTCTCTCTCCCACTCCCTCTCTCGCTCTTAGGTCCCTCCCTCTCCCTCTCCATCCCCCTCTCTCCCCCTCCCTTTGAAGTCTCTATCCTTCTTAAGTCTCTCTCTCTTAGGTCTCTTCCACTCCCTCTCTCTCTGACACACACACACTCTCTCTCCATCTCCATATTAGGTATCTCTCTCCCACTCTCACTCCTCTCCCCCTCCAAGCTCTCTCCCTCTTAATTACCTCTCTCTCTCTCCATCCTTCTATCTATCTCTCTCTCTCAACTCTCTCTCTCTAGCCCCTCCAACTCACTCTCCATCTCCCTCTCTTCCTCTCTCTCTTCCCCTCCATTTTAAGTCTCTCTCCTTATTATGTCTATCTCTCTTAGGTCTCTTCCACTCCCTCTCTCCCTCTTAGGTGTCTCTCACTCCCTCCTCTCTCATCCTCTTTTTCTCCCTCTCTCTTTCTCTCTCTATCTCTCAAGTCTCTCTCACTCCCTCTCTCTCTTCTCTCATGTGTCTCTCTTTCTCTTAGTCACACTCTTCATCTCCCTATATGGTCTCTCTCTCCTACTCTCTCTCTCACTCTCTCTCTCTCTCTCTCTCTCTTCATATCCTTCTCAGGTCTCTTTCTCTCCCCATCTCAAGTTATTTCTAAGGGAGAGAGAGAGAGAGAGAGGGATGGAGAGAGATAGAGGGAGGGGGGGAGAGAGAGACTTGAGAAGGATAGAAGGAGAGATAGATCTAGGGAGGGAGGGAGGGAGAGAGAGAGTTATCTAGTTAGGGTGGGAAGGAGACACCTGAAAGAGTTAGATAGTTAGGGTGGGAAGGAGAGATCTAAGAGAGAGAGAGGGAGTGAGAGGGAGTGTGAGAGAGAGAGAGACTTGAGAGGGAGGTGTAAAGTGAGTGAGTGAGAGAGAGAGGGGCAGTGGGACACCTAAGAGGGAGAGAGAGGGAGAGAGGGATATGGAGGGTGAGAGGAGAGTGAGAGGGAGAGGGAGAGGGAGAGGGAGAGGGAGAGGGAGAGGGAGTGGGAGGGACCAGAGAGGGGGAGAGAAAGAGATAGAGAGAGAGGGGGAGACCTAAGATGGAGATGGAGAGAGTGTGTGTGTGTGGGAGATGGGGAGAGAGAGGGGGAGAAATGGAGATGGAGAGGGAGTTCAAGAGGGAGAGGGAGAGGGAGTGGGAGAGAGAGAGAGAGAGAGAAAGAGAGACTTGACTGGGAGAGAGCCTAGAGGGAGAGATGAGAGAGAGTGGGAGAGAAAGACCTAAGATGGAGATGGAGAGAGAGAGAGTGATAGTGTGTGTGTGAGAGAGAGACCTAAGAGAGATACTTTAGATGGATGGAGAGAGAGAGAGAGGGAGAGAGGGAGAGAGGGATATGGAGAGTGAGAGGGAGATGGCGAGTGAGAGGGAGATGGAGAGGGAGTGGTAGGGACCAAAGAGAGCAACCTGAGAGGGAGATGGAGAGTGAGAGAGATATGGATAGAGGGAGAAAGATACTTGAGAGGGAGAGATGGGGATAGAGGGAGGGAGAGGGAGAGAGACTAGAGAGGGAGAGAGGGATGGAGAGAGGGAGAGAGAGACTTGATAGGGAGAGAGTGTGAGTTTGAGTGAGACATTGAGAGAGAGAGGGAGTGGGGGAGACTTGAGAGTGAGAGACTTGAGAGAGAGACCTAAGAGGGAGAGATACTTACATGGAAGAGAGACTTCAGAGGGAGGGAGAGAGAGAGAGAGAGAGGGGAGATGAAGAGGGAGATGGAGAGGGAGAGAGAGAGGGAAAGGGAGTGGGAGGGATATAAGTTAGAGTGAGAGAGAGGGAAGGAAAGATGGAGAGATAGGTAGAGAGATATGTCTAGATCTCAAGGATAGAGAGTGGGAAAGATAGGTATAAAGAGGGAAAAATAGAGAAGAAAGGAGGGAGGGATATGTATAGAGCTTAAGGGGAGACAAGCTGATATATAGAGAGGTAGAGAAAGGGATAGAGAGATATGATGATTTATGAATATTTTTTCATCTCCTTGCTACAAAAAATATAAATATTTTATTATTCATTACTTTTTCTATTGTTTCAAGTATTTCGAGATGAGTGTTACAAAGAAATCATAAAAAAAAGACTTTGCATGTGAAAGTAGTGAGCATTTGATGTTTCAAAAATGAAATATGAAGTTCAAATGATTATAATTATTTTTTATGTATAATATAGAAACACCACCTATTCCATTGTGTAGATCTCTCAATCACCTTTCCAATGCCTATAAAAAGTTGAAATTTTGATAAGAAACACAAAAGTTATGCCCATTTTACTAAAGAGGGTTTTTTAGGTCTTCAAAACAGATATCCGTTTTGATTTTCAAAAAAATGGGTTCCCACTTTCCAAAACAAATATCTGTTTGAAAAAAAAAATGGATATCCATTTTGAAAGAAATGTATATCGATTTCATTTTGGTATTACGAACCAGAACGTATATTGTACGCAAGCCTGCAAAAAAGTCAAAGTGGAAATTTTGCATTTTTGGGTGTGTTAAAAATGCATTTTTTTCACATTGCCAGTTTTTGAACCCCCATGATCTTGCACATACCCTATTTTATCACAATCATCTCACCATAAAATAAAATTCAAAGAGCAAGGATGGGTTAAAGGGTACAACAAAAAGATGAAGAGAAAATATGAAGGCAAGCATTGATAATTTGACAGCCAAATTACTGAAAGAATACAAAAGAAATATTGTGGTTTATAGAGTTGTACACATACTTCTCACAAAGGTTTGACGATTGTTGAAACAACCAGGTATACACTTGACTAAAATCATAATGCAAGATTATGAATTTTTCTATGAAAAAATCACAATTGGGTTCAATTATATTTTAACTAATGAGTTATTTTTACTCAATTCTTGAAAAGTAATTTTCTTTTACTACAATAAAAATGATTTTGTCACGGTAAAAAATTAAAACCATACTTAGAAAACAAAATGAACTTGAACCCTAGACAAATAAATTAGGGTAATTGTGGACCTTTTGTAACTTGTGGGACCAATGAGAAAAAGAGCTAAAGGCATGAAGTTTCAATTTCAAAGAGTAATTCAAAAATAAAAGACTCGACCTAGGTTTGGTATTGTCTTTGACACCAATTTAGGGCATATTAATATGGATAAACTTTATGAAATAATTAATATTGAAAATGAAAATGAAAATCCTTCATCCAAAAATATAGTAGATTTTTTGAATTCCCTATGTCCTTGAAATATATAAAACTCATGGTAGAGTGCATTCATAGATATCATATTCATAAAAGTTTTATTTTTCATGAGGTTCAAGAGTGTATGCAAAATTAACAACCAAAGGAATTTCTTGAAAATTTGACAAAAGGATAAGTCTACAAGTGAATTCATGGAGAATGAATAAAAATGTAATTTAGTTCAATACATGTTGGATGGATGTTAGAGGATAAAAATATAAAATCTTTTTTGAGGATGTCTAAAAATTTATATAAGAGTGATTTAAATTTGAGAAAGGTGACATAGTCACCCTATTAAGAAAAATAGCCAAATTTCCTATGTTTTGGTATACTAAGATTGTCAAAGATATCACCAAAATGATTCACTAGAACCAAGATGTTAGTGAATCTATTCATGAAAAGATGGTAAAATGTGAGAAAACCAAAACATTCTATTAGACTTCATATTATGTCTATTCCTATACTGTTCGAGTATAATTTACTGGGTTGATAAGGAATGGTGAACTAAGTAATGGACCTGGGCATAATTTTGTCTATATATACTATCCATAGTTGGAATTGAATAAATCAATCCAAAACTTCAAAATATTTAATGAAACCTTTTCAATTTTGTTAGGGACAATAGAAAGAGATAAATCAAAGATATTTTTTTGTGCATGTGTAACACGTTCCATCTATTGACATAGAATTTGGTTTATTCAATTTCCCAAATTCCCTAACATAAGAATGAAAGGATTCACTTGTATTCCATTCATATTACCTTGGTATCTAATAGAAATAGAAATGGGAGAATACAAACCAGAGTATTAAGCCCCAAGTAATCATTGTATGTTGTATTTATACCCCAAACTCAATAGTGATAGAGAGATAATAGGTTAACACAAATTATAAATAGATTAGCTAATACACTAGCATACAAATAGTAAACTAATTATATTCCACCATAATGCACATATGATATAACTCTAGATATATATTTAGTAGTATGAACATCCATCACATACATATATTGAGGGATTAATCCCTTTTTGGTAATCAGTATTTGATATTCTTTTCTACTCTAGTCTATCTCTATTTTCTCTTACTCTATTACTATTGTCACTTAGGATTGCACCCTAGCTAAGTATGAAACTTAGCCATCTTGTGAAACATAGAATCACCCTCAAGCTGTGGGTTGCTTATAGTGAGGATGAATCTCTAGAGCGGGTTGGTTTCCCTTGGTGGATCACCTAAAACTACTAAAAAATAAAGGGAAAAGGGATAAAAGGATGCTTCAAATAAAAATCCTAAAACTAAAGAGGTGATGCACCAAAAAATTGAAGTTCTAATAGTTGCACTAACTCGCAATCAACATCAATAAAGGAATTTTAATTTCACAACTTAGTTTTAACATCCAACACATAAGTATTTCATATAAAGGTTTTTGAATAATGTTTTCTTGAAGGAAAAATAGGGTTTTCACAACTACAACCTCTTGAAACAATTCAACACAACATATCACCTGCATTGAACATGAAACTCTTGATCCAAAATTTTCATAAATGAGGCATAAAAAGGATTCATCAATAAAATCAAAGTTTCAACATCAAACCTTTCATTGCAAAAAGAGACAAGAAAAAATAGAGAAGGAACTTTTTTGGCATTTTTTATTGATTTGAAAAGAGTTTTTTTGTTACAATGAATTTCTCTAAAAAGAGTTACAAGACAAGATTTTTTCTAAGTAAAAGGAAGCAAGAACTAAAAAAAAGGTCTAAGAGATGCCTTTATAAAGAAGACCCTCAAATTAGACCTTTCTATGAGATGGGGTTGTTGATTGCTAACAAACTATTGCAAATTGATTCAAGCATACTTGATAAATCCTAAATTGATGGAAACACTTGATCATCATTTCCTCCAAATATTATGTCATCAACATAAACCACAATAATCAATATATGATTTGAGTGAATTCTATAGAATGAATTACTATCAACAAATCCCTTTTGAAATCCTTGTCCAATCAAGTACTTGTCTAATCTTCCATACCAATCTCTAGGAGCCTACTTCAATCCATATAAATCTTTCTTCAACCTGCAAACAACATCCAAGTCACTTCAAGACTTAAATCCCTCTAGTTGCTCAATGTAGACTTCTTCCTTCAGTTTTCCATTCAAGAATGCATATTTTACATCCATTTGGTAGACTTAAAAATCCATAAAAGTTGCAAAAGCTAGGAATATCTAGATCGCTTCCATCTGGGCAATAGGGGCATATGTCTCTTCAAAGTCAATACCTTCAATCTGAGTATAACCTTTGCAAATCAATTTTTCCTTGTTTCTCATTACCTTTCCATTTTCATCCAACTTGTTGCAGAATACCCACTTGGTTCCAATTACATTTTTTTCTACTTGTCTGGGCACAAGTTCCCAAGTCTATTTTTTCTCTAGATCTGATCAAGCTCTTCTTTCATTTCCTTTACCCAATTCTGATCATTGCATGATTCTTCCATAGTCTTTGACTCAGTTTCATAGAATAGATACACTAACACTTGCTCTTGGGTTGTTTTTCTTCTTGTGATGATTCCTTTATTCTTATCGCCAATAACCTAATTTTCTAAATGGTTTCTCTCTACATACCTTAGATTTTTGGTTGAAGTTGTCAGAGCCTCCATTTGTCTCTTCTTCTTCTTCTTTCTTATCCTTTTCTTCTTTGGCATTTGATCTATTTGATTCATATTCAATATGCCTGTCAAGAACAACTTCATCTAATTCCACATTCACACTTTCAACTATCTTGTTTAGTCTCTTATTGTAACATCAATACACTTTTCTTCTTGTAGAGTAACCCAAAAATATACCTTCTTCAGCTTTGCTATCGAACTTTCCAAAATTGTCCTCATGTCTCCAGATGTAGCATTTGCTTCCAAATTTTTTGAAGTACTTTACTGTGGGAGCTCTTGCATGCCATAGCTCATATGATGTCTTTCCATATTTCCTCTAGATCAGTACTCTATTAAGAGTGTATAATACTGTGTGTATTGCTTCTCTCTAGTACACCTATGGTAAACCTACTTCCATGATCATTGTTCTAGTTTCTTCTTGAACTATCTGGTCCATTCTTTCCACTACACCATTTTGTTGTGGTGTTCTAGGGGCAGATAACTATCTTTTAATAACATGTTTCTCAAAAAACTTGTTGAATTCATCATAAATGAACTCTCCTCTATCATATCTTAAACACTTGATTCTCTTATCAACTTCATTCTCAACTCTTGCCTTGAAAAATTTCAATTTTTTTAGAGCCTCTAATTTTTCTCTTAAAAATGTGACCCAAGTTAGTCTAGAATAATCATCTACTAATAGCATGAAATATTTCTCACCTTTCAAGCTTCTTGTTCTGGTTGGACCACATAGGTCATTGTGTACAAGATCCAACAATCCAGTAGATGATGATTATTTCCTCAGAATGTTCCTTTGGTTTATTTTCCTTCTTGACATCCTTACAGATAATGTTGTCTAGTTTGGTTAGTCTTGGAAAATATTTGACTGCCATCATTGAACTTATCGTTACCAAGTTGTCGAAGTTGATATGACACATCCTTCGGTCCCAAAGCCAACTATCATTGGGGTATGTGCAAGATCATCATGGAAAAAACAAGCCCTTAAGTGACAATAAAATTCAAAAAATCAGAGTTAGGCAACTTGACGTAAACATTTGAATAAGTTATCTATATTATTTCAAAAATATGTAAGAATAGAATCTATAGAAAATTGAATTTAGTTTCTAAACTACAAGTTTTATTTTTATTTTTTAAATCTATTTGGTGAAAATTTGAAATTTCAATGCAATGGTACTTAAATTTCAGGGAAAAAATAAGAAGTAGGTGTTTGTTTGACCACCCTAACCACAATAAAATGATAATATTTTTTTTATAAGATTTTAGATATAAGTAGGGGACTAATGTCCCAATGTGATGCATATTTTTTCGTAATTTTTTTCCAATTAAATAATTAATTATGAATTTTTTATTACAAATTTTAAAAAATATAAAAACTCGTATGTCTGACCACCTTAACATGGTCAAAACTTCATGAAATTCAATTTTTTTTTTTTAATCCTATATTATGTGAAGCATAGAATGTGATGCATGTTTTGGATTCAAAAAATGTGATACCATTTGAAAGATATAGATTTTTTTCAATCAGCCTATCAATCAGGACTTTAGTCGTAATTCAAATAGAAAATGAATAATAATAATTTATTAAATTCAAAGTAAAGAATAATTTATATTGGTGGAAATCTGAGAATATCCTTTAAAAACCCTTTTCGTTTCATCAATTTTGTGCAAAACAAAAGTCGTCAACCACATGGGCCATCATATCACTTAGATATTGCCACTTTTTGGCCCATCATGATCCTGCACATACCCATTGCTCTAATAAAATGGGCATCTCTTTGTAGCTCCTTCCAATTGATACATATTCCCACTTGTTCTTTTTCCTATTGCAATAATAGTTCCAAAACTCTTCCGGATCTCACAACCATCATCCTGAAATACAACATTATAGCCAATCTCGCACACTTCTCTAACACTCAAAATATTATGATATAAACACTTCACATAGTAAACATTGTGAGTGTTATGTTTTCCATCAAAGGTAATAGAACCAATTCCAACAATTTGTGGTGTTTTATCATCTCCAAATCTAAAAAAACTTCCATCATATTTATCACGATTTACAAAATTACTTTTATCACTAGTCATATGATTCGAACATCCAATATCAATCAACCATTTATCTCTATTTCTTTTGACAAATAATCCAACTTCAGTGTTTCATTAGATTCTAGACAAATATTAGAGATATTGAATGTAGGTTCATCCTTTTCTACCAAAAACAAACAAACCTCATGCTCTAATTCATCATCTAAAATGTTGGCATTCTCATTAACATAATAGGCCTTCTTATTGATCTTTTTAAGTTTTTTCCTTGCTCTTTTCTCTAAACACTTATTTGCTAAATGACCAATCTTTCCACATCTAAAGCATTTAAGATGTAGCATATATTTGTACTTGTTGGTACTCTTCTTTATTTTTCTTGTGAATTTTTCTTCCAACTCATCTGAACTTTCACTATCTGGATCATCTTTTGCTTTTGTGGCTTTGAAGGCTGTTTTAGATTCTTCTTTTCTTTTCCAAATTTTCTCATCTCAAACATAGACAAGGTGTCAAATAGTTGCTCTCTAGTGAATTTATTTGGATCGTAAACTTCCTCAATAGCTGAGATCTTGTCACTGTAGCTCTCTGGTAGGGTCATCAAAATATTTTCCAATAACATCTTCATATGTCAGAGTGCCTCCTTGATTTTTGACTTCATTTACAATACTGTCAACTCTCTGAAAGTAGCTTGCTATATCCTCACCTTCGTTCATCCTCAGGTTTTCATACCTGCGCTTGGCTATCAACTTCTTTGATAATTTGACTCTATCATTTCTTTCATATATTTCTTTCAACTTTTCCCAAACATCATAAGCAATTTCCAATGAGAACTTTTGTTAACTCAGTCTTAGACAAAGCATTGAAGATTGCATACCTTGCCTTCTCATTCATTTCATAGGCTGAAATCTCATCCGCACTAGAAGGACCACTTGTTGGTTCAACATATTTTGTCTCAAAAACTCTCCAAGTTTTCTACACTAAAGAAATCAAGTAACCTCTCATTTTCACTTTCCAAAAGCTTTAGTCAAATCCATCAAACACCAAAATTGTCAATTTGTGCACAATCGGATCTAGCCCAAGTAGTTAACCTCTCCTTTGAGGAAGCAAAGCTCTTATACCAATTTTAGAATAGTTTGGATAAATAAGAGGGGGCTGAATCAATTATTATAAAATAATTTTCTTAACCTTAATTAATCTGAAGAAAACTAAAATCGTTCAGATAGCAATTAAAGTGATATGAACATGAAAGCACTTAACAACACCGTGCATGAAGAACACCAGAATTTACGTGGAAACCCAAGATGGGAAAACCCACAAAGAATGATAATTCTCAATTATAAAATACAAGTTAAGGTGACACTGGTTAAGGTTATTTTTACAAAGGCTCACTGCCGGTTGGGCTCACTTCCTGACTATTATAGCCAAAGATACAAAAAGGCTCACTGCCAAAAGAGAAAGGTTCACTGCCTAAGAAAATGGCTCACTGCCACAAGAATGATGAAAAGGAATCCACCATAGAAACAATTGTCACCAATAGTCACACCAAAAGAGACTCACTATCTGTTGTCTCCGGTATACTTTTGCAAAATGTCTAGATTTTCAGATTTGCATTCATCACACTTGCTTTCATCGAATGGGATCAACTTTTAATTATACCAATCGATTCTTTCTTAATCTCCCCAAGTTGGCCAAGCACAATTCATGCTTCCATAAGATCCTAAGTTGGCCGAACACAATTTGAATTAGGTCACTAAAAAAACATTCTCGTGATAGAAGGGAATGAAACATGGACCACACATAAATTCCTCGCTCAAATCAAAATAGTACAAATTAACCATGATTTCTAGAACCAAGGAGTAGGATATACACATTACAATGCAAGGAATGTTTCAGGACACACTAACCACTTTGCAAATAGGTCCGAACCCAAAAGAATGTATCTCATTATTTTGCAAGATGTATGGGACCAGGACAAGCATGACCAACGATATATCATCACAACACAACATCTAGAGAACACCAATCTAGATCACCAAAGTAAAAAAACTAAACCAAGATATGTTGACATCAAAGACAACCATTAATGACAAAAATTAACATCATATTCCAACATGATTTACTTCTGAGTGTTTTAGCTTAAAGCCCAAACCTGAATGTAGGAACTAAAGTGCCAGTGTATTTGAATAAGTAGTTCCACCTGATCGCTCTGAATATCCAACAAAGGAAGTTCCTACATTTTTTTTGACAAATTTGCTCAATCCGGTTTAATTTCCTGATTGAATTTTAAAGTCTAAAATTTTCAAAGTGTTGAAGAAGGTAAATATTTGTTGACTTATTCAGAAGTTCTCTTGCTAGCTTTTATGTGCCATGTGCCTTATTGTGACTCATCCCTTGGATTACCTCACATGTGTTGATCGAATTTCCCAAGTGTCTTGTTCTTGTAAAACTTCAGGAAGTGATTCATTTCATTTTAAGTTCAAAATTTGTGGATGTCAGAGAATTAATTTTTTTTCAAGTTTTTATTCTTTTTCCTATTTTTTGTTCCATTCCAGACTAAAAACTTGTATGATTCACTAGAAGTTAACTAATATCAGAGCAAATTTCAAATCTATTTCCTGATATGAAATCTTACATTGCTGATTGTTTGTTCCTATCCGACAAGACTGTGTTGCATCATTTAAGGGTGCATACTGACACTATCTAGTGGCAAATAATTCCCCTTTTTTAAAAATATTGCATCATTCTATGCCTAGTTGTGAAGCAATCTGGTGATGTATGGAATGGTTTTCTCTATTTTAGTTATTTCTTGAGGCATGCATGGATAATACGTGGGAGAAATTTTACTTTTTTAGTATTTTTTTATGCTTTAAATTTTAGAATAGATTTTTTATATTCTAGAAAATGTTCCAAAAAAGATAAATACATGGAGTTTTATTATAAATTTTTGGATTCCATGAAGTTTTTGAATGCTTAATGCTAAACCTACTTGAGAAAATGCAAGTTAATTTGAGTTTCATTAAATATTATTGAAAATTATTTGATTTAATGAATTTGTTGAGTGAAATTGGAATGATTGGATTGAGATTATATTTCTATCTCTTAGATACCAACAAATTCTTTACAACTATTTAGTCCTCATGTTTAACATCAATATCACAATGGACCCTAAGTGAACCTCATGCATCAAGACCTAACATTAATGAACCTTGGGATCAAACTCAGTTTGCCTTATATTTAGGTTTTATCGTGGTGTCTTTCAAGAAAGGTAAGTTCCCACAATACTCTATGAGAATTTATCTACTTGTTGTTGTGTGTGTGTATCATTTGTGCCAATATAATTTGCACTAGAAGGAGAGCCCTTTGGTGTGTGCAATCGACTGTTAATGAGGTCATTTCCATACATTTTAGCCCAAATTATTCGTAAGTATGCATTCAAATTTTTGCTTATTAAATGTAGAAAATTTCAACTAATTCATTGTTATAGTAGGTTATACAGAATTTATTTGAGTGAATTTGAAGATAAACCTACTAGGATTTGAACTAAGAGAATTATGAAGTTAGTGGTAGAAATTAGGGTAAGTTTCTTAATTAAGGTTAACCATTTGATTAGGGTATATTTCAGTTAGTTAGGTTAGTTTTCTTCAATAGTTTTTTTTCATAGTTTTTTGGTTTTGTTCCCAATATTAATGAATTCTTCTTAACCTAAAACATATGATGATTTGATGTAGGAGCATACCTAGTTGTAAAGAAATCTTGCATCAACCAAAAATAGTTCTTTTCTTGCATTGTATTCAGTAGCAATTTCACTAGTTCATTCCACATTTTACTGCATTATTGTTTCTAAACTCATGGTGCAAGATATAGCATCTATACTTGGAAGTCTATCACATATATGGATTTCAGATCATTTGCACTTGTCTATTAAAAATTATCGCTCTCAAAATTTCAGTGTACCTTTCCAAATAGAGCATTGGGGCTGACCTCACTCGGTTTCATTGTGCAGACCTATTGTTAAGGCATGTGGTTTTAAATGAAATATCATTACAACATCTTGGGTTCATTGGGACCTATCTTGGAGATCCACAAGTTGCATCTTCTTGCATGGAGTTATCTATGCATGTTATAGGGTCAACCTTCATGTTTGATCTTTTGTGGGTTAGTAGCCCTTATGGCCAACACAAATCTATTTGGGAGCTCGAGAAGCATACATAAGAGAATTGTAATTATTTAGAAAGGGGGAACAGAAAAAAGACATTAGCATTCAGTTCAGTTCTTAGTCATAGGTTCTTATTTTCAGAACAACCCTTCAGAGCATGTAATAAGGATTTTTGGCCAGTTATATGTTTGCAAGCCTCTAAAGCAAGGCTTTTGAGACTGGATGCTCACCCTATGGCCAAAATTACATGTAAGCATCCTATTTTAATAAAGACTCCTTGTTTCCCATCATTTTGTGTGTTAATTCCACTTTATTAACTCATTGTTGCACTGTTCGGATTGTTCCTTTTGGAACTATCCCACCATGACTACACCAAGTGGTATTAGAGTGAGATTCGATTCCTAAATGATTTCTTGGTGGTAAACAGATCACTAACTTGGAAAGACTACATTTGTTTTCAACCGATCGCCGATTGTGAGGCGGTTGAAACCTATGTAGCCAAATCACTGAATTGAGGTAGTTGCACCATTTCAAGGAGAGATATACCACTGAGAAGAATACCTGGTGTGGAAAATGTTGTTGAAGAATGGATGAAATGATGGAAATGGAATGTGCACCAAAATATCAACTCAGAGTATGTTTTCTTAAGGTTGTTGAGGTGGTGGGAATTTTAACCAGTTTCTTTGCCTTGAAAATTCTAAAGCATTACAAAGAATTCAAAGTGACGAAATAAAATAGAATAAAATCTTACAATACTATCCTAAATTGTGTCACAACAGGATATACTCTCTTCAGAATTCCATGAAGTTAGCGCATATATTTAAATAGTCAATGGAACAATTGCTTATAAGGATGTTGGTAGTTTTCATCGCATTCCGTAGATCGTCGGTGAAAGGAAGAAGTTAAGTCATTGGCTGTCCATGATTGTATCATAGTTTTTGGTCTAAAGAAGCCCTAATTAGTTTCATTTGAACAACCTATTCTGTCCGTGATTGGGTGTGTTGAAGCCTATGATGATTGAGGTGGTTGTAGGACAGATCATGGCTCCTAATTCTCTTAATGAAAATTTTCAGTGGAAACAAATTAAGTACTAAAGTTACAATTGAGAAATACATTTACCATTTCAGTTAACATGTGATTCTTCTTTCATATTCAATCTTGTTACAAAATGTTTTTCAATTTGGATTTCAAGGTAACCAAAAGAAAATGCCATATAATGGTCGTGGGCATGCCAAAAAAAAAAATTTAAACTCTTTGTCAGAGGCTCCACCCCACGAGTATTGACATTTTAGTCATAATTTTTTATGGATTGGTCAAAACTCAGTAATAGTGAATTTAATTGCATCGAAATGTATCCATGGATAATATTTTCCAGAGGCTAAACTTCATAATTGTTATTTATTCAACGTCGTCTTTTAGAAGCTTCAATCGTTCAAGGTTGGAAGAAAAAAATGTTTTTATATATATAAAAGATGTGGGTATGTGCAGGATCATGATGGGCCAAAAAATGGCGATATCTAAGTGATATGATGGCCCATGTGGCTGACAACTATTTTTTTACCCAAAATTGATGAAATGAAAAGGGTTTTTAAAGGAGATTCTCATATTTCCACCAATATAAATTATTCTTTACTTTGAATTTAATAAATAATTATTATTCATTTTCTATTTGAATTACGACTAAAGTCCTAATTGATAGGTTGATTGAAAAAAATCTATAGCTTTCAAACGGTATCACATTTTTTGAATCCAAAAGATGTGTCGAATTCTATGCTTCACATACTATAGGATTAAAAAAAAAAAAAATGAATTTCATGAAGTTTTGACCAAGTTAAGGTGGTCAGACATATGAGTTTTTATATTTTTAAAAAGTTGTAATAAAAAATTCATAATTAATTATTTACTTGGGAAAAAATTACAAAAAATTATGCATCACATCGGGACATGAGTCCCCTACTTATATGTAAAATATTATAAAAAAATATTATCATTTTATTGTGGTTAGGGTGGTCAGATAGACACCTACTTCTTATTTTTTCCCTGAAATTTAAGTACTACTGGATTGAAATTTCAAATTTTCACCAAATAGATTTAAAAAATAAATAAATAAACCTAGTAGTTTAGAAACTAAATTTAATTTCCTACATATTCTATTCTTACATATTTTTGAAATAATATAGATAACTTTTTCAAATTTTTATGTCAAGTTGCCTAACTTTGATTTTCTAAATTTTATTGCCACTTAAGGGCCTATTTTTTCCATGATGAGCCTGCACATACCCATGTTTAGATGCAATTTCCGGATTTATTGTACGTACAGGGAACTATAAAATTTCTTTCATAGTGAAACAAATGGTCTCACAAAAATAGAGGTAAACAATATAAAAAATGTAAATGTTTAATATAGTATGTGCCATGTAGAAGTGTAGATGATGTTTCTTTTAACTTTTCTAGATATGTTTTTAACTTGATTTCTATTTTAGTTTTGATGATTTTTATCATGTTTTTGAAAATTTAAACAACATTTATGGGGCGTTGTACCCCTCACAACGAGCCACTAGGGCCAAAAAAGGACCAAACTTAAATAGAAAATATTAACAAAAAGAAGAAAAAAACCAAAGATAGCCCAACAACAGCACACCAGTAGCTGAAAAACAACCGATAGACCAGCAACACGAGTAGCTAACTGGCCTCATCCCAGTTCTTAATTAGGAGGTTGACAGCCTCATCGCCCACCCACTCTTTGTTTTTGTGGCTATTATTCCCCTCCAATTCCTCTTTTATCACATTCGACAACGCACTAGTAACAAAGTGGCTCAGTTTCACTGTGAAGCGGGTCAAGCCCCTAAATCTTTTATCTAGGGTGTTCAATATCTTTTCCACCATGTCCGAATCTTCCCCAATATCGTAGTCTCCTGAATCCCACCAGGCTCATTCACCAGTGGAGTGTGCCAGTCAGAGCCATGGCAAGGAATCTTGTTGTCCATCAGAGTAGGAAAGGGCCTCTCCCCATGTCATCAATCTCATCATCAGGCTCTTCCTCCTTGTAACCCTTGCTTTCTGACTACTCCACCTCTGAGTCCTCAATAATTAATCTCTTTTTGCTATTCTTGGCCAGCCTCCCTGATCTCCTCCTAACACTTTCCCCACCAGTCAGCTCTATTT
Organism: Sequoiadendron giganteum; assembly: GCA_007115665.2. Lineage (NCBI taxonomy): Eukaryota > Viridiplantae > Streptophyta > Pinopsida > Cupressales > Cupressaceae > Sequoiadendron > Sequoiadendron giganteum. Next base: position 611,215,947 of record CM021109.1, on the reverse strand, counting down.
GTGTTTTAATATAACATAGTTGTTTATTTAAAATATTTTATGTAAGTATTAATTTGTCAAAGGTGGGAGAAGGTTTAAATTATGAGGTCATGCAACTATAATTCTATTCATCAATCAAATTTCCATCCATGGTCTAGTCCAAGGAAAAGTATAAAAAAAAGATTGTGAGACAAATCCTTTATTATTTTCACAAAATCAAAGACACAAGAGACTTAAAATAGACAAATTCTTAACATAGTATTTGTGATGTAAAAGTCCCAATGATTCTTTTTTAAACTCCTCCAAATATGCTCTAGGGTAACACTTACATGTTATTTCTTGATCTCCTTGATGATTTCCTTCATATCAATGTTTTAGGGCTTGTCCTAAGGTACAATGTTCGAAGTACTTCATTATAATATTTTACATGCAATTAAATAAGTAATAGTTAAAAAATAAAAGAATTAATTCTTGAAAGGTGGGAGAAGGATTTTTGTTAGATTTCTAGGATCAAAGAGATAGAAAACAAGCATAAAGTTGTAAAAACCCATACTGATTGAATGCAAAAGAGCAGCCATAAATAGGAAATACATGAAGATCAAGATCCACAAGAGGTGGAAATCAAGATCTAGATCCACTCGAAGTTGAAAGGAGTGGAGTGCACAACTCAACCATCAAGATAGCTAACTAGGATTAGAGTGCCCAACTAAACCATCAAGATGGCTAACTAGGCTTAAGTAATGAGTACACCAACACCTCCCCTTAAGCATAGCTTAGGTGGGTAGAAGAAATGGGTCTCGACTATAAGCCAAAAGAGGTACCCATGCACAATGATAAACTCTTAGAAACAAAGAAAGATAGAAAACCCAGTGGGAAAAAACTATCCTCCAAAAAAAGAGAAAGCGAAAGATGTACAAGTGAAAGAAGAAGAAAGATAGAAGGAGGACTCAAGACCCCCCAAGAATTGCTTCTATCAAAATATTACAAGAGATATTCCCCTTAAAGGAGAGAAAGAGAGAGACTTGGAAGCCCCCCATAAGATATGTTGTAGTACACATAGATTCTCGATGAAGTATGCTGAAGAGAATCCATGAACGTTGAACCACATTTATCCCCTTAGGAAGAAGGAAAACTACATAAGTGTGCAATTTTTCTTCCCATTCGTGATAGGAACATATAGAAAGAAGTATAAAGGTCTTTGAATTATGCACAAGATCTAAAGATGTTGATGGTGCCCATAATGTCTTCGTAGAATTCTCAATGATCTCCAAACCAAAGCTAATATGTGACAAAGTTTCAAGAACAAAGACCACGTGGATCATTGATGTATGATGATAACTAGAACCATAAGAATATGGTACTATCACTTTAGAAGCTGATGTAGGAAAGGCATTCAAGCAAGAATATCTAAAGAAGACAAGAATGATGGAACTTCATTGAAGATGTCATAAAACAGAAGGTTGATGTCCTCAATATGTGCTTCCATGTCAGCAATGCGGGACTCTATGAAAAGACATGAAATGTTGGGTAGATATGCATCCCAATCAACAATGCTAGGAAGACTGATATCTTGTTGCAAAGAAGTACTGGAAAATCTCAAAAAAGTGACTCTAAAATCTGATGAAGCAATAGGAGGAGGTGGAATGAAGACTTCCACTATTTCAGCATGACATTATTCATGATGTGGGATATCATTTGTGATCATTGCAAGATCATGTGGGAATGGAGAATCATTTGAGTCTCCATACATCTCCCAAAGTTTGATCCATAAAGCATGTGGACTTTCAATATCCATGATGACAATCAAAGTGTCATATGGTATATGTAAGCTGATTAATCCAACAATATGATCATGATTATTAAACCATTTATCCTTCTAAGATTCTTTACTTGGTTTAGGGATAAGTCCATACAGATATCATGTGAGATTATTGAACCTGAGATGTTTCAGGATGCCTTCACACCAAGAATTATAGTTTCCCTTATTTAGGTTGATTAGAGAAGAATGAGTTTTATATCCCATGATAAGAAATGAAGAAGTACCCCTGTTGGAACTTTATTTCAGCTCATTAATTATAAAATGACATGCATAATCCCCCCAAAGAAAAATACAATAAAACAACACTTTATAAGTTGAGTGCATGAATTTTTAATAAACCCCCCTTGATTTTTGACACTATCACTATGCGTAAACAAGTATTGTTCAAATTGCATTTATAGTTTTAGAAAATGCCAAAAAAGAGGACAAAATAATTACATGCAAACTACGTCTGCTGAGAAATTTTTGAAATCATCGCTAATGAAGATTTCGCCTTTTGCAACAAAGAATCCACAACCTCCAACTTTATCTGTAGGAGAGGTTGATAGAGGTCAATTCTCCTTTTCATGGACTCCTGACCTACACAAATATTTGCGGGTCTCTGAGATTCTTTGTTTGTTGGTGCATTGAATTTCTCGCTGTTAGAGGCTCACACCACATTAGTCAAAATAGATTGGATACCTGCAAAATCCAAATCGTGATTTGGTCACCTTGCAAAAACATGCTTTATGGATCTGCAAATCTTTGGTTGATGGAATGGTAATTCATACCCACCAAATGCAATCAGGCCAAATTGAATAAAATGCCCAAATCAAGTAAACCACACCACACAAAGATTGAAGAGATCACAATTGCAATAGAAATTTCAAATGCTAGGCAGAGACCCCAAGCCGTGTGAAAGAATAGAAGGTTGCAACTTTCACCTGTGCCCAGACATGGCAACCGATGTAAATTAGATTCAATGCTCACTTATGGTGTGAGACATGAGGAAATCATGCCTAAGAATTCACGTCAGAGCCAAAGGGATTGGAATACCCTGTGTCTGCATATGCAAGGGCTTGCAAATAGTAACATGTGCATCCAAAAGAGATCCATCCCCAAGGTTAAGTCAATGCGTTTACTGGCTAATTTAAAATTCCTTCTCCAAACTGTGTATCGCAACAAGAAGGATAAACTTTTGGTAGAATTTAGATTCTTGAGGCATAGGCATAGGTTTCTAATAAAAAATCCATCTGGAGCACTTCCTCAGTAGTAATATTTGGGAGATTCAAAAGCTATGGGCCCTCCAAAGCATGCCCAATGTGACCATGTAGTGAACCCAAAACAATCTTTGCCCACACAACATATGGCTGCAAAATATGAATACTCAAACAGAAGGACATCCTCTGAATAAAAAATCTTTGCAAAGAACAGATGTGCACCCTATGAAGAACCTATTGCACCTCACACACTAAGGAACAAACATTTCACAATGTTCAATTGCATCCCTACTGAGAATAAACCTTATTAGATCGCACCTTCCTGAACACAAAACACAGAAAATAGAGGATTTCATGGAGAAACAAAGGCCTGATACTACCTACTTCCTGCTCTGATACCATGTCATATTTCTAGGATCAAAGAGATATAAAACAAGCACAAAGCTTTAAAAACCCATACTGATTCAATGCAAGAGCAACCATAAATGGGAAATACATGAAGATCAAGATCCAGATCCACCCAAAGTGGAAAGGAGTGGAGTGAACAAATTGACCATCAAGACAACTAACTAGGAGTGGAGTGGACAACTCAACCATAAAGACAACTAACTAGGCTTAAGTAATGTGTACACCAACACTTTTGAATTGGGGTGACAACACTAGAACTTAGTTTTTTCAATTAAACAAATTCACTCCCATGCTCTAGTCTAGGATATATGGATGGTTGAAGTGTGAGTTGTTACATAAAATAGATTAAATGATTATGTGAGCTTATAGGTTCATGGATGATAGATTATATGATTCTATGAGCTTATACATAAAATAGATTAAATTAAGAGTCAATATGATATATTTTTGAAATGTCAAATTGAGATTCAAATAGGAGGGTAAATGTGTAGGGTTTGAAATTTTCTCCTCTATATTTTCCCTCATTTTGGTGGGCATCCCAACATCATGAATCATGTATGAATATAACTAAGAGTATTACATGAAATAAATAAATATATTCAAAATATTATGGATTAGATATTCCATATTTTGTATTCATATTGTTAGAAATTTTACATGTTAAAAAATTCACACAAAACATATTTAGGAGCGTCTATAAGAAATTATTAGCAACATAATATCATAACTAACATTTTATATTTTATTAAATATGAAATCAGTCAACTATAAAAATAGAAGGGGTTTGAAGTGGAGGATTAATAAAAAAATCATAAGTTTGTGACAAAGTTGATTCCTAACAAAACCATATAATTCATGAAGAAACTGAAGGGTGTGAATTTACACAAGGCTTTTAAGGAGTTACAATAACTTGAAAGGAAACACAAGTGTACAAAATGATTCTTATGATAATCAATGAGGAGAGGTATGTGCAAATACAATTTTCAGTTTTTTAGTTATAGAAAAGGATATATAAGAACATACACTACAAAATAGGGTTTGTATTAGGAAAACCACATCAAAAGAAAAGAAAAAAACTCCAAAAGAAATACCAATAACATTAATTAGATAATGGGTTACAATATAATATACAAGAAATACCTCTATCGGGGAGTATCACAAACATAATAATCTAGAGTAATTTTAGTGGTATATTGGTAACTCCAAATCAACCAATCAACATATACAAACCTCATACTTTGGGTAGTGATAAATAGATGAAGAAAAAAATGGAAATTAGTATAATTTATGGTTATCCAAAACTATGTACTAAATCCATGAGCCTAGAAGTGGTGCCTAAAAGGCACAAATAATTATGCCTCATTCTTTGTCTTGGTCTTCAAGCAATATTCACCATATTTCCTACACCTTATCACATTCTCATCAATTTTAATACTTGACCACCTAATAGGGGTACATACTTAGTCCACTACCTCCATTCAAATATTCTCTATCACATACATGGTAAGACTATCATAATATTAGTCAAGGCTCTAGTGTAACCTCCCTATAATAATGCTTTGAAATATGTTATCTATATTTGTTATATTATATTTAGCTTTATATTTCTTATTGTGTTACCATTTGGGTGAATCTAGTAGTTGCAGGAGTTTCTCCTTGTAAGTTCATAGATATTTCTACCTTGGTACTAAAAAGAATAAAATTCTTAGGTGATCCCACAATAATGGGTTATAGTTTTTGTCCAAACTTGACATTGAAAACAACATTTTTCACTAGATCTTCACTTTCTTACACCTATAGCAGCCAAACCATTAAGCATTTGAATATGAAACAAACTAGTGATTTGTGAGATTTTGTATGTAGATTCTAATTATATATATTTTTAAATAAATAAAAAATATTGTGAATCCTTTTATGTATTTTTAAGAACTTTATTTTTCTACTAAATAACATTTTTAGAAAGTAATGTTTACTTTGTAACACATAAATTTTTTCATAGAAAGGATAAAATTGTAAGTTTTAAAAATACAGATTAGTCACACCAATATCTAATGCATATATATTTTTCATATTTTTTTATGCATTTGAATTAACTTATTCATTTTTGTGGAATAATGACATAAAGCCCTAGTGAAAATGTATTTTTTAGAATTTTATTTCTCTATTTTGCTATTTTTTTGTATGTGTGAAACAAAGACCTTGATGTTCATTGAAAAAACTACATTCACAAGAAATAAAAAATAAATATAATAATAAAATTAAAGGGTATGTGCAGGATCATGATGGGCCAAAAAGTGGCAATATGTTAGTGATATGATGACCCATGTGGCTGACAACCTTTTTTTTACCCAAAATTGATCAAATAAAAAGGGGTTTTAAAGGAGATTCTCAGCTTTCCACCATATAAATTATGTTTTAATTTGAATTTAATAAATAATTATTATTCATTTTCTATTCGAATTATGACAAAAGTCCTGATTGATAGGCTGATTGAAAAACATCTATAGCTTTCAAATGGTATCACATTTTTTGAATCCGAAACATACGTCACATTCTATGCTTCACATAATATAGGATTTAAAAAAAAAGAATTGAATTTCATGAAGTTTTAACCAGGTTAAGGTGGTCAGACATACGAGTTTTTATATTTTTAAAAAGTTGTAATAAAAAATCATAATTAATTATTTACTTGGAAAAAAATTACAAAAAAATATGCATCACATCGGGACATGAGTCCTCTACTTATATCTAAAATATTGTAAAAAAGTAATTATCATTTTATTGTGGTTAGGGTGGTTAGACAGACACCTACTTCTTATTTTTTCCATGAAATTTAAGTACTACTGCATTGAAATTTCAAATTTTCACCAAATAGATTTTTTTATTTTTTATATAAACCTAGTAGTTTAAAAACTACATTTAATTTTCTACAGATTCTATTCTTACATATTTTTGAAATAATATAGATAACTTATTCAAATTTTTACGTCAAGTTGCCTAACTTTGATTTTTCTAAATTTATTGCCACTTAAGGGCTTGTTTTTTCCATGATGATCCTGCACATACCCTAAATATATTTAAAATTATACTTTTTGGTAAGCTTATAATAAGGTCTACATATGTACAAAACATAAAACTTAAATGAATTCATTTGATCCCCGAAAAGGTAAATCAAAAGTGGTTTTTTATCAACATTTTGATAGGTGTAGAGGACACTCCATTATAGGTATGTTTTAAAACTAACGGGTTCTATCCAATGGGGTTTGATCAAAGGGGGCTTGATCCAACCCTCTTTAACTAAAATCCTCTAACTAGAACCTTTCAACGCTTAAATCATTATATTTTCTAAAAATATGTGATTTTAGGAAAAAAATAAGATGTCCCAAAAAGTGTAACCCATTATTGTGGTAAGACCCTCTTGTATGAAGGATTTATTATCTAGTGTATTTTTCTCAATGGATACTTAGTGTTTGACCCTTGCAAAGGCTCTTTTTATCATGTTTTGATGATCTATTTGGTTTTTTACCTTGGTTTTGGTCATAGTTGCTCATCATATTGATGTAAAATGGATTTATACCCCTATTGTTTGCATTTATTTTCCTCTTAGATGTTTTCCTTGCATGTTTTGAGTAGCTGAGCTATCCTTGCTGGAAGTGCCTATGATTTTAGGAAGATGTTGCCTAGATGATTTTTTCTAAGAACCTATCAACTATTCCCATATTTATGTTGAGAAGCTAGAGTGCGAAGGAAATCTTCACTTTTTAGTAGTAGAATATGAAGAATGGCCTCATACAAATCAACCATTAATATAAGTGAAGCATGATTTGGGTTAACATGCAAGTGAGGTAGTGTTTCCTAGAACATTAAGGAATATTTATCCCTAACTATTGAGTTATAACCTTGAGGATATAGGCCTTAGCCATAGGTGAGATCATGGGAGTTTCTTTTATGGATATGTGCCTTCCCTTGGTTTAGTAGCTAGCTAGATGAAGTTCCCTAATATTAGTAATCATCCTAGTATAGGACCTTTTTTCTTGTATTTGGATCTTTTATTTAGTTTTAGTTACAATTGGAGGATAGAATATTGTGATCTCTAAGGTGGTTGCATACCTAGTGATTGATGTTCTCCTAACTTGTGCACCTTTATAGATGTGTGCTATAATTTTGAGGCCATTTGGTGAGAGACTATAGGGTTCATCTAGTGAGATCCATTGTATTTTAAGAATTATGTAACAATAATACCTTATCCTTGTCTTGTTGTGGGATTCTACGAGAAAGCCTTATTCTAGTGGGAGAGGATGTAATGCCCACAAATTTTTTCTTTGACTTGATAATTATCAATAGTTTATTTTTTACTATTGTAGACATGGAAAATGTACAATTTCGGTTTGACACACTTGATCTTGATTATTAACAACATTTCTTCCTAAATCATACTCTCAACTTTTCATCATATTTTGTCTCTTAATTTAATGAATCATTATTCATTTTATTAAAGTCTTTCTCCTCTAGTGATTAAATTAATCAACTTAATTTAATTAACATTAAATTTTTGTTAATTAAATAAATCATTTTATTTGATTTAATTCTCTAAAGTCCTCTTATTAAATTAAATAAAACCTTATTTGATTTAATCTAACATTATCCTCCTTGGTTAAATAAATCAAAATCATTTATTTAGTTAATCATTTCCTCTCAATTCTGATTTAAATTAATTCATCTATTTAAGTCAAAATTATCAAATCATCTAACCCTTCATTAAATTAATCAAAACTCTGATTAAGTTAATCCCTCTCATTAAAATCCTCTAGAGAATGCAACTTGCACAATAAATCAATTACTTTGATTTATTTAATTCTCTATTTTCCCTCACATGGCATCAAAAGGGAATATTCCCTCATTTGAATTCAAAAATTCCAAGTGGACTTGTACATCCAACAAGGCATTCACTCTTCTTACATGTCCTTGTGCATTGAGCCAAGTGGCATTTATTTCATTCATTTTTCCCTCTCACATGTCATTTCTCCAATTTGAAATTCCACCTAATTGCATTTATTGGCACTTTGGCCAAAATGTGCACAACCTTCAACCACTCACATCTTGACAAGTGGCACTTGGCCATTGGATGTTGAATGATCCCACATTGCTCTATTTCACTCTCTCTTCCATTTTAGAAATCTATAAATAGGAGGCTTCTCTCCTCATTTCAATATCCACAGTTCAAGCAAGTATACTATACTTCAGTTCATCGACAAAACTTTGAGTAAACTTACTATGCTCAAATTCACTTTCACTTCACAGATTTCATCCAAGGTTATTCTCTTCATTTGAGAATTAATCTTGCCCATAACATCATTCAGCTTGTTCAAAGATTGGGAAAGGGCTACATCCTACATGACAGAGTGGCACCAATCCACTATGGGATAAGGGTTAATCATGTTTGTACATGATTTTTTTTAGCTTGTATTGTTTTCATTAGTTGCATTGTTTAACATGGTTAAATATTTCATAGGAATGTTTAAGTTTGTTGATTTAAACTAACTTTCGTGCTAACAACATGAAACTGTTTGAGTCGATCTTCTTGCAGATTTCAACATCCACATTCTGGCACTAGAAGGATGGCTAATATTGGTTACCGACAGTCTATGATTTTCTTGGCACCGTTTTGTTATGTTAAAGCTCTCGGGCTGATTAAATTCTACAAAATCTCATTTGTATCTCTGTTGCAGGAAAATACATTTGCATAGATCTATTAATTATTCCTCTAATAGTAGCACCTGTTGTCATTTATGGTTAAATTTTTCCTTTTGCAAAATACGAGTCTTATTTTGTTCCTTAACAAATACTTACTATTTATGCAATTAAACCTCAAATAATGAAATTATAAACCGAACAGGCTTTTCTGCAAAATTTATGCTTCCCCCATTACATTACAATTCTCCTGCATAGTCAGTCCGGCCATTCTCCCACGTTACCGCACCTATCAGTCCATTCACCCATGATTCTGTGGTGTCGGGTGTTTCCCTCAGGCCTTAACTCCTATCTTTTACTGCCTTACCACACCATCATTTGCTTCTACACTGACTGTTCTCTCCACCACCTTTTTACCGCCTCACCATAGCCTTCTACCGTACTTGTTGCGGTAGAGCGGTGTTCACCGCATTACAGCCAGGTAACCTTCCCTTATCCATGGTAGTGTGGTAACCGTTCATGGTATTCACCGTTGTCCTACGGTCTACCCGCTAACCCTCTTTGGCAACATGGTAAATGCCTCCCTATCTTTCTCAACTGTCAGCGCATCACCATAGTTCCTTGCTAAACCGTCTGCAGTATTGCGGTTAGCCGCCTGATTGTTACTTGACCGTCACCGCATCACCGCAGCCTCCCACCTAACCGCCTACAGTAGCATGGTTGTCTTCCACCATCTTCACCATGTCACCGCGTCACCTGCTCCGACCACCCGTGGTATTTTGGTATACTTTCCCTAACCGTCACTTCACCGCCACTACGCCACCGTGGTATCGCGGTAAACCTATTGGCTGACTGCATTTGCCAGCCTTGCATCACCGTGCGATCTATCCGAACTATCTACGATAAAGCGGTAAGGGTAATGACTGCCCTTAGCTGGCAACCATAATACCGCAGGCCACAGTATGATAGTGAAAGGGCCTAAATTCGGGAAATAAGCAGTGCCATAAGGAAATTTTTGCATGTAGAAGGGGGAGAAAATAATTTCTTCTTTAAGAAATTGCATTTTTTAATAACCTATGTTTAAAACATGAGAGATTTTTGTGAAATATTTATTAACTTTGTATTTTCTTTTGTAGAGTTGAATATTGGAATCGAGCCAAGGAAAAACATGATTGCAGAAATTCACAAAAGCATTTTTTAATGCTTGTGGAGCTAAAAAATTTCATTTAGTTTTCAATCATCTCAAATCTAATTTTTGGGGCTTAAAATTAATCATTTTGACTTGATCCTTTGGTTAAAATTGAACCTTATACATTTACTAAATTTCAATTTGGGTTCTAAAATTGAACAAGACAACTTTCACATCTCATTTTGGTGCTTAAAACGAACTCATCACTGCTTTTATGGTATAAAATGAACAAGGGTTTTTGATGTTTTGTAATCCTTTTCACAAAGTAATATCACTTAAAAGGCGTATGCGCTTCTCTCGCACCTCATGGTGATGTTGAGAATCAAAAGTCTTTTTGTGATATTAAGTTGTCAAAAGTATTACCTCCGCACTTCATTTGGGTTTAAAATTGAACAAAACATTGTGCAAGTGTGAGTAAACTTATTGCGAGTGTTCTCCCTTTGTTTCTAAATGAAGGTTGATCAAACTGCGAATATGTTGACTCAATTTTGTTTATCTTAGTGGGCTTGCCTTGGGGGAAAAAGTACTCACCCAAGGGAATGACTCAACCGGTAACACACTATAGCCAAGTGTATTTCTAGCCAGGATATAAAAGTGGGTACTGGAACAAAAGCCAGTATCACGCAGTTGACTCTAATGAGAAGGGAAGCAATGGTCTCTTTCCGCATGGGTCAACCTCCATGAACGGAAAGACCGAACTAAAACCCTTGTTTAGAAAGGCCAAATCCTTATCTATTTTGTTGGTGCAAAAAGTCATGTCCTTTGAAGCTGCCCCACATTATACATGCGGTTTTGTTGTAGAGATGAAAAGTATGCCATGGGAGATTCATGGGTAATGATGGTTGGCTAACCCGTGAAGTGTGTGCCATGGAGGGGAGCCAGTGTGGTCAAGCATCTAGTCATCCACACAAAATATGTGCAGATAGATTCGTCCAAGTGGGAACCCAACAAAATATTGTGTCATCATCCTAGGGTTGTAAAATGTGCTTGGAAGTGAAAAATACATTGCTTGGTCCTCAAAACATTTGAAGAAAAAACATACACAAAGAACTCAAAATTTCAAACCCCTTGGAGGAAACAAATACCTTTGAAAAATTTAAGTACTCTTGCTTTCCCTAGGGATCATATCCTTAGAGGTTTCTAAGTGCTTGGATTTTATCATCATTTGTTTTCACTAAGGTCAACCTAGGAAAACTTTTTCCCTAATTTCATCGATTTCCACATAATGAACCTTGTGGAATGAAAAAGAAAGTGGGACATTAGACATGCAGTTTGAAACATAATCAAGCAAGTGTTTTTGGTAAAAAAAAATTCACTAAAGCCAAGATAAAAGACAAATTGAACCTCATATGTGTGGCTTCAAATTATTTCCCAAAAGATCAAAATCCCAAAACCCAGGTTCAAAAGGATAAGTCTAAAAGCCTGCAAACAACGCCTTGAAATGCTCCTTGAAGTCAGAGAAAGACTAGTGTACAACTTCTATAAAAAGGCTTCAAGAAACAACCCAACCTTGTATGCATTCTACTATCAGCAAAATATTTAGCTATTTGAAAGGTTTGCTTTCCTCACATAGGAAGTCTAGCATGTTCTTCAACACCAAGGTTTTGTAAAAAGAGTTGTGTCTAGGTCAATGTCTAAGATCAAAGTCGTCATCCTCATCCGTCTCTCCATCAAGTCAGATTTTCATCCCATCAACAAACTTCTTGAGAACTTTAGAAAAATTACTCATGCTAAATGTAAGTGCTAAACCAACATCACTCTATCTTGGCTTAACACACCTAGCCAAATAGTCAAATCTCTTGGACGAATTTACCTCTAGGATAACACAACTTCCTAAGGTTTACTAGTTCATAATCACCTTTTTGGCATAGCACACCTAGCCAATTCATTCTCTTGTGCAAGTTTCCCTAAGATGACACAACTTCCTAGGGTCTACAACTTCACTACAATCTTGTTTGACTTAATACACCTAGTGAAACCATCACAATCTATCTAAAGTCCTAAATAGTTTAGCATAACCCTTCAAAATTCCTTCAAAAGGTTTCACTCTTTCACTTCATCCATTTATTCCATCATCACTACCACCCTCTTTGATCTTTTCACTTCCCTAGTTCTTCTCTTTTGGGCCTAAAAGATTAAGATCAAATGATCCCTATTTTTTATGGTCCAAACAAGATCACAATACAAGAAGAACATGGAAAACATCAATGACATATCAACTTCTGGTGACTTGGGTCCGGTAACCACCGAAATAAACCTTGCGGGATCAAGCAATCCCCCAAGTAACTCTTCTCTACCATCACAAGATCCTCAAGAGGAAATATATGAAGAGGACATCACAAATGAAGACATGGGGATGACACAAGCCAAAATGATGAAAATGGTTCAAAATCCAGAGAACCATAAAATTGTCAATGCCATGTTCAAATACTTACGCATGTTAATGGAAGGAGGGGTCCCGTTCCCTTCCGATCTTGACGTAAGCAATAGTATGGAAATACCTCTTACAAACACATCCCCAATGTCAAATATCAATCAAGAAATTCCTCAAACCACGTCGGCCATCACACCAGCTTCACCAATTTTGAACAAGGGAAGTGCAATGTTTCGAGAGTTACAACAACATTACCTTGTGAACAACAAAGAGGTAGCTTTCAGCACCACACCGGATAATTCTGTCTGAGTAAATCCATCACACCCATTTGTCCCACTCACCTTCCATAATCCCACTGGTTCATCCTCATTTCATGCTACACCATCCTGTCAATCAAACATACAAACTTCTCTACCGCAAGGAGAAGGTGGTTTGTTTGGAACAAGAGGAGTTGTTGATCCATTTTCCTTCCAGGGTAGCATATCATCTCTTCCCCCATTTCCTTTCACATCCACACCACCTCTTGGATTGGGTTTTCCTCCCCTACCCATCGATAGTTTCTTAGATCCGAGAATTTTGAGCATCACATCGAATTCTCTCTTTTTGCTTGTGGCATCGCAACAACAAGTGGCAACCATTCAAGCCACTATGGTAAATACATCGGTCGGTCCTCAAATCTCTCAAAGCATACCTTATCAAGGACCAAACATCTCAAGCACACCTCCAACAACCCAAAGCCTGACCACCAAGACCACCAACCCGCAAGTCACAATGGTTGGAATCATTCCCGATCCACCACCTATCCCACCAAAATATAACATGACAAACTCATTCACCACTCTAATCCAAACCATCCAAAAATCCAATCAACAGAGGGTACTCAAACAAAAGTAGCAAGCTCAAGCACAAGCACCAACACAAGCACAAGAACAAGAAAAAGCTCAAGCTCAAGCTCAAGCTCAAGCACAAGCACAAGCTCAAGCACAATACCAAGTGCAACTGCAAGCAATCCATCAAAAAGCATACCAGCAAGCCCTGCAAGACTTTCAGGCACAACAAAAATCCAAACAACAAGCTTTGTTGGCGCAACAACAGCACAAACAACAAAAAGCTTTGTTGGCACAATGACAGCTAGACCAACAACAAGCTTTGTTAGCTCAACAATAGCTGGACCAACAATAGGATTTATGGGAACAACAACAAATGGAACAACAAGAAGCGTTGTTGGAACAATAACAGCAAGATCAACAATAAGCATTGTTGACACAAATGTAGGCATACCAACAGGCCTTGAACATACAACAGAGCTTGCAGAAAACTCCCACTAGTACTCCTCCCACCAATCAAACACCTCAAACACCTCAAAACACGTTCATTCCACCTCTCAATCCAAGCAACAATGTCACAACACAAATCAAACTGCTCTCGCAATAAGTGTTGGACCTCCAAGTGGGAAAAACATAAAGAACACCGAGCAACTTGTGCCCTTATCCTTTTGATAGAAGTCTCACCATGATACCATTCCCGAATGGATTTGAGATCCCCAAGTTTGACAAGTAGAATGGAACGGGTAACCCTGAAAACCACGTCAGGGAATTTCAGGTGCATTAGATGGAGGTTGCATATGATGACACATATCTAATGGGACTCTTCCCTTGAAGTCTGACTGGTCCTATCATGGAATGGTTTTCTCATCTACCCACAAGTATTAAAACATTCTAGGAAATCGTGGAAGCTTTCTTTAAGAATTATGCTTTCAATATGTGTGCAGATGTTAGTTTGGCAACACTCAAACAAGGGAAAGGAGAATTATTCATGACCTTGCAAAGATGGCAATCCAAGGCCAATCAAAGAAAGTGGATTATGCCAGAAGAACAACAAGTTTGCATGATCATATCTAATCTAGATGAAAACTTGGCATTCTACTTGAAAATGCAATGCATCACATCATATGATCAACTGATCCCAAAGGCGCTCAACATTGAAAGGTCCCTTACTACGTGAGGAGGTGCCTCAACATTTACTCCACCATAGGATAATTGCCCATCCAACAATTATAATGATAAACCTCGAACATGGTCAAGGAACAAAAACATCACCAACGACGGTGTGGTCAATGCTAAAGTGGTCATAAACTCTCCCAATCCAAACATCCAGACTCATCATCAACCGCAAAATAATAATCACAATAATGTGTAGACTAATGCAGTAGTAGCACAAAAACAACCACTTCCCACCAACCAAATCAATAACTTGGGTAATCAACGAGGACCACCTCCCCAAGGGAAATATCCTCCCAAGCAGAAGTTCATGGCTCTTGGGGAATCTATCAAGTCCATAACGAAGAAGTTGGCCAAGGAAAACCTAATCAAAGTCTCTAACTACGAGCAATACGTGGAACCCATGACCAAACCGCCATGGTATAATGAAAACCTCCTTTGTGACTTTCACAAGGTCAAGGGCCATACTACCATAAATTGAATGAGGCTAAAGAACATCATCCAAGACCTCATCGAGGACAAGATTATTAATGTCGAACAACAAAGGCAAGAAAAAATGTGCTAGTGCTAATCTAGTATATGAGGAAATAGTGGCATGTGTCGATGAAATGGTCACGATCATTAATGTCAAGGGTGCCAACATTGACTGTGTAGTCACCACATGTGGCAGTAAGGTCACCATTGTAGGGGCACCATCTAAGACCCCCACTTTAAATACAAAAGTCGCTCCTTATGACTACAATGTCATCGACTAGCTGAAAAGAACCCCCACACAGATCTCCATCATGAAACTGTTGAAAATTTCTGCTGCCCATAGGAAAATTCTTGATGAAGCGCTAGCAGCATCCACCGTCTTTGCCACCCTCGACATAGATTAGTTTCATGCTATGGTTGGAAATATCGTCACCCAAAATCTCCTAACATTCTCTGACCAAGACTTCCCCCCACAACCATCTCATAACCGTGCACTTCACCTTCAAGTGTTGGTCCACAAAAAGAAAGTTAAAAGGGTCCTAGTGGATGGAGGTGTAGACCTTAATATTTGCTCTCTCAAGCTTATAAAGAACTTGGGATTCACCGAGGATTCTATCAAGAAGAACAAGAGCATCACAATAAGAGCATATGATGATCAAGAAAGAATGTCTCAGGGCACTATTAAAATCCCAATCCAAGTGGGACCAACAACCATGCAGACTACCTGTCAGGTCCTCGACCTTGACCTACCATACAACATCCTCCTAGGACGTCCATGGATCCATGGAATGAAAGCAGTGGCCTCGACATATCACCAATGTATCAAGTTCTCACACAAAAATTAGGAGGTCACTATATATGGGTCTCCCGAACCCTTCGCCTACTCCAGAAACTTGGAAGCCAAGTTTTATAAAATCCCCCAGGTACCAAAAAATGATGAAGGTCCATCCACTTCATACACAGACCCATATAACCTTGCCTCCACCTCTGCGATAGAGACACCCGCCATCCTTGAAATATCTGACATCAAAAACATGATCCAGGACAATGGATGTAGTGACTACAAAATAAAAAGGAATGCATTTGTTGTAGGAGAGTTACCACAATCTCCTAGGTCACATGGGCAACCTCAATCAACTGAAACACCCATTCGCACCCTTAGGGAAGATCCTTCTGGATTCCACCGTTGGGGAGATCTAAGTCAAGAAAGTGTTGATGAAGAAGATATTGCAAGCTTAGTATACCGTGATGCAAAACCCACACCCACCTTACCAATGGAGGAAACCAATAAAGGGCTAAAAATAATGCTTGGCATGGGCTACAATAGAAATGAAAACCTTGGAAGGAACAATGATGGATTCCTAGAGCCCATCATTGCAGAAAGAAGAATGCGAAACCTTGGCCTCAAATGTACTCCTTCGAGAATAACCATACGTGGCAGAGGTACTCCCAATAGGGCAGTCATGAACTCTCCTCAAGTATCAACAACTACCCTTAGACCACCCGTATGCCTAGGTATCCCATTGGACAACTTCACCTTTGATGTCACTAATGTTTTTGCTGGTAGTGACGATGATGACACCATAGCAGGCCTTCACAGGCTCTTTGAGGATTCCACCCTACTAATGATTAGTGCCTCACCAACTGAGTCAAACAATTAAACCCGCCAAATAACCTTAGTATACCCTCAACTCATCGATCACGACCAACGTGGACCGCCAATTCTAGACTCATTCAAAAATGATGAGGCGCTCTCGAAATTCATGGGAGTAAGGGATACAGTTCTATGTGGGGATCACAAGGTAGGTTTTGACATCACATTAGACACCCAGGCATATTAGGGGGAGACGATTGAGTCCTTCAATCGCAAAAGAAAAATATCGAGAATAAGCTCAAAGTTATTGAGTGAAAAACACACTGTGGCACTCTCTAACCATAGAATGGTAAAAATAAAGGACGCATCCAATGGTGAAAACCTCTCTAAGGCATCAGAGGATGAAGGATTCAATCTTCCCCCTACTGCTCTACATCAAGAGAAATCAACGGTCCTAGCATAATAGTGCAACCCTGTTAACTTGGGAACAGACGCGGAACCACAAATCACTTTTTATGCTGAGTCTCTCCTGATAGAGGAACAAGAACTGCTAGCAACATTTCTAAAAGAAAGGAAGGTAAACTTTGCATGGACCTATTTTGACATGCTAGGTGTAGATCCTGAAGTGGTGGTTCATCATTTGGCTATTGACCCTGGAGCGAAGTCGGTTAGACAAAAGTTAAGAAAGATGCACCCACAGATAGCTTTGCTGGTGAAGTTAGAATTGTAGAAACTCTTAGACGTTGGCTTCATATGCCCGATTGACTATCTAGAATGGGTATCCAACCTCGTACCACTATCAAAACCAAATGGGGGTATCTGCATCTACACATATTTCAGAGACCTAAGCAAAGCATGTCCTAAGGATGATTTTCCACTACCCAACATTGATATGATAGTGGATATGACAGCCGGACATGAGATGCTATGCCTAATGGACAGCTTCTCGGGGTACAATCAGATAATGATCGTAAAAGAAGACCAGTATAAGATGACCTTTACATGTCCTTGGGGCACCTACGGCTGAAATGTGATGCCATTTGGGTTAAAGAATGCAGGGGCTACATACCAAAGAGCCATGACACTGATCTTCCATGACATGATCCATAAAAAAATCAAAGATTATGTGGATGACATATTGGCTAAATCAAAGAAGAGGCAGGACCACATAGCGACCTTAAGTGTAATTTTTGACAGACGAGAGAAATACAAGGTCAGGCTCAACCCAAAGAAATGTGTCTTTGGGGTGCAATTCAAAAAATTGCTGGGATACATAGTGTCAATGAGAGGGATAGAAGTGGATCTTGGAAAGGTGAAAGAAATCCTTGATATGGGAGTGCCAAGAACACTGAAACAACTCAGAGGATTACAAGGTAGACTCTAGTCGATTTGAATGTTCATAGTGCAACTGGTAGACAAATAGATTGTGTATTCACATCTACTCCACAAGGGGGTTAGCATTCAAGTGGGATGACAAGTGGGAACATGCATTCAACAAAATCAAAGAATATCTACTTACGCCACCTATGTCGATGCCACTCATTACAGAAAAACCATTGATCCTATACATCTCAGCAACAACAGTAGCTCTGGGTGCTCTTCTAGCTCAACATGATGAAAATGGAATAGAAAGGGCTATCTATTACATTAGCAGAACAATGGTGGGCCATGAGTTAAACTACACATTCATTGAGAAATCTTGCCTAGCAGTAGTGTTTTCTTCATAAAAATTCCGACACTACATGCTGGCACATAAAATCAAGTTCATTACCAAAATAGATCCCTTAAAATATATGCTATCAAAAGCTATGCTCACCGAAAGGATGGCTAAATGGGTAATTATATTGTCAGAGTATGGCATCGAGTATGTGGAGTGAAAGGAAATAAAAGGACAAGTAATTGCAAACCAACTGGCAGAAGCTCCCCTCTACATAGACAACCCGCTCATATCAAAGTTTTCGGACGAGTCCATCTTCAACCTCAGCATATCAGATCACTAGAAACTATTCTTTGATGGTTCCCACACACAACATGGATCGGGAGCCGGTGTCTTCTTTATCACCCCACAAGGGGACTACATACCAAGATCTTACAAGTTGACATTCCCCTATACCAACAATATTGTAGAGTACAAGGCTTTAACCATAGGTCTCAAGATTGTAGCACAGTGGCGAATAATGGCATTAAAGGTCTATGGAGACTCACAACTTATCATCAACCAAGTCAACGGTGAATACCAAACTAAAGATAATAAGATCACGCCATACAAGAAGGTAGTAGAAAGCCTCAAGGAATCATTTATTGATATCACCTTTAAGAAAATACCAAGGACCAACAACAGAGTAGTTGATGCAATGGCAACAATTGGATCCTTGTTGGATAGCCCTCGCAATGTCTTGAAACACGAATTCCTGGTAGAGCAGCATCTCATACCCACTTTCGAGGTACTGGAGTCAGAGTACACGTGCGAAATCGTTGGTTCCGGTGATCTTTGGTACCATGACATCTACACCTATCTGAGATTAGGAGTCCTCCCAACTGACATTACCTCAAACCTCAAGATAACCTTTGTCAAAAGGTCCTTAGGATTCATCATCCTAGGAGAAACCCTCTTCCATAGAAGCATCGATGGAACCCTATTACATTGTTTAAAACCTAAAGAAGCCCTGACTGCTTTGATTGAGGTACATAATGGCACTTGTGGTTCACACTCAAGTGGTATGACCTTGGCTAAGAAGTTGTTGAGAACTAGATACTACTGGCCGACAATGGAAAGAGAGGCAGATAACTTTGTCAGAAAGTACTTACAGTGCCAACAACATGGAGACCTCATTCATGCACCAACTCAAGAGTTACATCCTATCCTAACACCATGGCCCTTTTTGTAATGGGGGCTCGATCTCATAGGTAAAATCTCACCCACCTCATCCAACGGCCACAAGTTCATTATCACCGCCACATAATATTTCACAAAGTGGGTCGAAGCAATTCCCATGACCTACATCAGTGGAAAGCAAATATCCAAGTTCATCCTAAACTACCTCATTTGTCAATATGGTGTTCCCCAATCCACCATCTTTGATAACGGGACACCTTTCAAGAATCAGGATGTTCGTGACTTGTGCAAAAAATTCAAAATCCAACACCACTTTTCCACCCCATACCCACAAGGCAATGGCCAAGTAGAAGCTACCAACAAAACCATTCTAAAGATCCTTAAGAAAACAATCAATGACTCCAATCATGACTAGAATCTGTATTTAAATCCCTCCTTGTGGGCCTACTGCACCAGCATCTGCATGCCAACAGGTGCCACCCCATTCTCCCTGGTCTATGGATCAGAGGCCATACTCCTAATTAAGATCAAGCTCCTGTCACTAAGGATATCATTGCAGAACCCCGTCATAGATGAGCAATACAGGGTCACAAGACTGAATGAGTTGGAATTGCTAGATGAATGATGCTTGGACGCCCTAAATCATCTACAGGTCTACCAGAATTTCCTAAAACGGAGCTACAACAAGAAGATCTGGCAACACACCTTCCAAGTCAGTGAACTTGAGATGAAAGAGAACCAAAAGAATGTGCCAAATCTAGAGAGCAAAGGAAAATTTGAGCCCAACTAGCTAGGACCTTTTTTCATCATAGCTAGCTATAAATCAGGAGCATATCAATTAGAAACACCAGAAGGCGAGCCTCTGCAGGAGCTTCTGAATAGCTCTCATCTCAAAAAGTTTTATGCCTAAAATCTTGCAAGGTATAGAACCAAAAAATATAAAAACAATAAAAAAAAGTCCTGAAAAAATGGTTACCTTGATAAAAACCTAGCAAATAGGCATCTTGGCGATAACAAAAAAATAAAAAAATGCAAAAAACCAAAAAAATAGAAAAAGGATTGAAAACAGTAAAGAAAAAAATCGTCCTCTAGTGAAAACCACTTCGGTGGCACTTTGTACAAGTACCTTGGTGAAAACCTGGCAATCAGGTGCCAAGCGTAAATAAAGCACTCCCCATCTACAAGGATCTGCATAAATCACTCGTCCATCCCATCATATTTCATTAATCTTTCATCCACCCATCTGCTCACATCTGTACCATAGCTTGAGCTGATACCCATATCATGTTCCACCATAGTACTACTTGGCATATTCCTAAGGTCAGTTTGTCTTTCCTTCATCAAAGTAGTCTATCACACCATGCTGGGGGCATGTTCCTATACCTCTATCAGATTTGATTCGTGTATATTCTTGTGATCTTTCTAAACATCAAAAAATCCAAAAACATTCAAAATTCAAAACAGCTCAAAAAATCCAAAAACAACTCAAAAATCTCAAAAAATCTTCAAGGAAAAAGTTCTATCATTGAGTCTTGTCAGTCCTTCACCTTGGTCCAAACTACGTCATCTCTGAGCTTGAACATAGGCAAGGTTGATGTTTGATCATCCCCCGAGACATTTAGGTCAGTCCTTTAGGCATCTGTCATATTGGAAATCTGTTTGCCCATCTTTTTCTACATTTAGGTCACTCCTTTAGGCGTCTGTCGCATTGGCAATCCGTTTTCCCATCTTTTTCTACATCTTAGGTCAGTCCTTTAGGCGTCCGTTGCATTGGCAATCTATTTTCCCATCTTTTTCTACATCTTAGGTCAGTCCTTAAGCGTCCGTCACAATAAAATGGCAATCCATTTTCCCATCTATCTCATCATTGAGTCAGTCTTTCATCAATTGAACTACGTGGTCTCTATGTGTATAACGTAGGCAAGGCTAATCTATGGATCAACTCCCAAGACCCCTAGGATAGGTCTTTAAGTCAATCTCTCCGTCTGAAATCTTGAAAATACCAAAACATTTGTAAAACATTTTGAAAATACCAAAAATCAACCTCAAAATATCTGAAAAATCCAAAATGGTGCATCCATTCCATCTTGCTTTCACCCGCGACTTTTATCACTCATAATAAAATCAATCATCGCCTTCACCCTTTGGTGAGTCAGTCAGAAGCAAGTCTAGCAGGTTCAAAAGTGAACACTTTAATCATTAGAGTCTCAAAAGTCTAAATTAGTAAGCAAGCAAGTTGATCAACTCGGAGTATCAATAGCTTATCATCCAAATCAGTCCCATCAAAACCCTGATCACTACATGTCCTAAGATGAATCCTTCCCATGATGGACATAAGCATCAGGTACCTCATAGTAGTTTAGTCTTGGCTAGCGGTATGAAGAACATTAGCTTGTTTGGTTGCTTTATTTGGTTTTTTATCGGCTTATCTTATTTTGTGCTCATTCCAAGGACCTCTCGATGATGCCTAAACAAAATAGGTTTAGAGAGAAAGGAATGGGGCAAACATCATTATCTCTTTTATTTACTATGCTTGTGGGATACACTTGTAAAATAACTTAGTCATATGTGCTTTGTTTTGTTGGTGGAGAGGATGTTTTAGATATCTTGTTAACCACATAGGAAGGATTTCTTTCCTATGTTTTGGCCCGAGATGTTTAGAATTTCTAAACCACATCCTGAATAAAGTATGCATGCTAAGTGTGAACAAGAATTATCCTATCTGATTTTCAAGTCAAAGTCCATCACACTAGGTACCATGCCATCCTTGTCCTTTATACCTTGATGCATCGTACCTATGTGTGTTATCAAACATAAAGTAATTGGCCCTTTGAAAATCCCAACTCTTGGTAAGCAGATCATCATCATCATCTTGTGTGTATCTTCCTTCCATTTCTTCTCATTCTTCTATCTTTACTAACATTTCTATCTAAAATTGGTGTGCCGCATCAGGCTATACATGAGACTACCCATAGTCAATGACTGTCTATGCATCATCAGATTTGTCTACAGCAAAGAATTATCTTTCGTCATTTTGATCAATAGAACCACTCCTCTCTCATTTTATCACAATCTTGATCGGAAAACCATACATTCTCATTCGATCTCTCAAGGGGGTAGTATACCAGCATAATCCTTCTCGTTGGGGGCAATAATGGGGCAACTGAAAAAAATCGAGAAATTTTGAACTTATATCACAACAGTTTATTCTTTGAATCAATGCAACAAGTACATTGCTTAAAAGAGGGGGAAAATGTAGACATGGAAAATGTACAATTTCGGTTTGACACACTTGATCTTGATTATTAACAACATTTCTTCCTGAATCACTCTGAACTTTTCATCATATTTTGTCTCTTAATTTAATGAATCATTATTGATTTGCTTAAAGTCTTTCTCCTCCAGTGATTAAATTAATCAATTTAATTTAATTAACGTTACATTTATTTTTAATTAAATAAATCATTTTATTTGATTTAATTCTCTAAAGTCCTCTTATTAAATTAAATAAAACCTTATTTGATTTAATCTAACATTATCCTCCTTGGTTAAATAAATCAAAATCATTTATTTAGTTAATCATTTCCTCTCAATTCTGATTTAAAATAATTGATCTATTTAAGTCAAAATTGTCAAATCATCTAATCCTTCATTAAATTAATCAAAACTCTGATTAAGTTAATCCCTCTCATTAAAATCCTCTAGAGAATGCAACTTGCACAATAAATCAATTACTTTGATTTATTTAATTCTCTATTTTCCCTCACATGGCATCAAAAGGGAATATTCCCTCATTTGAACTCAAAAAGTCCAAGTGGACTTGTACATCCAACAAGGCATTCACTCCTCTTACATGTCCTTATGCATTGAGCCAAGTGGAATTTATTTCATTCATTTTTCCCTCGCACATGTCATTTCTCCAATTTGAAATTCCACCTAATTGCATTTAATGGAACTTTGGCCAAAATGTGCACAACCTTCAACCACTCACATCTTGACAAGTGGCACTTGGCCATTGGATGTTGAATGATCCCACATTGCTCTATTTCACTCTCTCTTCCATTTTAGAAATCTATAATTTGGAGGCTTCTCTCCTCATTTCAATATCCACAATTCAAGCAAGTATACTATACTTCAGTTCATCCATAGAACTTTGAGTAAACCTACTCTACTCAAATTCACTTTCACTTCACATATTTCATCTAAGGTTATTCTCTTCACTTGAGAATTAATATTTCCCATAACATCATTCAACTTGTTCAAGGATTAGGAAAGGGTTGCATCCTACATGACAGAGTGGCACCAATCCACTATGGGATAAGGGTTAATCATGTTTGCACATGCTTTTGGTTAGCTTGTATTGTTTTCATTAGTTGCATTGTTTAACATGGTTAAATATTTCATAGGGATGTTTAAGTTTGCTGATTTAAACTAACTGTCATGCTAACAACATGAAACTATTTGAGTCGATCTTCTTGCAGATTTCAGCATCCACAACTATGTACCATGGGATCCAAATTTCATGCATTATTAGTTTTTAAGCTTAACCATTCTCCTTAATAGATTTGGTTATGAGTGATGGGTGTGTATTGGTTTGCATCTTGGTTGAATGAGTTATAGCATTGTGGCATGTTCCTTGTGAGGAATCGATGAATTTCATTGATGTTGCTATTTACATTGAAGGTATCAAGGCCTAATGTATTGATGTTGTATTAACATACAAATTACGTTGTATACCTTAAGATGCATTAGTTTAGCATTCTATGAGTAGATTATCATAGTTCCTAATTTTATTATTATATGTGGATGTGATTAATAAATGGTCTCATCATCTTGTGTTTAAATTGATTGTCATATTTCCATATTTGAAATCATACATACATTAGCATTACATAATTATAGATGAGATGATTATGTGATGTATAGCTCATATTGTACATTGTTAGATAAATGGGAATGAATTGTTGTAACTATTTAAAATATATATATATATATATATTAGTTTTTCCTGATTTATTACTAGAGTGTTTGTATAGGCTTATTTCCCCACTTGAATATCCAAGTTTGAGTTATTTCCCTAATGATGGTTATATATTTAAGAGATGACACATTGATCCTAATTATTTTTTTGATCTCTATTATACTCTAATCAATTATAATATGTTTCTTATGAGACCTTATGTAAATTTGGATTTGAATATGACTAATTTTGGAGTCACCTTGTCTTGTAAAAACCTCATAATTGTATGGTTTCTGTAATGTCATAAATTTTCACTCATGAAAATTTCACCTTATGCTTGTTCTCCCTTTAATTATTTGATCTAATTGAGTAATTAATTTCCTTAATTATGTATTCTATGGCCCATTTTTAATATTTTTCGAGGAGTTGCAAGCACGAATGAATTGCATCTATTTAAGACCTTGCCATCAACACCTAAAATCCCAAAAAATAGGGCAAGGACACTCATGCCCTAGGTGTGAGTGTCCCCCTATTTTAGCTCCAAATTCAAATATATGAGTGCCAATAATTTAATATTTTCAATTCAATTTTATAAAGTCAACCATCAAGATTTAATTTTTGAGAAATTGAATAAATTCCTATAAATACCTAGTTATTGTATCATTTCAAACCTAAGTGGAAAAATATTGGCAAACTACTGATCAAAAGAACTATTGAAAAAATCAATAGCATCATTGCAACAATTCAAAATCCTATTATCATGTCAAATTCTATGTGAGTATATGTGTATTCATGTTATCATTGTTTTGTGAAGGCTCACTTTTGTACATCTCGAACATTGAAGCATTCAAGAGTTCAAGAATATTAAGCAAGGAAGATCGAGACCTTGAGTTAATGTTCATGACTCTAGTCCTTCAAGGAAGCCATTGAGGGGTGATGAGTTTTAGCACTTTGTGATTTCTTCCTATCCTATATCCATTTATCATTGACATTGCCATTATGGAAGTGGAAACACTTACATGGGGTTTGATTGAGGCAAGCCCCTAAAATGGCCCAACATTTCATCTCTTTGTGAATGTACAGATCTTAGGTTGAAGAAGATTGAAGATGCATTAAAGAAAAAATATTCATTGTTGTAATTTTTTTCATACCACTTGTCAAGCTATGAAAAATTAGTTACAGAAATATCCATAAGTGTTTCAATAGATTTGAAGGAAATTTTTTGAAGCTTAGATCTGATATTAAAGGACTCCAAAAATAGATCCAAGAAAGAACACAAGGATACTCTCGCCTTGGGAGTCTATGCCCTCCATTTTTTTCCCCAAATTTGAATAATAGGTGCATAATGTTGTGCTCTTCTCATTTCTATTATCTAAATTTTTTGTGAAATTTTGTACTTTTTGTATTTGCATCAGAATAATAAATTGCACTATTAGCATAATTAGATCATTGCATTTCATCATTAGGAATTTTCCATATTTGGTTAAGGGCTGGTTGAATCACCTATCAGGTTATAAATCAATCTCATACCTTTTCCAAATACATCAAACCCCCACTACAATTCAAATCTTTAATGAATGAAACATTTAAAAAAGGTGCATAAGCCCTAGGGTCAAATCTTGGGCCTTCACCTTTTTTTATGTTTCATTCTGGTGAACCTAAGTTTCAAACATTATATACCTTCTAAAATTCAATGTAGATCTAGATCTTGCAATGTATTATTTTTCATTTTTCATTTAGGGTTTCATGTTTTCATCTTAAAAAGTCATCAAAATCTAAAAACTTGCATATCATATTGCATTATAGGTTGAATTAGGGTTTGTTTTAGTCATCTTTAGATCATATCTACATTCAAACTGTATTCATTTGGTTGTTACAAGTCTAAAATTGTTCATTGCATTCA
Organism: Sequoiadendron giganteum; assembly: GCA_007115665.2. Taxonomy (NCBI): domain Eukaryota; kingdom Viridiplantae; phylum Streptophyta; class Pinopsida; order Cupressales; family Cupressaceae; genus Sequoiadendron; species Sequoiadendron giganteum. The sequence goes on along the minus strand of CM021109.1, from coordinate 611,189,521 downwards.
AGTTTGCATCTTTCATTTAAGGAAAAAGGTGAAAAATTGCATATTTTTGTTTCAAAGTTGCAGAAAAATCATCATTCTTAGAAATAGGCATCTTCAAATCAGCTAATTATTGCATCTTAGATCTGAAAATTGCATTTAAAACTGTCATTTCTTGTTCGAAAACTTTCCACATGGTTACATGCTTGGATTTTTCAATTCCATAGGCATAAAATCAGCATAATTTGTCAAAAAAGTTCACTATCAAAACTATTTGTGCATAGAATTGAGAACATTAAACAACAACATGCATATTGAAACTTTGAATTTTCCAAAACCCTAACTAGGATATAGGTGCCTTGGGTGCCTCTGTCCAACATTTTATGGCTGAATTTTGTCTCAGATGTTTGTTTTACTATTATCTATACGATTTTGTTGTCTAAATTCTATTTCTACATTTTAAAATTGTCATTTTACATTCCACATTTTTGTACATTTCTACTGTTAAGTTCACAAACATAAAATTGGAAAAAATATGGAAAATAATCATTGTTACACCTATTTGAATGTAGAATTAGAAACCTTAAACAACACCCTAAATAGTCAAAATTTGAACTTCCAAAAACCTTGTCCAAGACATAGGTGCCCTAAGTTCCTTTGTCCTACTATTCTAGGTTGAAACTTTTTTTAGATCTTTGTTTCACTGTTTTCTATATGTTTCTACTATCTAAATTTTGTTTCTGAAATTTGTTTGTCCTTAACTGTTTATCTTGCTAGCTTGATCCATAGGGAATAACATCATGTTCTCATTTCAAAAATATTGTTCTATCATAATTCATGTTCTATTATCAAGTCTTCTTAATCATTTTAATGAATTTTTGTTCCAAGAATATGAAAATGAGTTTATTTCTCCTCTTTTATTGCTTTTCATTGATCCGTCTCCCATTGTATCTCCTATGTGTGAGATTATCTTGGTTAAAGATAATAAAATCATGATTATTCTTCTCTTGATGTGTCTCCTACTTGGGAAGAAGGTGTCTTGGTGTTAGAAGACCCCATCATTGAGCATTGTGAGAATCTTTCTTATTTCTCTACCCCTACCTCACCTACTTGGGAAGATATTATCGAAAAAGAGGATGAAATAATTGATAAATTTATGGATTATATAGATGAATGTGGTAAGATGACATTAGATTCCCCCTTGCTAGAATATCATCAAGGAAAGTTAAATCCATTGAGGTTATGAATGTACAATTGACTATTAGGTCTCCTCTAATTATTGGACCTCCTCAAAATACTTTTGGACCTCCTAATAGTCCTCTAATTGTTGGACCTCCTAAGTCACCTTTCATAATAGGACCTCCTAAACCTCTAGGTTCTATCTTCAACTTTGTAAAGAAACTCACTAGTAATCATGTTTCAAAACAACTAAGTTATCATACTATAGCTCACACAAATAATACTAGAAACAATAAGCTACCGAAACAAACTCCAAAATCCATCTTTTTGCCTCAACCATACCTCCCACCTACACCTAATATTTTGTATCATAGGAGTAAATAATTTGATCTTGTTGAGAAACTTTGTAACACTCCTCCTAAGATATCCCTATGGGATTTGATTCAAACATCACCTGCTTACCATGAAATGCTTCAAAAGGCTTGTCAAAATATTGTTATCTCTCCTAGTGCATAACCAAATGATGTGGTAGCTTTAATTGAAAATATGAATTCACCTAACTTGGACATTGTCTTTCATCAAAATGAATTACCCCCTTTAGAAACACAAAAAAATGATGCTTTGATGATAATAGCTATTATTAATAAGGTTGGGATTAGAAGTACCCTTATTGATAATTCATGAATTAATGTTTGTAGTGTAAATCTTTTGGATAAAATTGGAGTAGACAAAATTTAAATTCATCCCTTTTATTTGTCAATAAAATGTTTTTATAGCGTGGAAAGCAAGCCACTTGGTGTGATAACGTTACCTATCAAAGTTGATAACGTTGTGTTGAAAACCCCTATTCATGTCATGTAACATGATCTTTCATATAATATTCTCTTGGGTAGACCATGGATCCATGAAATGAATGGATTTCCTTCAACACTTCATCATTTAATAAAATACGTATACAACAATATGATTTACACGATCTAAAAGATGACCTTAAATTTGAGCTGTGTTTACAAGCTAAAATAATCTAGCAAAGGACCCCCTTAGAATATTGGCACTAAAAAAGTGGAACCTTTATGAGTTGAGGATAGAGATAAGTGTCTTTATAATTAGTTGAAAAATGGATACTTTATGGTTTTGGACATAGAACATCACTTTTCTCCAACTAACATTCAAGGATGCCCTAGAGATCTCAAACCCAAGAGTGGAATAAAGGTAAGAGATATACTAAGGGACGATCCTAGGATCTGATTAATGACTATTGAGGGGTTCACCACCAAGTTAACACTTTGAAAAGACAATGAAACACAAGATGAAATGTGAAACCCTAATATGATGCAAACTTGAATTAAATGACCTAGAAATGCATATAAAATAGAATAACAAACTCTAAGATTAAATGTGTGCACCTAGAAACTTGAAGATAACTGGAAGGAGTTGTAAATTGTTGGGAATTTTGACTTTTTGACCAAGTGGGACTCATTCACCATTCTGCGCGAATTAGTCCCAGTTCTAGATTTTTGCATAGGAGTAGGTTTAAGACAAAAGGGTATCTGAATTTGCATTTAAAAAAAAAAAACCAATAGTGGGACTCATTCACTACTTGTGGTGCATGAGTCTAGTTTGGATTTTTTGGGATTTCAAGGTTTGAATCTATTTCTCCAGGTTTTTAGATCTAAAACTCTAATTTTGAGGTTGTAGGTGACCTTTCAGTCAAGATTACAACCTTGCAAATGAGGAGACAATCCCAACAACTTTCTCCAAGATTTTAACCTAGTATTCAATGATATTTCAAGCTCCAAGACACCTAGATCTACAATCACACATGTAAGGAGGATAAAACTTGTTGATTGTTAGTGGATAAGGGTTTTCCTTGGTCAAACCCCTTTTAGGTAATTAAACCAAAAGATGAAATAATAAAAGATGAACATGAAACATGAAATATAGGACATGAAACACAAACAATGGTAACTTGAAGGATGTTTTTTAAACTTGTAATCTAACATGAAGTGGCCATGAAGGATGTAGATCTTGATCTTGAAATGAATGAAGAACAATGCTTGACCTTGGATCTTGGATGCAACATCACAACACTAGCTCAACAACATGTTTAATGTTTGATATCCTTGACATGATAATGGATCTTGAATTGATACAATAATTGATGGAGAATTCTACCCTTGAATGTTCTTGAATGCTCTTGTAAACTCAAACTTTCTATTATGAATGCACTTGCAAAAAGTCTTAGGTCAAAATGAGTGAAAGAACCTTGTATTTATACATAATTATGCAAGAATTCCTGAAATTACAACACTACAAGCCAAAATTAGATCTAGGAGGATAAAATCAAGCCAAGAATTTGAATTAATTTTAATTTTAAGCCAAACGAGACTCATTCACCCAAGGTAGCGAATGAGTTCCAATTAGGCATAATATATGAGACCAAAATTTAGAAGCACTTCAAAAGGTGTGAAGCCAAGTTCAGGACCCAAAAATCTAGGTGGGAATAATTTTACCAAGGTGGTGAATGAGTCCCAAATCACTAATTTTGGGCCATACATGATTGGGTGATGATTAATGTCAGGATTATCCTCAAAATTATACATTAATTAAGGCTTGTGGATGTAATTTAAGGCCAATTAAAGCATAATAAAGCCCAATTATTAAATAAAACCCTTAGAGAAGTGTGAAAGTGTGTTACAATAATTTACACCTATTAAAAGGCATTAATTAAGCACATTTTGGTAAAAAATAGGTTCATTTGGCTCAAATACTTAATAAAATCCTAGAAAAGTGTGAAAGTGGACTACAACACTTTACAAAACCTTTACAAGGCATAGTTTAAATACATTTTATTTAGTTTCCAAGGGCCCAAGACCTAGTGTGAATGTTTAAAACACCTTACAACAAAAAATTGAGGAAAATTTTTAGCTTAATTTAATAAGAAGGAGCTAAACACATGTGAAAATGTGATTGATGACATTTTTTGACACTACATTTAGCCTCCAATTTAGTGAGAGAATGAAATTGCTTCAAACTCACACTAAAGTAGACATTCAAGAGGGTTCCAATCATACCAATGTGGATGACAAAGGATGACAAAGATTAAAGGAGGTGGCCAAGCCCCCAGAATCCGAGATCCTTCATCAAACCAACATGGGCATAAAAGAACACACATAAGGTGTATGATTTGCAAAAAAATAAGATACACAAACATACAATTCCAAAGACATAAAGAAAGAAAAGAATAAGATGGGTGGATCCAATTTGACAAAGATGTGCTCACTCTAGGGCCACAGAGCTACAGGTCGTTCTTGGGGTGAGTATCCACAATAAGCTCACTCTAGGGCCATGAAACTTCAGGTTGTGCATAGGGTGAGTATCTGAAAGGGTGAAACAAATGAATAGTATGTGCCCACATACGCGAGTGGCTAAGGGAAGTCATACCTCCATTTGGATCCCATACAACCAAACCAAAGCTATACCTCCTGATAACTTTGATAAGGTGCCATGCAATAATGTTATTTGAGCTTCACGAGACAAGAAAAAATTCTTATGCTTGGAGCTCATGAACAAACAATTAATTTCAAGCTTCATGAGGTAAGAAAAACTTCATATGCTTTGGACTCATGGAAAAACAAGATGGATCCATAGGCATGCAAAATGTATTATGCAAGGTGGCCATATAACAAGTAGTGTAAGTGTAAGGAACGTTCAAAGGGATTTTTCTTAGTTCATGGAAGGTCTCTTCTTAGGGAACATTGTGCCTAATTCCTCCAAGAGAGGACAAGCCAAAGAAATACGACACTCTTAGAGGAATGAAACCACCAAGAAAAGTATGCATTGCAAGAATAAAGAAAATCACATGATGAAACATGAGTGTAGATGTATGCCCCCACTTTAAAGTGGTTGCCAACACAATTTCTGTGAGCAATTTCTTTAAAGTAGAAGAAGACACAAGAGGTTATTTAGAAAGCCCTATGCCAAGTCATATGTTTCCAATAAGCTATGCCATGAATAAGTATGTCACATCTGAGTCAACTTAAGGCATTTCATCAACATCCCAAGCTTGCTCTTATATGTACATGAAAGGAAACCAACTAGCCAAAAGAAACAATGACAAGTGATATACGAGGAAAAGGCTACCTAACCCCTTGTCCCCACTTAGTGAAGGACAAGGATGAGCTGAATATGATGAAAATAAGTTTCAATTAGAGGAACTAGGTCCTTCAACACAAGGAAGAGCACCACACTCCTTCAGATATTGAATTCAATTACTCAAAGCCTTACATTCATTAGTAGAATGACCATGAACTCTATGATATGCACAAAATGAACTCTTGTAGTAGAATTTATTTCATGTTCTTGGAGGAGTCTTGATAAGATACCCTCTTGATCAAAAGTAGAAAATGTTCCTTCATTATGTGACAAAGATATCTTTTGCTTAGCATTAGGTTTCATACTTACACAAGACTTTTTACATTGTGATATTGTATTCTCTCCTTCACAAGAGGGTGTAAAATATATCAAATTCAAATCATTAGTGTTTTGTGAGATGAAATTGACATTAAGAAAAGATTTATTTGTTTGTTTCAGTTCTTGCAAAGGATAAAAATCAAGACCACTAGTGTCTAAAAGCAAAGGGTGCACTAAAGTTAAAGTTGGCTTAGAGGAATCTTTTTTTATATTGTTGATGTTAAGTGAAGGATTTTTTGTGTCTTTTAAGCGACAATAACAAAGAACACTAGTTGTTCCTTACATGTTAGGATATATAGCGAGACAAATACCTTGTTTTCTAGCACCACATCATTTTCCACTATATCCAAGTTGTTTGATAAGTTCATAACCTCTTCTATAAAGCTTTTTCATTTCTTTAGGATTCAAAGGTCGTTGATGGTCAGTTTGGTCAAATTTTATTGTGTATGTTGTCTTTTCTTCTAAAGTGGTTGAGGTGGATGCTTTCGAAAGGTCTTCCAAATTTTGTGTTGGCATTGTCATGTTTTCTTTTCCCTTTCCAGAGTCTTATTTTATGATCATGCATTCTCCCATGAATGTTGTTTTGAAGTCTAAGGGAACCCAATCATCTTCTAATAGCTTTGTGATTTGATGATCGATATGTTTTTCTTTGTTTGTTAGCATAGGTTCTACTTATGTAGTTGGAGTCAATTTTTTCAAAGGATTCTCTTTACCTTTCTCAATTTTCAAAAAATTATTTGGGTCGAGGTTAGCTTCAAGTATGTACACCTTTTTGTTGTAAATATACTTCATTTTACAATGAAGAGTAGAAGGCATCCCATTCATTGCATGAATCCATGTCATTCCTAAAAGAAGATTATATGAAAGATCATGAGGCATAACATGGATCAGTGTTTATAATCTGGCCTTTTGAGTTGTAGTAGGAAAAGTGATCACACTAAGTAGCTGTGTTACTACATTATGAAATACATTGATAGATAAAGATTCGGGCTGAATTTTTTATTTATCCACACCAAGCCTATCAAAAAGTGTGATACTACACACATTAAGGGTAGATCCATTGTCAACAAGGGTTCTCTTTATTCCTAATCTATTGTATCCAACTATTATCCTGAAGAAATCATTTTGTTTTTGTATTTCCAAAGGGGGGATTTCACTTTGGTAGAAAAAAATGGTCAGTATTTACTACTTGAATCATAGCTACTATGTCATTTAGGTTTTCACTAGAGGGAACCACAACTTGGTGCAAATTTGTTTGAAGCATAGTATGATAATTAGGTGAATTCTGAATTAGGTCCCATAGGGATATCTTTGCAAGAGTATTCTTAAGTTCAAAAATATTATAATCCTTCCCATTATGCGAAGTTAAATGAGGAGCACTAGGAAAAATGGGATTACACAAAGGGAGGGATGTTGAAGTTGTTTGTCTTGGTTGCAGATTGCTTCTAGTGTTATATGTATGAGCAACATTATTATTGTTAGGTGGGTAAAGGATAAGTTTGGGTTGTTTTTGAGTTTGAGGTTTGTGTGAAGGTGGTAAAGAATTAGAGGATTATTAGGATGTGTCATGGGGTATGTTTGAAGTCCATTAATCAAGGGGAATATAGCAAACACTTGCACATTCATAACCTCAATGGTCTTGGTTTGATGTATTTCTAATAAAGGGAAATCTAGTATCATCTTTTCACTATAATCCAAGGAAGTCACATCACTATTGTTTTCATTTTCTTTCACCATGATATCCTCCCTAGGAGGTGAGTTTTTAGGAGCACTACAAACCAGAAATGTTCTTGAAATTCAAGGATTGGTTCTTCCACAATGACTTCATCACAAGTAGGGGAATGATCGATGGTTGGATTTTCTTTCTTGTCAATGATGGTGTTTCCTTGTTCAATAATTTTTTCTCTAGGGGAAGAGAGGAAATCAAGATTCCCATGAATTTCATCAATTGTATTTTCTAGCATCAGAGTATCTTCTTCACAACTAGAAGAGATACTAGGAGAAGAACAAATGTGATTGTCATGATCATTTATGATTTCATTCCTTTGTTCCCTAATGTCTTCCAAAATAGGATAGGTAGGGGAATGATCATAGAGAGGGTTGTTATAGACCTTAAAGGTTTGATCATTAAACACCAAAATATCCTCCTCACATTCAAGTTCATCCTCCAAAACATTATTACAAGAGGGGAAAGTGTTGGGAGGTAAATATAGACTAATTGAAGTTTCAATGGTCTCTTGTTGTGTTATGTTATTTTCATGATTACCTAGGATTATAAAAAGAGAAACAACTAGGATTATAAAAAATCTCATTGATTGGTTCTTTTAACACCAAAATATCTTCTTCATCAATAGAAGAGATATTAGGAGAATAACGAATATGATCATTAGGAATTCCCAAGGTTGTATTCTCTTTCACTAAAAAACTATCATAGGGAGGGGATATGAAATTTTTCTTAGTATGCCTAGAAAGGTAAGGTATGAACAAAAATGAAAATAACTTCTAACTATCTTATGAAATTATTTAAGAATCTAAATAATGCATATCCAAACACAAAAAGTACTTTTATCCAATGCATGCAAAACTTTAAGAATGCAAACAATGGATATCCAAAAACTAAAAACAATTTTATCAAACTTATGCAAAGTTTTATGAATGTAAACATTGTATATGCAAAAGTGAAAAGTAATTTTATCCATATTAAGTTTTAGAAATGTGAACATTTTCAAATTTGATGATGCTTGTAATTGAAATGATTTAAAAAATGAGTACCCTAAATTGATGTGTTTGACCTAGATGCATAAAACAAATGTTACCAAAACTTTCTAGAATTATAGTTTATGTTACCAGGAGGCTTAAAAAGAACAAAAATAAGGTTTTTAATGTTGTTAAAGGTAGTTTAAATCAAGACTAGGAATGGTTCGCGCAAGGTGGCGAATGAGTCCCAATGGGAATTTTTTTCAAAATTCTCAAAGATTTTTTTGTGATTTTTATGCTTTTTAGTTTGTATGATCTGTAACTTAAATGAAAATGAAAATTTTATGTTTTTTTCAATGATTTAAGATAAAAAATGCAACCTCTATGAACTTTCACTAATGCAAAATTTAGAAACCCTAGAATGCCATTTAACTAATGCAAACTCTAATGCAAAGTTAATGCAAGCTAGATCTAGGATGAAAATTCACTCTAAATCAGAATTATGATGTTCTAAATGCAGGTTCACCAAATGATTAGTTGAAAAATGGATGCTTTATGGTTTTGGACATAGAACACCACTTTTGTCCAACTACCATTCAATGATTCCCTAGAGATCTCAACTCAAGAGTGGGATAAAGGTAAGAGATCTGGTAAGGGACTATCCTATGGTCTGATTAATGACTATTGAGGGGTTAACCACCAAGGTAAAACTTGGAAAAGATAATGAAATGCAAGATGAAATGTGAAATCCTAATATGATGCAAACTTGAATTAAATGACCTAGAAATGCATATAAATTAGTGTGTTGCCAAAAATTGTAGCATTGACACTTTTCACTCATTTGGTCCCTTTGTTGTGGTTTTTGACCTAATTTTGCTTAGATTCTATGGTGTCTTGCAAAGGTGTTGTGAAGTCTTGTAATACATCCATCACATTTCTAAGACCCTTTCATCATATTTCACCTAAATAACCCCTTTCCAAGCCTTATTTCAAAGTGTTATGAATTGTTGTAACACATTTGCACAGTTTCCTAGGCTTTTCATCACTAAATTAACCCTTTCTTATGGCATAATAACCCCTTAATGCAGTTATAGGTCCCAATTTAGTGTGTTTTGAAAGACAATCCTCACAAACATCAATAATCATATCTTAATCCCTGATAACCAATCAAAATTTCCCAGCTGGACTAAGTCGCCACCATGGGTGACTTAGTCCCATGTGGCATAAAAATCAAATTTAACTTAAAATTCTTATGGGATTCTGTCTCCTAAACCCTAAGGTCGGCCTATGTTGTGTTATTTTCAGGGAGATTAGGGCATCACATGTATAAATAAGGGTTTTTCCTCTCATTTTAACCCTAGCAATCCTAATTCTTCTATTCATTCACTCTCTTTTCATCTTTCATCATTCTTCTCAAGAAAGCTGGGGTTTTAGTATCCTAAGCCACCAAGACATATTTTTGAAGCATTCAAGGGTTGAATCTTCCACCATTGTCATAGAAACTCAAGATAATTCATCATGGCAAGGTACTAACTCCATTGTTTCATCCTTCATTACATTATTTCATCATTTTTGTTTGATTACTCAAAAGGGATTTGACTAAGGAAAACCCCCACGCCCTAACAATCAACAAGTTTTTCCACTTTATGTGATTTGTAGGTCTTGTATGCAGATTTGGAAAAGAACAAAGGCACAGAAGTCTTCAAAAACTTTCCAAAGACCTTCAAGGTTGCAAAGACCCTAAAAGAGGCTTGGAGAACACTTACATGCCAGATTCTTCACTTTTGGATCCAGAAACTTGCCAGGAGCAGAAGAGTAGACTTCAAGCTATATATTGCACCTTCAGATTTCTTGAAATCTAAAAGTGGACTAAGTCACCACTAATGGAAAATTAGTCCCACTACTAGGCTCAAAAAGGGTTTTTTTGTAGATTTGAGTACCCTTTTTCCCAAAACCTGTTCCGGTAGATTTTTTCAAAAATTGGACTAAGTCACCTAGATTGACACAAGTGTCCCAGTCGTCTTGTACATCATGCTTTTTGAGATTCCAGGCCTCCATCTCATCCCTCTTCACATTCCAAGTGCACACCATGCATTTCCAACTTTCTGTTTTATTAAAGTTTGCATTTCTTGGTCATCTTGTACATACTTTCATACAACATTATTTTTTCCAGCACTTTGAATTTCTTTAGTTTAACATCAATAAATCATTTATTTTTCAGTTTTCCACACTTAGATCATTTCACAACACATACCATCAAACCCCTAATATTTGAATGTTAACATCAACATTTGGGCCTACCTCTCTTCTTTTAGGTGAAAACCCTAGAAGTGTTAGAGAGCCTTGTGGTGTCAAAATCTACATTACATTTTGGTGAACCTGACTTTTGAATCCCCTTCTCATCTAATTTGGAGTTCTTTATCATCCTAGGTTTGCATTGCATTGAATTTTTCATTATTTAAATTGCATTCTAGGGTTTCACATTTTTCATTATTGAAAGTGAATATAGGTTGCATTTTTGCATCTTAAAACATTAATCATTTCTGAAATTCTATATTTTCATCTTAGATCTACATTGTAAAAGACAAAAACCACCCAAATCAATCAATATATTCTACATATCCTCAAAAAAATCATCAGGTGGACTAATTCACCACCCTGGGTGACTTAGTCCCTTTAGGCCTCTGAAAAAACATTTTACAGAGCCGAAAACCTTGATTTTAGGCTTCTAGTTGCTGCCCCTACCTATCTATATCAATCAGTTGTGTTTTTGTTACATGAATTTCATTAAGTCTAGCTTAAATTAGCTCATTTCATACATTTCTTAGTTTCAATTTTGCATATACTACATTTCCTTTTCAGATTGTTGCATAGTGTAATTAGAAATTAGCTTGTTCCCCATCTGAAAATTGCATTTCAACATTTTACTTTAAGTCATTGCATTTCACTTTCTTTCCTCTTTTCTCTTAGCATGTTTTCTTTCCATAGATGTGGCTTTGATTTGGTTTCAAATGGATTACATAAATTCAACATCCCTTCTTATGAGTTCAATGCAGATTTCAATAATAAATTCATTAAAGAACATGTTAATCACCAAACCATTAACACAATTTTTAACATTACATTACCCCTTGATGAGGATACTAGTGCTGACAATCATAACAATCATACTTGTGCTTCTCCCTATACCTCTCCTATTAGTGACGAAGGTATTTTGGTGAAATGAGATACAAGCTTTGAGGGTCTTGATTGTCCCTCTTGTCATCCCCCTTTGCAAGACAATAACCAACAAGAAGAGGAAATCACTAAAACATCTATTGACATCACCCTACCTAGTCTCTATAACCATAACAATCAAAATTTTCCATCTCCTAATATCCCTCGTGATGCAATGAGGATAGGTTGGTGTTAGAATATACACCTATTACAAGTCATAAAACTCTTGACCCTCCCTTCCCTAATGCTCCTACCATTTGGGACAATATATTTGAAAACCATAGTGGCCCTTCTCTTGATGCCTCCCCCCTTGTGATGAAGCATGTGATGAACCTCTTCCAAGCTCTCCTACTAGGGTAGATAATATGAAACAAGAGAAAGAGACCTTAGAACAACAAGATAATCAAATAGACCCTTCTCCTAATCATCCCAAACCTAATAATCCCATCATTGATCATTCCCATACTTGTGACAAAGTTATTTTAGAAGCACCAAACCTCGAATTTCAAGAACATGTGGCTTTTAGTTCTTCTAAAATCTCTCCTCCTAGGGAGGATATCATGATGCAAGACATAGAAAACAATGACAATGATAATATTATGCCCTTGCAAGAATATATAGATCCCATGTGTTAGACTTTCCTTCCTTAAAGGATGTTAATATTATTCAACCTCAACTCATCCTCTACCTCCCTTCACACAAACCTAAACCTGAGTTTACCATCAACCCAACTAAGAATCATGTTTCACGACAACTGATTCATAATACCATTGCTCACACACATTACACAAGAAACAACCCATGATCACAACAATCAACCTCAACACCCTTACCTTTATCCCCTCCCATATTACCTATTGCCCCTCGCTTAAATTCACTTCTTAGTGAGTATCACCTTGTTGACCAACTAAGGAATACTCATACTAAGATCTAATTACGGGACCTTATCCAAGCCTCCCCTCACTATCACAACATGATGCAGAATGCCTTACAACATGTTCCTATCCCTTCTAATGTGCAACCAAATGACATAGCAACTATAATTCACATAATCAATGCTGATGTTGTTTCTCACCAAAGTGAGCTCCATCCTTTGGAAGTACAAAACAAAAAAAAAAAAATCATAATAATCTCTCAATACAACACAAAAGGGATCAAGAAAACTCTTGTAGATACTAGCTCTACCCTTAATATGTGTAGTGTACACCTTTGGGATAGGCTTGGAATTGATAGATCCAACATCAAACTTGATTCTTTATCTATTTGTGAATTTGACAAGTCACAAAGCAACCGCTTGGTGTGATCACTATACCTCTTACAGTTGGAATGGCCACATTGGTCACAAAAATCCATGTTATGCCTCATGAATTTTCATATAATCTTCTCTTAGGTAGACCGTGGATTCATGCAATCATGCAATGAATGGAGTGCCTTCCACTCTTCACTGTAAGATGAAGTACATCTACAACAACAAGGTGTACACACTTGAAGCTGACCCTAAACCTAATAGTTTCTTAAACATTGAGAAATCCAAAGAGAATCACTTCAACATCTTAACACCGACCACCCAAGTGGAACCCGCACAACAAAAAAACAAAGACCAACATATTGAGTGAATCACGAAGCTCTTAGATGATGATTTGGGTTCCTTAGGCTTCAAACCTTCTTTAATAAGAGAATCTAAGATCATACACAAAGACTCTAAGAAGGGAAATGCAGTCTTGTCAACACAAGACTCAGCCAATCCTTCAAAAGCATCCACCTCAACTACTTTACACAAAGAAGCCAACAATTAACAATCAACTGATCCAAAAGCATTGAAAAATATTTATGGAAATGGTTATGATCTCATGAAACAACTTGGCTTTAGTGGAAAAGGATGTGGTGCTAACGAACAAGGTATCCACAACCCTATTGAGCCTAACATGCAAACAACAAATCATGGTCTTTGATTTTGATCTTTCATCAAAATCATTAAACCTTCGTCCAACATCAACACCATCTAAAATCACCCTTCTAAATCAACCTTAAAAATTGATCCTTTGCAACAATCGAAACCAATAAAGGAATCTACACTTTTAATGCTAATGTCATCTCACAACCCACTACTAATTTAGATTTTACACACTCCTCTAAAGGAGCATACAAAATATAACAATCTATAGCACCTTGTGTAGGTATGACATCCTGTACTAAGCAAGAGACTTCTTTTTCACATGATAAAGGAGCACTTTCTACCTTCAATCAAGAGGGTATCTTACCGAGACTCCTCCAAGATCACTTTATCTCCCTTCCTCAAAAACCTCAAAAGAAATTATGTTACAACAATTCCTTTTCTGCATATCACTAAACCCATTGTCATCATACTAATTAATGTAAGGCCTTGAGTAGTAAAATCCAACATCTTAAGGAGTTTGGTACTCTCCCTTATGTGGGGGAAGCTCATTCCTCTAATTGATACTTATTTTCATTCTACCCTGCATTTCATCAATCCTTTTGGCTCACTCTTTCTTTGCACTAAGTGGGGGCAAGGGGTTAGTTAGCCTTGTCCTCATATGTCACTCATTGTTGTCTCTTTTGAATAGTCATTAACCTTTCATGAACATATAAGAGAAAGCTTGGGATGTTGACAACATGTCTTAAGTTGACTCACATGTGACATACTATCCTTTTCATGGCGTAGCTTATCAAAAAAATATGAACTAGAATAGGGCTTTCCAAAAAAGCTCTCATGTATTCCTCTTCTAATTTAAAGAAATTGTTAATAGTAATAGTGTTAGCAACTTCTTTAAAGTGGGGGAATACATCGACATTCAAATATCATCGTTTTATTTTCCTTTTCTTGTGATTCCCTCTCTTGGAAACATTAGGTACAATGTTGCCCACGATGAGAATTGCACTTGTCCTCTCTTACAAACAAGATGAGACCATTTGTACTTTTCCTCTCTTGGAATCATTACACATGATGTTACTTAAGATGAGACATTGCACGAACTAATCCAAATCCCTTTGAACATTCATTATACCATCATTTACAAAAAAACATTTTCTTTTGTGACGCCTTATCAAATTTATCAGGAGGTATTTGGTGTGGTTTGAGTGGGAAGCCCAAGCAAGAATGAATTTCTCAATAGCCACCTATGTGTGTTAGTACATACCATCCATGAGTGTATGTTTCTCACCTTTTGGGCCTTCTCACTTGGTGGACAACCAATTTTTTTGTCACCCCAAAGTGAGTACACTTCTCTTTGGAAAAACAACTTAGATCTGATCCACAACTAGTTGGAAAAATGGTCGAAGCTTGATCCAAATTTCTCCTTCCATTCTCTTCTCTTCTTTCTAGTTCTTGTCATTGCATGATTGTGTATCTTTTTTTGCTGCAAATAGTTCACCCTTGAAAGTTTCCTTTTGCACTGATGTCAATTTGATTTAGAATCTTGAATGCTAGGGGCTTGACCGTCTCCTTCATCTTTCTCATTCTTCACCATCCACACCACTTGGCTACTTCAGTGTGAGTTTGAAGAAAGTTCATCCTCTCACTAAAGTGGGGGCTAAATGTGTCACCAAAAAGTGTAGCCTTGACACTTTTCACTCATTTGGGCCCTCTCTTGTGGTTATTAACTTATTCATGCTTAGATTCTAAGGTATCTTGCAAAGGTTTTGTGAAGTGTTGTAATACATTTCCTCACTTTTCTAAGATCCTTTCATCATATTTCACCTAAATAACCCCTTTCCAAGCCTTATTTCAAAGTGTTGTGAGGTGTTGTAACAAATTTCCACACTTTTCTAGGATTTTCATTACTAAATTAACCATTTCTTATGGCATAATGACCCCTTAATGAACTTATAGGTCATGTTGTGTGGTCTCACAACACACCCCAAGACTGTAAAGCTTGGGGACCCAATGAATTTTCTTACCCTTATGGTACGAGCTAGTTATTTGTAAGATCACCAAAAAGGAAAGGGAAAATAAATATTTAATTTAAAAGAATGCTTCATAGTGAAGTGTTATGGGTGATAAATACTGAAAAATAGGGATGTTTGAAAGGTGAAAAGGTTATAAAGAAGGTAAGTCATGTGTCTCGGTCCAATGATGAAAGCCCCAGATAGATGGAAGTCCGAGGAAATTTTGTGGGTAAAGCTACATACTGGCTACTAGGTACTGGGTTCCGATTGAATAAGGTTTTGAAATTTTGTGATTATCTAATGAGCCCGATAGTCTGGTGATCCGATATATGTAGAAGATAATCATACAATAATTTTTTATACACTTTGGAAAGCATGTTATTTATGGAGATTCATGCTATAATACTTGATTAATGGTTTTATTTACATGAGATGTTTATAAATGTTTTTTTTTAAAAGGGATTTAATATGTGGAATTTGTGATTGTAGGAAATACAGATTATGATGCAAATTTCAGGTATGGACGATTAGGCAAAGTTGAATCAGGAATAGAATCATTTCCAAATCGGATTTCTTTCTCTAGTAATTTATAATGACAAAGGCTTTAAGTCCACCAGAATGTTGGAGACCTTGGTATTTTACATGTGGTGGAAGTGAATTCTCATCTTTGGGTAAGCCCATTCCAAAGAGTAGCATATCGAAAGTAAGACCGAGTGTTGGAACAAAGTGATAATGATATCATTCTGTATGTATGGGAAGTTCCAACATGTTATCCTGATTCAAGTTATTATCCTCACGATAATAAAGATCGGAACCCGAAGAACTTCAATGAACAATTGAAGTCAACCTTCAAAGACTTTGATTGTAATTTCTTGGTCAATCACTTTTTTCCACATGCCTTGATGTGATTTGTCCCTTGGATTCCCTCTCATGTATTTATTTTTTCTCGTTTGTACCTTGTGTTCTATAAAAGGCCAACATATATCTTTTTTTATTTTAAGTTCAAAATTTGTGGATGTCAGAAGAGCCAAAAATTCTTTAAGTTTTGTTCTTTTTTCTTTTTTTCTGAATCATTCCGGAATAAAAATTTGTATGCACGTAGATGTTACTTAATATCAGATCCAATTTGATAGCTACCTATCTCATGAATCTTTTGTAGCTGGTTTTGTTAGTTTCGTTGAACAAGCTTGTATACTGCATCGTTTAAGGGTGTATGCAGAAACTACTTGGTGCCCAAATGAAACCTTCTCTTTAAAAGATTGCACCTTTTTTTATGTAGCTGTGAAGAAATCTGGTGAAGTCTAAAGCGATTTTCTTTGATTTAATTAATTATTTGGGGCATGCATGGAGAATAATTGGGAGAACCTTTTAATTTTAGTATTTTTTATGCTTTATTTTAGAATAGATGTTTAAATTCTTTGAAAATGTTCCAAAAAATAGATGAATGAATGGAAATTTATTGAAAATATTTCGTTTTACATAAAATTGCTGAATTCTTAAAGCTAAATCTACTTAAGTGATAGCAAATAAAATTGTTGATGTTCATGAAATATTATTTCAAATCTTTTGATTTCATGATAATTGTTCCTAGGATCCAAATTGAAAACTTAGTGTCTAAGAAAAAAATTAGAATTAATGAACATATTCCCTTTGAGATTAACAAAAAATTCCCATCAAACCCTAAAGTGAACCTAATATGTTGATAACCTGATTACCAAAGACTTGGGATTGAACTGAGTTGATCTCGATTATTTTGTTTAGGTAGATTTCCCCCTTTCGAGATTTTCTTGTTCCATATCTTTGAAGAAGAATAGGCTTCTTCATGATCTGTCTATGGAGTTTTTTAATTCGACACTACTGATGCGAGTTAAATCGTTGTCAACAGGAACTGGCACTAGAAGGAGGGTCATTATTATTCAAAAACATTTTTGGACTAAGTCTTAAAGCTTGTAAATTAAAGGCAAAGACAAGCTAGTAGTTCAATATGGAAGTTGAGAAACTTGTGAAAATGTTTAATCAAAGGTTATATCATTTAAGTTTTCTCACTTTTGGTAGGGTCACCGAATGCAGAATTCATGATACAACTAATCACGATGAGCTTGATTATGAAAATTTCTTAACTAGGGTGAGTTTGTCTGTGTGTAAAGTAATTCCGTTAACAAAAGAAGTTTTGACTGCTAGAAGAAAGGAAAAGTTAGCAGACATTGTTTGTAACCCTAATAGAACCTAAAATGTTAAAAAATCAATTAACACATCAAAATAGTTGGATAACTGCAATCATTACAATGAAAATCCTAACACGTTGTAGTGAAGTAAACAAGAATGTCAAGATTTAATAAAATTACATCAAAAACGAGGAAACGACATTGATGAGTCATCATTCTCATTATACGTGGAAAAAAAAATGAAGAAAAGGAGCACGAAAATCAAGCAAGAGACACGTATATTTTACCCCAAATAGAAAACCTACATGATAAAAAGGGAAATATCCTTGATTTTATGCAAAAAATAGAATATCATTCTTTCACTTTTTCTCTCTCTAATAATAATATAAATTGTTATATATTTTGGTCTAACGAAATGTAAAGTGAGGACAGGGCCAAAGATATGAAGATTCTTGGAGGAGAAAGTCAAAAAATGGACGCAACCATTCATGGAGATAAATAAAATATAGAAATGAACCATGAATCAAGGCTAGAAGAAGGTAGAGTATGGTTGCATCAGACGAAATGTGTGCAATCAACCTTTAATGAGGTCATTTTCATACATATGAGCCAAGTCATTGGTAAGTACTCTTTTGAATTTACGATTTCTAAAAGAATTTTTTTAAAAATAATTCTTTGCTATAGTAGGATAGCTGAAATTTTACTAAATGAATTTAAAGATAAGCCTACAGTAATTTGTACCAAAATGACTATGGAAATAATTATAGAAACTAGAATTAGTTTTTTTGTTAGAATTAATCGTTTATTAGATTAGATGTTTAGTTAGGGTTAGGGTGGGTTAGTTATTTTTTTTAGGTTTTGTTTTGTTTTGCTTTTTTTTTTTCTTTCTTTTGTCTGGCCTCTGAATTTGCAATTTTTTTTTACCTTATCTTGCATACATGAGAGTTAATCTAAACATTTGTAGAGAAATACAGTAAAATGAAAAAAAGTGATAAAACCATACACAATAAATGCATGCTTTGAAATTACTAAAGAAAGTTATATATATGTATATCGCATATATACATCAGTATCGAATTCTTGTTTCAAAATAAAAAAGGTCAAAAAAGAGGAAGCCTAGTTGTAGGTGGTGGTGGTAATAATTCAGTCAAAATGGGAAGCCTCATCTATCAGAGCTAAATAACCAATACAGGCAAGTTCCAAGTGTGTTTCAAAGTCCTGAATATGGAGGTCTAAGAGCAACGGTCGAAGAGGAACTATTTCCCCATGCTCTAAAAACTGAGGAATATCATCCATCGAGGGGATTCCAATGGTCAAGTGAGCCACAGATAAAATGGTGTCTAGATTCTCTAGATATTCAGGTCTCACTCTTATGTTGGCAGCTGAGAGAACATCTTCCACAAACACCCTATATCCAAAAGAGACGCTACAAAATGAGAAGCCACATCAAAGTAAAAATGATAGTAGAGACTTGATTCAACATTTTTTCCCCAAGGACTAAACATAAGTTTGGAATAGTGAAACTCAAAGTCCTAATGAATAAAACCTTTTCAAGCCTTTAGGATATGATACTTCCTAAAAAGACATTTTGGTGGCGAGAGCAGCTTAGACAAATTGGAGTATCCATGGCCTAGAAGCAAACAAAAATAAATAGGACTCATAATGAAAAATTAATGAAGAAAGTGAAGAAGATGTGTGAAGAAATTAGAAAGAACCAATGCAAAATTTATAGAAAGTCGCCAGTAAAGTGCAGTACATAGTTTCCTTCAGAAAAATCTCAAAAATCATAAGCAAGGTGGCAACTAGACATGTGTTTCCTGAGCTAAAGGTTAAATCAAATTTATTCTTTGCACATTCTTGGTGATATATTGCTTCAAACATGAATAGTACAAAGATTGTGAATCAAGCAAGTTGAAGATTTTGATGTTAATTGTGGTCTTTTCAAATTGTTTTGGACGTATTAATTATGAAGGTGTTGGTATGTGTGGAATGAAAAATGAGTAATTAATTTGATAAGGCAATACATGTCATCACTTGGGTAAGTGAAGAGAAATGACACGTGCAAAATTAGGCATGTGAATTAAATGAAGAATAATGTGATTGTGTTCCTATGCAATCATGATAATTTTGATCCATTAATGAAGAGCAGGACCATCCAATTGGAAGTGCTAGTCGAAGTTTTAGTGGTTGCCATAAAAATTTATTAGAAGGGTGATAATTAATGTTTCTAAATTTAGATTTAATTTGGTGATTAAATTGTTTGTTGCTAGATTTTAATTTATGCATAACATTTAATATATAACGGTTTACAGTTAGCTAGGATTTGGCATAAGGTGGTAAAGTTTAGCTGGAAATACACACCAATAGGGAATATTTTAAGTGAATTTTTGGGAAATGGTAAATTGATGAAGGGATTTACATTGAATGAAAATCAAAAGGTAACCTTTGATACCAATGTAATTCCCAACCTAATAGTGGCCTTCATTGCTTGCAAGTTGAAAATGAGCTATTATTGCTATATCTAAAAAAAAAGAAGAGAAATCAACTCTTTAGGCTATCCAAATAACTCTACCGGGGCTATAGACGCCTAGCTACAAGTAGAGCTATGTTTGAGGGGAATTACAAAGATAACCTTGTCGGGGCTATTGATGCCTGACTGCCAACAAGGCTCTATCCCTGGTTGGCTTTGGAGGATTACCATATTATGTATTTAAATGCAATGAACTAATTCTTTTTACTGAGTTTCAAAATTTTGAATAAATTAGAGCCCACAAGGATGTTTTCAGGGAGAATTTTATTTATTTATGCCAAAATCTAGGTAAAGGTAAGGGTTATTGTTTTGAAATATGTATAAATTTTGATTTACAATAAGTGACTTAATTTCTCAAATTTTGTTTAAATTTGATTTTATTGGTTACAAGTTGTTGTGTGGTCTCACAACACACCCCAAGACTATAAGGCTTGGAGACCCAATGCATTTTTTTACCCTTATAGTACAAGCTAGTTATTTGTAAGATCACCAAAAAGGAAAGGTAAAATAAATCTTTAATTTAAAAGAATGCTTCGTATTCAAGTGTTTTGGATGTTAAATACCAGAAATTGGGGATGTTTGAAGGGTGAAAAGGTTATAAAGAAGGTAAGTCATGCGTTTCGGTTCGATGATGAAAGCCCGGGATAGATGGAATTCATGTGAAATTGAAGTCTAGGGAAAGTTTTTGGGTAAAGTTGCATACTGGGTATCGGGTTCCGGTTGAATAAGGTTCTAAATTTTTTTGATTATCTAATGAGCCTGATAGTTCGGTGATCTAGTATATGTAGAAGATAATCATGCAATAAGTTTTGATATGATTTGGAAAGCATGTTATTTATGGAGATTAATGTTATAATATTTGATTAAAGGTTTTATTCACATGAGATGTTTATAAATGTTGGGTATGTGAAGGATCATGATGGGCCAAAAAGTGGCAATATGATGGGTATGTGGCTGACAAAATTTTTTTACCCAAAATTGATGAAACAAAAAGGGTTTTTAAAGGAGATTATCATCTTTCCACCAATATAAATTATGCTTTACTTTCAATTTAATAAATAATTATTATTCATTTTCTATTGAATTACGACTAAAGTGCTAATTTTTAGGCTGATTGAAAATCATCTATAGCTTTCAAACAGTATCATATTTTTTGAATCCAAAACATGTGTCACATTCTATGCTTCATATACTATATGATTAAAAAATAAAAAAAATAGTTTCGTGAAGTTTTGACTAGTTAAGGTGGTCAGACATACGAGTCTTTATATTTTTTAAAAGTTATCATAAAAAAATTATAATTAATTATTTACTTGGAAAAAATTACAAAAAAATATGCATCACATCGAGACATGAGTCCTCTACTTATATCTAAAATATTATAAAAAATTATTATCATTTTAATGTGGTTAGGTTGGTCAGACAAACACCCACTTCGCATTTTTTCCCTAAAAGTTAAGTACTACTGTATTGAAATTTCAAATTTTCACCAAATACATTTTTTTTTTTTGCAAATAAACCTAGTAATTTAGAAACTACATTCAATTTTCCAAAAACTCTATTGTTACATAGTTTTGAAATAATATAGATAACTTATTCAAATTTTTATGTCAAGATTCCTAACTCTGATTTTTTTGAATTTTTTGCCACTTAAGGGCCTTTTTTTTCCATGATGATCTTGCACATACCCTATTTTTTTTTAAAAAAGGGATTTAATATGTGGAATTTGTGATTGCAAGAAATACAGATTGTGATGCAAAGTTTGAGTATGGATGGTCAGGAAAAGTTGAATAAGGGATAGAATCATTTCTAGATCGAATTTCTTTGTCTGGTAATTTATAATGACAAAGGCTTTGAGTCCACCAAAATACTAGAGACCCTGATATTTTACATGCGGTGGAAGTGAATGCCCATCTTTGGGAAGCCCATTCCAGAGAGTCGCATATTTAAAGAAAGACTGAGTGTTGGAACAAAGCAATAATGATATCATTTTGTATGTATGGGAAGTTCCAACACGCTATCCTGATTCAAGTTATTATCCTCATGATAATAAAGATTGGAACCTGAAGAACTTCAATGAACAATTGAAGTCAACCTTCAGAAAATTTGATTGTAATTCCTTGGTCAATCACTTTTCTTCCATGTTCCTTGATGTGATTCATCCCTTGGATTCCCTCTCATGTATTTCTTTTATCTTGTTTGTGCCTTGTTTTCTATAAAAGCCGAATGGATATCTTTTTTAATTTTAAGTTTAGAATTTGTGGATGTCGAAAGAGCCAAAAATTGTTTAAGTTTTGTTCTTATTTCCTACTTTTTGAATCATTCCGTAGTAAAAAATTGTATGCACGTAGATGTTAATTAATATCATAACCAATTTGATAGCTACCTATCTCATGAATCTTTTGTAGCTGGTTTTTTTAATTCCACTGAACAAACCTGTATACTGCATCATTTAAGGGTGTATGCAAAAACTACTCAACGTCCGAATGAAACCCTCTCTTTAAAAGCTCGCACCATTTTATATGTAGTTGTGAAGCAATCTAGTGAAGTATAAATCAATTTTCTTTGATTTAATTAATTCTTTGGGGCATGCATGGAGAATAACCAAGAGAACCTTTTAATTTCAGTATTTTTTATGCTTTATTTTAGAATAGATGTTTAAATTCCTTGAAAATGTTTCAAAAAAAAGATGAATGAATGGAACTTTATTGAAAATCTTTCATTTTACATAAAACTTTCTGAATACTTAAAACTAAATCTACTTAAGTGATAGCAAATGAAATTGTTGATGTTCATCAAAAATTATTTCAAATCTTTTTGATTTCATGATAATTTTTCTCAAGATCCAAATTGAAAACTCAATGTCAAAGAATTTTTTTAGAATTAATGAACATATTCCCTTTGATATTAACAACAAATTCACATCAAATCCTGAAGCGAACCTAGTATGATCATGACCTAATCACCAGAGACTTGGGATTGAACTCAGTTGATCTCGTTTGTTCTGTTTGGGAAAATTTCCCCCTTTTAGGATTTTCTTGTTCCATATCTTTATAGAAGAATAGGCTTCTTCGTGGTCTATCTATGGACTTTTTATTCGACACTACTAATGCGAGTGAAATCATTGTCAATAGGTCCTACTTTAGTGTGTTTCGGAAGAAAATCTTGACTAAGTCACCACCTTGGGTTACTTAGTCCCATGTGGTATAAAAATCAAATTTAACATAAATTCTTGCTAGATTGTGTCTCCTAAACCCTAAGGTCGGCCTATGTTGTGTTATTTTTGGGGAAATTAGGGCATAACATGTATAAATAAGGGTTTTTCCTCTCATTTTAACCCTAGCAACCCTAATTATTCTATTCATTCACTCTCCTTTCATCTCTCATCATTCTTCTAAAGAAAGCTAGGGTTTTAGTATCCTAAGACACCAAGACATCTTTTTGAAGAATTCAAGGGTTGAATCTTCCACCATTGTTGTAGCAACTCAAGATAATTCATCATGGAAAGGTACTAACTCCATTGTTTCATGCTTCATTAAATTATTTCATCATTTTGGTTTGTTACTCAAAAGAGGTTTGACTAAGGCAAACCCCCATGCCCTAACAATCAACAAGTTTTTCCTCTTTGTGTGATTTGCAGGTCTTGTATGTAGATTTGGCAAAGAACCAAGGTGGAAAAGTCTTAAACAAAATTCCAAAGCCCTTCAAGGTTGCAAAAACCCTAAAAGAGGCTTGGAGAACACTTGCAGACTAGATTCTTCACTTTTAGATCCGAAAACTTTCCAGGAGTAGAAGAGAAAACTTGGAGCTACAAATTGCACCTTCAGATTTCCCAAAACCTAAAAGTGGACTAAGTCACCACTAATGGTTAATTATTCCCACTACGAGGCTCAAAAATGGTTTTCTATAGATTTGAGTACCATTTTTTCTTAAACCTGTTCCAATGAGATTTTCTCAAAAACTGGACTAAGTCACCCATATTGGCACAAGTGTCCCAATCATCTTTTGCATCAGGTTTTTCAAGATTCCAGGCCTCCATCTCACCCCTCTTCACATTCCAGGTGCACACCATTTATTTTCAGCTTTCTATTTTATTAAAGTTTACATTTCTAGGTCATCTTGTACATACTTGCATACAACATTGTGTTTTCTAGCACTTTGCATTTCTTTAGTTTAACATCAATAAATAATTTATTTCCATTTTTCTACACTTATATCATTTCATTTAGAAACATTTCACATACATCACACATCCTTCACAACCCATAATCTTTGAATGTAACACTTAGCATTTTGGTATCCCTCTCTATTCTTTTAGGTGAAAACCCCTAAAAGTGTTAGGCAACCCTAGGTGGTACCAAAATCTATGTTACAAATAGAATAACAAACTATACGATGAAATTTCTACATCTGGAAACTTGAAGATGACTACAAGGAGTCCTGAAATGTTGGAAAAATTGACTTTTTGACCTAGTGGGACTCATTCACCATTTTGAGGGAATCAGTCCTAGTTCTCTAGATTTTTACAAAGGAGCATGTTTTGAAAAAAATGGTATATGAATCTACAAAAAAATTCCAAAGAAAACCTACAGTGGGACTCATTGGCCACTTGTGGAGAATGAGTCCAGTTTGGTTTTTCTAGGACTTCAAGGTCTAAATCTATTCTTCTTAGTTTGCTCAATCTAATTCTCCAAGTTTACAGATCTGAAACTATGATTTTGAGGCTATAAGTGTCGTTTTAGTGAATATTCCAACCTTGCAAACGAGGATAAAATTCCAACAACTTTATCTCGGCTTGTAACCTAGTCTTCAATGATCTTTCAATCTCCAAGACACCTAGATCTGTAATCACACACGTAAAGAGGAGAAAACTTGTTGATTTTTAGTGGATAGGGGTTTTCCTTGGTCAAACCCCTTTTAGGTAATTTAAACAAATGATTAAATAATGAAATATGAACATGAAACATGAAATATAGGACATGAAACATAAAAAATGGTACCTTGAAGGTTTTCTTGTAAACTTGCAATCTCGCATGAAGTGGCCATGAAGGATGTAGATCTTGATTTTCAAATGGATGAAGAACAATGCTTGACCTTGGATCTTGGATGCAATACCACAACACTATCTTAACAACATGGTTGATGCTTGATATCCTTAACATGATAATGGATCTTGAATTGTTGCAATGATTGATGGAGAATTTTTCCCTTGAATTCTCTTGTGAACTCAAACTTGCTATTATGAATGCTCTAACAAAAAGTCTTAGGTGAAAATGAGTGAAATAACCTTGTATTTATACTTGATTATGCAATAATTCTAGAAATTGCAACACTAAAAGCCAACATTATATCTAGGAGGATAAAATCCTACCAAGAATTTGAATTAATTTTAATTTTGAGCCAAACGGGACTCATTCACCCAAGGTGGCAAATGATTCCCATTAGGAATAATGTATGGGACCAAAATTTAATTTTTTTTAGAAAGGTGTGAAATCAGGTTTAGGACCCAAAAATCTAGGTGGGACTCATTCTCCCAAGGTGGTGAATGGGTCCCAGATCAC
Source organism: Sequoiadendron giganteum (assembly GCA_007115665.2). Taxonomy (NCBI): domain Eukaryota; kingdom Viridiplantae; phylum Streptophyta; class Pinopsida; order Cupressales; family Cupressaceae; genus Sequoiadendron; species Sequoiadendron giganteum. The sequence goes on along the minus strand of CM021109.1, from coordinate 611,163,818 downwards.
TAAATTTGGCCACACAAGCTAAAAACACCTTAATTATGATTGGGTGATGATTAATGTTGGGATTATCCTTGAAATTATACATTAATAAAGGTTTGTGGATGCAATTTAAGGCCAATTAAAATGTAATAAATCCCAATTATTAAATAAAACCCTTAGAAAATTGTGAAAGTGTGTTACAAAACTTTACAACACCCAAGAAAAGGCATTAATTAAGCACATTTTGGTTAAAAATAAGTTTATTAGGCTCAAATACTTTTTAAACTCCTAAAAAAGTTTAAAAGTGGACTACAACACTTTACAACACCTTTACAAGGCACTTTTAATTTATTTTCCAAGGGCCCAAGACCTAATGTGAATGCATCAAATACCTTACAATACCAAATCAAGGCAACTTTTAAGCTTAATTTAACAAGAAGGAGCTAAACCCATGTGAAAATGTCACTGACAACATTTTTTGACAAGTGTACACTTTCAAATATGAAAAATTTCTTGGATGATGTTTACGGTTAATTAAATTTCATACCTACATCCATGGGAGAATATAAGATTACAAAAAAAATGAAGGAAAAAGAGAAAGAGAAAACAATGGTATCAATATAATCTATCCCAGAATCATCAGAAATATTTGATTCCACAAATTTTATCAAATATGAAGATAGAAATTAGACATCCACTTATGATGAAAATGATCATAAACAACCACCTTCTTCCAAAGAAATGAAGTAAAATTATGGATGGTGTTATCAATTGTTAAAATAATTTGGATACAATGGAAAAGGATGTGGTGTCAAAGGGAAAGGAATTTGTGTCTCCATAGAGCCTAGCATGCAAGAAACAAAACGAGCTATTAGTTATTTTCCTTCAAAAGAAACAAAAAATCAAAGAAACCTTTGCTTAATGTCAATGTCATCACACATAACACTCCTAGGATAAATATAAATAATGGTCATGATATTTATTCATCTTCAAACACATATTTTAGTGATCATTGGGGTTCATTATATTTTACACCCTCCTTTATGGGAGAGTACAAAATATCACAATATAAACTTAAAGAGTCTTGTGTGTGTATGACATCTTGTGATAAGAAAGTAAGATTTTGTTCACAAGAGAAAGAAATATCTTTTACTATTAATCAAGAGAATATCTTCTTGAGGCTTCTCAAATCCCACTTGATTACTCTTCCTCCAAGAACATGAGAGAAATTATACAACAAAAATAATTTTGTGCATATCATCAAGTTCATCAACATTGTACAAACAAATGTCAGGCCGTGAATAATAAAATACATCTTAAGGATTGCAGTGGTTTTCCATGTGTTGATTTACCAAATTCATTTAATCAATAATGATTTTCATCCTATAATGTTTCTCATCACTTTTTGGCTTTTGTAGTGTTATGCTTTTCTCCCATTACCATTCATGGTGGTACAATCTTAAGTGCAACCATATTTTTTATGGCAGCAATGTGATAGTCCTTGTTATGGTTGTCCTTGTCTCTATGCTTGGGGGGCAAGGATAACTAGTTTTTGCAGGTGTGAATTCTTTTTAGGGATCCCATTTCCTCCTCTTTCTCCTTAAAATACCAACATAGCAAGTATGTTGACATTTTAAGAGGGGGACATATAGTCCCCCACTCATTGTTTTCATAGGAAAAGGTCCCTTCTTAGTGATGATAGCATACATCTCTTAGGAAGTGTGACCTTTTAAACCAAAGTGTGTCCTTAATCCTTGTGACATGTCTCTTTTGTGGTGATATTAGGGTTGATGTCCCATAAGAGTGTGTCTTTCCTTGTCATATAACATTTTCCTTGGTGGTAATGCTATGACTAGTGTTCCCTAAGGTACATTTTTTGTTTCTTGACTAGCCCTCTCTTGGTGGTGATACCATGTGTGATGTTCCCTAAGGTGTTACCTTTCATATTGAACAAAGATCCTTTGTTATTTTTTGTAAATCATCTCTTGTGGCAGTTTTTTATGACATCCCTTTAGTTTTTATCCCTATCTTACCATTACTTATGCACCCCCATAGGTTATTTGGAATGTTTCCTGCAATTTTTTCATGGGAGTTGAGCCTAGTGTGGTGTTGATACAAAATTTTGATCATTTTGTAGCACTTTATCAAGGTTTTCAGGGAGTATAACTCTTGGTATGGTTATGGGTACATTCCTAGTGAAAAACAGTTCTCACTAGACAGTAGTGTGTTTCTAAATTTGCTACCTTGTCTTGGGGCTCACCTAGTGAAAATAAATCCTCACTAGCTTGTGTGCCTTCCTATTTGTGATTCACCTAGAAAATATTAGACTTTTCTATGGTGTGATTCATGAAATCCTTTTTAACATGGCCACCTAGCATAACACAACTTGATTTCCAGTTGATCCATGTGTTTCATAAGTGATTTTACATATTTGTGAGAGAATCATTTTATTTGACAACACATTTGATGGATGATGTTTGTTATTTGAGATAATTTAAGATTGAGGTCTCATTTCCTTACTGACTCAAATATTAGTACTAACCTTAAATTTTTGTGTGTTACTCTTTGTGTGTCTTCTTTGTGTTTATGCCATTTTTTTTCATTTCATTGTCACCTCTATTTTCCATTATGCCATGTGTTTTCATTGTGTATGCTTCACATTTTCCAACATGCATGTTTTTTTATGTTGTCTTGTTGTATATCATATGTGTGTGTGTTCCTTTGTTCTTGTGTTGGTTTATCATGGGATCTTGGACCATAGGGGCATGTGCATCCCCCTAGATCCTTAGTCATCCTATCTCTTCAACATTTAGACTATTGGACCCCTCTAAACATAATTCTTCTACTTTAGTGTGAGTTTGAGCATAAGTTCATACTCTAACTAAAGTGGGTGCTAAGTGTAGCATCATAGATTATCACTCATGAAAAATTCACCTTATGTTTGGTCCCCTTTTTAATTATTATGACTATTGAGTATTTAATTTCCTAAATTATGTACTGTATAGCCCATTTTTGACAGTTTCTGAGAAATTACAAGCTTGAATCAATTGCATCAATCTAAGACCTTGTCCCCAACACCTAAAATCTTAGAAAATAGGGCAAGGAAACTCATGCTCTACGTCTGAGTGTCCCCCTATTTTGGCTCTAAATTCAAATATGTTGGTATTGACAATTTAATATTTATAATTCAATTGTCTAAAGCTAGCTATCAGGATTTATTTTTTGCTAAATTAAATAAATTCCTATAAATACCTAGTTATTGCATCATTTCAAACCTAATTGAAAAAATATTGAAAAACTTATGATCAAGAGCACTATTGAGAAAATAAAGAGCAGCATTTTAGAGCTTCATTGAATCAATTCAAGATCCTAACATCATGCAAAAGTTTATGTGAGTTTATGTGTATTTTTCTTATCATTATTTTGTGAAGGTTAACACTTTTGTAGGTCTCCAAAGTATTTCAGCATTCAAGCAAATAAAGAAAGCAAGATCAAGACCTTGAGGTGATGTGAATGAATTTAGTCCTTTGAGGAAGCCATTGAATGGTGGTGAGTTGCAACACATTGTTATTTCATCATTCCTTCAAATCCTTTATCCATCTATCTTTGACCTTAACATATTGGAAGTGGAGAATATTGCACATGGTTTAAATGAGGCAAGCCCCTAAAATGGCCCAACATTTCTTCTCTCTATGAATGTGAAAACCTTAGGTTGAAGAGGATTGAAGAGGTGTTGAAGATAAATTATTCATTGTTGCATTTGTTGTCATACCACTTTCCAAGCTACTAAAACTCAATTACATAAATATCTCGAAGTGTTCTAACATATCTCTCAAGAAGTTATCTAATCAAGAGATTGAAATAATGAGTGTTTTCTTGATTGTGCAAGAAAGGAATAATTACAACCTCAGGAATAGGTTTGTTAATGTTGATCAGGGCCAAGGAGGAAATATGTTTATTAAAGAAAATATTACAAACAAAAAAGTGTCAAAGCCAGAGACTACTTGGTAGCTAGAGCCAAAGTAAAAGAAAATAGGGGAAGTCAAATTTGGGCTAATAAGACTAATAAAAGAAACGTGGATGGTGAAGTCATTTCTCCAGCTATGAAGGTTAAATCTTAGAAGTAGAGCATTGAAAGAAGGAAAAAGGGATGGCAAGACAAAGATTGAATAGAGATGTGAGCAGAAAAAAGAGAAGGTTGGTGAACAAGGTACAAAATTTTCTGATAAATTCCTTTAAGTATACCTCTGTAGATATGTGTCAACTGCTATCACAATTAAAGGTCATAGTTCATTTGCTGGAAATGATGAAGATTGATGGGCACAAACATAAGGAAATCGCCCTTATCAATGGCATGGCTAGAACCTATATTGATCAAGTGGTGTCTACTCCACCTAGAGTGAGTAGAAGTGAACTAAAAGACAAAGATTTTGTGAGAGAAATTACTAAGATCCCTTAGATCTAGTTGGGAACTATGATAACTGCTTGTCCTAGCCAAGTAGATCCATTTTTTTTTAACTCTGATCATTGATGGAGGGTGATCCCACATTAGTGGTTTACAATTTTTGGTCAAACTGGACACTGAAATTATTATTTTTAACTAAATCTATTCGGCCACCTATAGAGGGTAAACCGTGAGGAATTCGAAGATGATGCAAACTAGAGTCTCGTCACATTTTTTCTTTAGATTCTAAATTTTTTTTTTTTAACATTTTCGGAATCAGATTGCACTTCTTTTTCCATCTCCCATGAAAACTGCATTTTTTCATAAAACATCATTTTTAAAAAGTGACACACACCGTATAATGCATAACTTTTTTCCCATGAAGGATAAAATTATAGTTCTTTTGAATTTAGATTTGTAACTCTGATATTTAGTGCTTCTACTTGGTTAGATAGTTTTTTATTGAATATTTTTTCTTTAATCAAGTTTCGAAGTCAAACCAATTACAATTCAGACATAGCGCGACCGTATAACACGTAAATTCTTTTGTATTTATCAAAATTGAATTTTATTTTTTTTGTTGGATCAAGGACTTCAATATCTGGTGCACTCATATTTTTCAATTTCTTTTTTGATAATTTGCTATTTTTCCACATGTGCAGAACATAGACCTTCATTTTTGATGAAAAACCTATGTTTAATAAAACTATAAAAATAAATACATAATAAAACCAAAACATATTAAAATTATATTCATTGGATAGCTCATTCTAAGGAATACCATAATAATTTAAATTAAATTTTAAATGAATTCATTTGATCCCCAAAAGATAAATCAAAAGCGATTTTTTATCAACATTTTGATAGGTGTAAATGAGACTCATTTATAGGTATGGTTTAAAACTAGCGAGGTTCTATCCAAGGGGGTTTGATCTAAGGTGGTTTGATCAAACCATCTTCAATTGGAATCCTTAAAATGGAACTTTTTAAGGCTTAAATCATTATATTTTCTAAAATTATGTGATTTCAGCAAAAACCAATTCTTCTCAGAAATTATAAACCAACTTTGTGGGATCACCCTGAAAGATGCTAAAGAACTACATGATAAAATTAGGATCCTCATTAAACATAATGACAATTTAGATTATGAAGGAGATGGGACTAAAAATAGATATTTCTTACGGAAAGTTTTATGCTATGGATTCTCAATCCAAAAGTACTTGTGATTCGAGTGCTCAAAGAGTTTCCTTATAAAATTGCAGCATTCCCAAATAAAAAATTTACTATGAGAATCATAGTAGTTGACATTCCACACAGCTATGGGATTTTGTTGTCAAGAAAGTGGAGTGCCTCCATGGGAGACAATAAGCAACGTGACATTTCCTATGCCACATTATCCATTGATGGAAAAGACATCAAGTTAATTAGGGAGTCTAGGGTCCCCCACATGATAGAGTTTTCTTTTGAAGAAGACATAATCCATTTTTTTGATACAACCATTAATGACTCTAGAGTGGAAGAGTTACTAAAAGTAGGTTACAAGCCACCTACATTCCTTGAAAGAGAGATAATAAAGTTGTCAGATAATAATGATCTCTGGACAATGCATTTTGATGGAGCATGTTCAAAGGATGGGTCGATTGTAGGGGTAATACTCATATCCCCTAGTGGAAAAACTATTAAATTTTCATTCTCCCTATTATTGTTCGAGTAAAGGTCTTAACTTAATTATGTTGATTAAGTTACCTTTATTCCCTTCTTAAGATTTCACGTTAGTTTGCATAAAGTGACATTTAATAATTATATTAATTATTAAATGTTATCCTATTAGGGATTCTATTAGGGTTTTTCCTATTAGAGTTTTATTAGGGTTTACATGATCTCCTTTTTATAAGGATTGATCCCTTTGTATTTCATATCAATTCATTCTCTCATTCTCTCTGATATATACATTTTCAGTTTTCAGAAAACCCTTACTTGTTTGTCTCCATCTCTTCTTTTGTGACAGGTTATTTGCATGCAGGTGATCTTCGGGGTTTGTGGTGTTGTATTTTCTCAACTCCTACATGGTACCTACGCGCCCACATGGGCTATGGTGGGGGTGGGCCCACATGCCTCCCCCACCCACTTTGTTTTAAATTTTTTTTAAAAAAAATTATATTTTTTTATGATTTTTTTTATAACAAAAAATCAATCATCTTTTTTTAATTGTTTTTTTCATATAAAAAACAATTTTTTTTAAAAATAGCCCAATCGCACTTTTACGGTGACGGTCGTTTGGCCGTCAAATTTAACACATTGTTTTTGCTGCGACAGCCGTATGACCGTCAAATTTAACCCGCACTGGTTTTTTCCCTCTTTGGAGCTAATTTATTCTGGAGGCCATAACTTGGGCATACAATATCATTTTTTGGCAAACAAGATATCATCAGAAAGCTGTTTTCTCATCTTTCCAGTGGTGTGGGTCTCATCACTTGTTTTTTCCATTGGTGCATTCTACAGCTAGTTGAAGACAAAGGGGCTATTTTCAGTCTCAAGCTCATAACTTTTGATCAGTTTCTCCATTTTTCGCAATCTCAGCAGTGTTGGAACCGTATTTCTAAGCTCTTTAGTTTCATCTATGCCATTTTTCCAGATTTCACTCCAGGTATCTTTTATTCAGTTATTTGTGTTTTCACACTCTGGTGGATTACCTGGACATATTTTCTCTTGGAAACATTTTGTTTGCATAGGATGCTTCGTTTTTGGCTGTTCTTCATGTATTTCCAACATTTTGTCCTTTGAGGACATTTTTAGCGTCATTTGTAAGCTATCTTTTATGTAAACGCACTGAGATAAAGTGCCACACTATTGTACATGCATCTTTTGGGGATTTGGCACATAAGGTTGTGCCATATTTTGTACTCGCACTAATATTATAAAGTGCCATGAGGGGTTGTGTAGTTTGGCTTTTTTTTGCCATCACATCTTTGTCCGGTGAATATCCCTCAACGACGACATTGAATCCATACCATGGGGGGTTGTGTAGTTTTCCTTTGTTTTCCATCACACCTTTGTCCAGTGAGTGTCCCTCCATGATGACCATGGATCCATATGATTCCAGCCTCATGCATGTGTGCTTTGTTTTGCACACCACTTTTTCAGTTGCAGGTGCTATCTTGTGCACTTTCAGATGTTTCTTCTCCTTCATGCACTACAGGGTGTTTCACATCATTTCAGTGGATCTTTCAGGCTCTCCCAGTTCAACATTATGGGGGGGTATTATCTCATTCGTGCTAATTCTTCCTTGGTTTCGCCTTGGAAGGAATCTTCCATTCTCAGTTGATTAGTGTTTCAGACTATTGGTTCTTGTGCCATCTGTATCTTCGTTCCAGGTGTTTGCCTTTGTTTGCCATCTGATTCGAGTAGTGTCGCATGGGCACTTATGTAGACTGTTGTCTTCTTGTTCCTGATCATCCTATCTTCAACAGAGGTTCTTCAGCACCATAGCAGTCATCTTTCGACAGTTGTTTGCAGCTTCTTCTGCTTCAGTGATGTCTCTTCTTGGCTTTCTTCTTCTCTTTTTGGAGTAGAGTTTTTTCCCATGAGGTTTTCTCTATTTCTCCATTTTATAGAGATTTGGTTGTATTTGGGTATATTTGGGTACCTGATCTGGCCTAGTTGCCAGGACCCATGTTTGCCTTCTTGCATTGTAGTTACCTTTGCTTTTCTGCATTTGTTTGTAGCTGCACTATTGCTCATCTTAAGGGGGGTGTTAGAGCAAAGGTCTTAACTTAATTATGTTGATTAAGTTACCTTTATTCCCTTCTTAATATTTCACGTTAGTTTGCATAAAGTGACATTTAATAATTATATTAATTATTAAATGTTATCCTATTAGGGCTTCTATTAGGGTTTTTCCTATTAGGGTTTTATTAGGGTTTGCATGATCTCCTTTTTATAAGGATTGATCCCATTGTATTTCATATCAATTCATTCTCTCATTCTCTCTGATATATACATTTTCAGTTTTCAGAGAACCCTTGCTTGTTTGTCTCCATCTCTTCTTTTGTGACAGGTTATTTGCATGCAGGTGATCTTCAAGGTTTGTGGTGTTGTATTTTCTCAACTCCTACAATTATTTTTGTGCATAAATAATGTTGCATAATATGAGGCATTGCTACTAGGGCCGAGGTTAGTTGAAAATCATGGTATCAAAAAATTGAGTCATTGTTTACTCAAAAGGTAGTTGTTTCCCAAGTCAGATCAAAGTATGCATCCAAGAAAAAATTCTTGAAATATTATAGGGATGTTTTAGGGGACTCAATTGAGTAGTTTTATGCTTTCTTCATAGACTGGCTAGAGAGGGAAAAAATTAGATGTTGATTTATTGGCCAATATTGCTCTTTGGCCAAATGAAATTACTTTTGTTGGCATCTCCAAAGTTGAGGTGTAGACATGACCATCAATCCATAACAACATATAGATCTAGTAGGTCTTCAATTATGATGAAGACATATTAAGGTTCTTGACATTTTTGGACCAGTATGAGGGTAAGGATATTGAATTTGGAGCATTTGTTGAGCTAGTGGATGGGAAGGAAACAATTTTTGGGAATGAGATCCTTTAGCTTAAGGCCAATAAGATACCTAAGGGTCTTATGACTTTAGAGAGGGTCTTTGATGGCCTTGACAAAAGAAATACAAGGAAATCATCCACACATCTAGAGGACTTAGAGTAGGTGAACCTAGGTACTAAAAATGTATTAAAGAAAGTGTATGTGAGCAAGAAAATGAAGCCCAAAATTAAAGCAATGTTGATTTCTTAACTAAGGAGATATATGGATGTTTTTGCTTAGTCATATGATGACCTAAAGGAATACAGAGAGGAGTTGTTTTAGAATGAGATTCCTCTTAAGTCAAATGCAAAGCCCTTTAGGCAAAAATAGAGGCCTATTAATCCTACCTTAGCACCTAAAATGTAAGAAGAATTGATGAAGCTGAGAAATGCAGGAATTGTCAAGCCTATCAGACACTCATCTTTGGTGTCCAATCTGGTGCCAATGAGGAAAAATAATGGTGACATCATATTTTGTGTAGACTTTATAAACCTTAATGTGTCATCATTGAAAGATAACCATCCATTACCAAACATGGAGGCCACGTTACAAAAGGTAACTACTTGTGAACTTCTATCAATGGTGGATGCTTTCTCTAGCTACAACCAAGTAAAATTTAGGGAGTCTAAGCACTATAGGACTATATTCACAACACCCTATGGCACCTATGCATATGTGAGAATTCCATTTGGCCTAACAATTGCTGGTGCTACCTTTCAAAGAGCCATGGTTATGGAATTCTATTATTTCATAAACATTTTATTAGGATGATATAACTGCTTACTCCAAGAAAGAGGAAGAGCATTGCATGCACTTGGAGAAATTTTTCATCAGGGCTTTGGAATATGGGATATCAATCAATCCAAATAAATGTGACTTTGGAGTTAATGAAGGAAAAATTTTGGAGCACATAGTGTCTAGAGATGGATTGAGGATTGACCCTGAAAGGGTAGCTTCCATAGAGAAGATCCCACCACCAAATAATTTCAAGGGAATTTAGTCATTTTTTCGATAGATAAATTTTTTGAGGTGGTTTGTCCCAAATTTTGTGGAGATCACTCATGCCCCATATCAAAAATCATGAAGAAGGGTGGGAAAGTGGTACAGAGTTAAAAGCCAAGTAAAGCTTTTCAAAGTATTAAACAAGAAATCAAGGAGGCTCTAGTCCTTAGAACTCCTAAATTTCCCACGTCAATGCTAAATTTCTCTTTTTCTTCCTTGCATATAATTATTGTAGTCTTATTGTAGAAAAATGATAAAGGATATGATCAACCAATTGCTTTCTTTAGTAAATTATTGCAAGAAATTGAGTTGAAATATAAAATGACTGAAAAGTAGGCTAGTATGCTTTGGTGAAGGCAATTAAATATTTTAGGACTTATCTAGTTGGTGCAAAAATTGCTGCATATGTACCTTCAACTATCGTTAAAGACATATTTACTCAACAGGAGGTCATGAGTAGAAGGTATAGGTGGATCAACCAGATCTAGGAATTTAATATCAGCATTGAGATTAGTAAACTTATGATAGGACAAGGATTGGAATATTTAATGGCTAAGTCAAATCTAGAAGCCAACCAAATAAACAATGTTGATGTTGTAGATGTGCATCCTATTTGTGACATGCAAAATTTTGGATTGTATGGGCATATTGTGCATTACTTGCAAACAATGCAATGCCCTAAAGGGTTAATAAAAAGTGAGAAGAGAACACTCAAGCTTGAAGCCATAAAATATGGAATCATTGATAATGATTTATGGTGGAGAAACATGGATGGTGTACTAATCAAATGTGTGAATGGGAATTATGCTCAAGAACTCTTTTATGACATGTATAATGGTGTGTGTGGAGTCACTACATGGCCAAAAAAACTACTCATAAGATTTTGAGGGTAGTTTTTTGGTGGTCCACACTTTTTAAAGATGTAAAAAACCTGGTAAGGGTGTGTGATGCATGCCAAATATTTACTGGTAAGTTGAAGTTTTCAGGCAACTTACCCCTTAGACCAGTTCTAGTGCAAGCACTATTTCAAAAATGGGGTATTGACTTTATTGGTGAGATTTTATAAAATTCAAGTGGTAGACATTCATGGATACTGGCAGCCATAAAATAATTCATAAAATGGATAGAGGCCATTCCCGAAAAGAGAACCATGAGAAGAGTAGTCATTGATTTCTTAATGAGTAACATTCTAACCAGGTATGGGGTGCCTGAGAAGTTGGTGCTTAATAATGTTGTGTTTTAGGTTCGAAGAGTTTGTTAGTTTCTATAATAAGTATGAAACTTCATTTTCATACTCATTTTCTTATCACCCACAAGGAAATGGACAAGCTGACTCTAGTAATAAGAGTTTACTAAAGATTATAAAAATGGTGATTGAAAAAAAAAAAGAGCTTGGGATTCCAAGTTGAAGCAAGAACTTTGGGTTGATAGAGTGAAAATCAAGAAAGCCACGAGGTAGTCGCCATATGAACTAATCTATGGGCTTGAGGCTAGAATTCCTACAAACAATATGCTAAAAATATACAAGCTCATACAAGAATATGATGATGATATCCTAGATGATATCTAAATCAAGATAAATTCCATGATTGAACTAGTTGAGACAAGAAGAGTAGATCAACACAAAAACATGAAGATGCAACTACAAGTGAAGAATTGATATGACAAGAGGTCCTCAGTTAAGAAATTTGAAGTTGGAGATATGGTCTTCATGTGGAATGCAAGAGCATAGGACAAGAGAAAACATGGTAAATTTGATGCCCTATGGTTAGGACCATATCTCATCAACAACACACATGGTGAGGATTCTTATTTTCTACAAAATTTGATTGGTGAGCTTCTCAAGATAATAGTACATGGATAGTTCTTGAAGCCATACTTCTCTTCAAGTATGATATTTTCCATGTACAATGTATTTTTGTGTATATTGTGTATATATGTTTGGTTTGGTTGGGTTGGGTTTTGGTCTTGTTTGACTGCCTTGTTTGGGTAGTTCCTCAGTTTCTTGTTCTCTGTTTTGGTTTTCTCTACCTAAGATTCTAAGATCTCTCTGTTCATGGTAAACAGATGTCCCCAACTAGAGCCACTAATAAGACTTTGAAAATTTTCATGGCTTTGTACCTTGCATTTCAAAATTTTATCATTTTGCTAGTCGTTTAGGGATAAGGTTTTGAGTTCCATCATTCTAGGGCTCTTTTATCACTTAAACCCTTGAAAAACCCTAACTATTTGTTAAGTGTTAAGCTCTTGTTCTAATTCCTTGTTGACCTGTTCCTACCCATTTTTGTTTATTTAAGTCATGACTCGATTCATCTAAGTCATCCGCTAACTGACCCCATAGCCTCACTTCACCGCTTGTTACCTGCTTGAAATATTTTAAATATGTTTATAGTTTTATAGTTACATAGGTCTGAAAATGTCAAAATATCTTATGTTATTTCCTAAGTCTAGGTTCACAAATGTCTAAATCATTTATCCCATTAACCTAGCCATTGAACCCATCTTAAGTTGACTTTTCATGCATGTGCATTTTAAAAATTGAAGTCATGGTTGGTATGGCCCATTGTTCTCATTTCATTAGTTGTCTGCTAGCCCACTATTATCATTTCATTAATTTTCTGCTATCCCACTATAAACAAATAATCATTAAAGATCAACTGCTAGGCATCGAGCAAGTGACATGTATCCACCCCTTTGGTGGGACCTACTAGTCTTTTGGAGAAGTGATAGTAAAAGGTAAAGAGATAAATGGATATAATGTGATTTGTGAATTGATCTCAATCATTCCCCAACAGCTCATAAGGGACCCATAGATGGATCTTATTTCTCAGCCAGGCAATAGGCAACTGCCATGTGGCTTAATCCTTAGCATTCTAAGAACATTAGAAGGCATGAAATATTTGATTTAACATTTCTAGCAGTTATAAAAGCATTAAAGGGTGAGAAACCAAACAAACTAAAGGGCTTGTAGATTTATGGTAACTAAATTTTTCTAATCTCATCCATTCGTTTGTAAAAGGATTAACCATGTGTCTAAGATCTACTAATTATGGACCCAACATTGTGAGGGTTTAAAGGAGGGTCATGTTTGACATGTGGCATGATCTAGTGGATTTGCTCACCAGCCCACAACCATTGATCGCTATCCATGAAGACCCATGCAAGCTAGAGGGCAAGTGACATGTGGAGGTTCTTAAGGCTTATAATGTGTCGTGGACCCATTTTGACAATAGGGAATAGTTTCCACATGGCATTATTTGATTGCCTCAATGTTGTAAATAAGATGAGTCAAGTTTTCAAACTTTCTTGACTCCATCTAAGCATTTCATCAATCTAGCTGGATGGGAAATTGACGATGGACATTTTAAATTTGATTATGGAGTAGATAGAGTTTTTTAGGTTCATGCGAGCAACTAGTAATGACAAATATGATGGAATAAGGCCAATTGAGTGGTTTTTTCATCATAAAATCAAGAATTCAAGCATTGTGAAAATCATTAAAACACTTAAGAGCATTTGACGACTTGTTATAGTAGATTTTCAAGCTCTGGGCATCTGCAATTAGGGCTTTTTAGCATACAAAAATCAGTAATTCATAATCACACACTTCTTATACTCATTTCCTCATAATTTTTGTGCAAATTTCCTTTTTTTTTCTTTTTGTAGAATACTAGGGCATCTTTTAAGGTTTGAAGTTCATCAAATTGCACCTAATTGCTTAAAATTGTGTTATTTCTTTGTGTAAAAATTTAAGCCCTAGTTTTATACAATTAAACCCTGATTTGAGCAAGTTATCATTTTGAATGGCACCCCTAAAAGCTCAACCTTCTGGTTCTATTTCTAAACCTGCAAAACAACCCTTATTCAAGGATTTGTTGGCCCAATTACCTAATTCTACCATTGATAAGAATAAAGGAAAAATTATGTTTCAAGGACCTGAACATGAAGATGGTATCATAGACAAGTATTCTGCTATCAACAATGTTACATTACCAATTAGTGGTTGGAATCTTTTCACATATTGGTTTGGGAACAAAAAATCAAGAATCCCTATTTTAAACCCATGGAGACTTGACATGGGAAAGCTTGTTGTCCCAAATGTTTTCCTTGATGTCAACTTATTAAAATCCATTGCATCTAGGTATGACCCTATTGTCTATGTTGTTAGAACACATACTGGAGTAGAAATGATAAACCCCACTAAAGCAAGGATAAGTGACATTTTTAAGTTGGATCCTACTAACAAGAAGGAGCCAATTGACCTAAAGGCCCTAAAAGAATAATATGAAAAAGTGAGGGTAACTTTCAAAGTTTCACACTTGGTGAATTTTATGGGAAGAGGTCCAAACAAAGTCAAGATTAAGATTTATCCATCCGGCAAAGAACTTTTCCCTATAAATAAGTTTGAATTGTATTTTCAAAGAATATTTTATAGTCTATGTCAGATTTTGTGGATGGATCCTCCTAAATGGATGCTATTGGCATACACGTATATGGATGCAAACATTCAACATGTCATGGTTAATAGGTTATATGATTTTGCTACATACCTATCTTAAGAAATTCATAAGGTGTTAGTGGCCCTTAAAGAGGGAAATATTGGTGTAAAGTGTTGGTGGTATTCCTTGATCCTTCACATATTTCTACATAGAGGAGCTGAATTTTTTTAGAGGGATATGAAATTGAATATGAAGGATGCCAATGGTGATGATCTACCTATCCATGCATGGACTCCTATTTTAGACACTTGGATGATTAGGATTCTAGCTCTGTGGTATTCTCAAATGTATTTTCCTCAAGGCTAAAGAGATTTTTGGTGATTGATCTACCAAGGATTTTGGTGGAATTGCATGACATTTTGAGACCCAAGGAAAGAAGGCTTGAGATAGGCATTGCACACAATTGGGGGGATATTATCCCTTACCTTGATATCACTATTATTCAGGTAAATGATACAAATATTACACCTCACATTTTTCCAAGGGATGTGCCCTTGAGGTTAGGTTTCTTTGAGTTTATGTACCATATAGGAAATGTGAAAGACAACTACTTGCTTAATATGAAGAAGGGCACTTTCTTCCCAACTTACATAGTGTTTACAGATTTTGTGATGATTAAGGATGGATAGAGGACAATTCTCCCAAGGATTAGACTTCTTGGGATGAAGTGTAGAAGAACAAGAAAATATGATCCTAAAGGTTCATTGTGTGGTTATTGGATAGAATTAAAGGTGGACAATATTGGCACAATTTCTATTTTCTTGAGGATGTGGTCAGGAATGTTTTTGACTTTTAGTTTCAAATTGATAGAAAGACTAAGTTATTGGATTTTGTGAAATTGTATAAGGAAAAACATGATAGGTATCCTACTTTTAAGGGGACATTCCCTGATGTTACTGATCCAATTTTGAAAATTGAAATAATTTTTCAAAATTTTGATTAAGTGGTGGGAAAACTGAAGGAAGAAAGGGAGATGTGGGATAAAGGAAAAGCCCCTCTGTTAGAGGAAATACCATCATATCAACCACCCTTTGAGTAATACATTTTTGTAAGAAATAAAAGCATTGTTAGAAAGGAGAAAACTCTTCCAACTCCTCAATCTGAGGGGTCGAGGGCTTCCTCTCTAGTTCATCAAGTGTAATCATCCCCACCCTCAACATCTATTGTACAAAAAATAATTGAACTGGATTCACCTCCAATGGATTTAGCTCCAAAGAGAAGAAAGATTGAATAACCAAGGAGTGCTCCATCACTGAGATTTGTTGACCTTCCCATGGACTCCGATGATGACGTTGTTGTCACTATTGAGGATATGATGTAGGGAATGCCTTCAACCCCAAGAGGATCAAATTTGCAAATTCAAAGACTAAGATTGGGTAAGGGAGATTTGACAGGAACCAACAATTTAGATGATGTAAGGGAAAATTCATGTAATTAATTCATGAATGATGATGCCTTTGTTAAAATAGATGTGTTTTATGAGTTTTCTTGGAGGGCAAGGAGAGAAGAGTATGATGGAATGATTAAAATGGAATTGATTAATAGAAATGAGCTACCAAGTGAGGTAATTGAGATAAAAGTTCTCAAGGAAATGAAGGAGAAATACAAAGAAATAACACTTGCAAAAGGTAGGAAATTGGTGAGGGAAAGTGTTGTACTCTTGTTGCCTAAATGGGATATGGCATCAACCATAGCATTTGAGACTGTTAGGAGACACAACACCCTTTTTTTTTGCTAATGTGGAAGAGGATACATTTGCATTGCAAGGATCATCTTTTAGTCCACAGTGGGACACTTTGGCAATTTGGGCATTGGCCCCAAATACAAGTAAAACAAAATTAGTAGAGTTAGTAGTTGACCTAAGAGGAGGATTGATTATTAAGAGAGTATCTAATACCTCAAAAATTGAGGCAAAAAAATTATTTGTATGTGTTTCTCAGTTTATTAAAGCCACTATTGAGTCCTTCATAGAGGAGAGAGATTAAATAAATAAGAAATACAATGATCTTGTGATTGAGTATAACAAGGGGCAGCAAACAATTGTAGAAGTATAGTTGGAAGTTGCATTATTAAAGGGAAATATTTAAGCAATGCAAACTCAAGGACTAATGCAAAGAAGTACTCCTCTTACAATTTCATCTCCCCTAGAGTAGTCCCCACCTTCTCCAGTTCAGCCACCATCTCCTGCCCACCCTATTCCTTCAACTTCTACTAAATTAATTTTATATAATCTTGATGATGTGCCAATTGCATATCTCAATCCCATCACATCATTTGTACCTCAAATAAGGTAGAGGGCCACTAGAAGTAAGTTGATGGATCAAATCCATGTTTATGATGAATTCCTTTAGCATGTGGATAGAACAATATACATGAATAATATTAAGATTATAACTATGGTGTTGGAACACCTAAATAAGAAGATTGAGAGACAAACTCTTAGTGTTCATTCTAATTATTTAGCCAAGTGTGATGCAATAAGGAAATTTGATAGGGATAGGGAACTTACAGCTATCCCATTAATGAATAAGTGGATTACTAGGTTGGAAACACTAAAGCACATGGTTATTGGATCAACTCATTATTTCAATAAACCACTAAATATTGCCCCAACCCACATAGTTTAAAGGGAGTTGTGGAATGTAAAGGGTTGATGTATCTAATGGAAACAAAGATCAAGGAGCTTATGCATAGATTTGATGATGTTGGATTTGGTTTGTTACCTGATATTTTGAATGATGATGGTAATGTTAAGCCCTTGCAAGAATGGAGAAATTAGATGAACAGTTTAGTTGCCACTCAAGTAGCATTAATTTGTGAAGGTGTAGGTATTGATATGTTGAAAGATAGTATGGACAAGCTAGCTTTCACAAGTGGTTTTCTTGAAGGTTTTGATAAGGAAGCAACTCAGATAGTCATCAAGTATGGCCCAAACAAAACCAAATTGGATGAATTTATTTCATATGCATGGCCATCAGATGATGACTTTGAACTACAGAAAAGGAAATATGTTGACATTCCAGACTTGTGAGTTGCTTTTGAGATGGGGTGGCAGTCGATTTTGATCTTGGTGCACTCAATAGATAAATGTATTCAATAATGATGGGTATAAAGGTTATTGGGTGTTGAATGGCCTATTGAGGACGAATATAATACATGGCTTGAAAAGTTTACAGTTTAAGCCTATGTTAGATCAATGTTTAAATATTGTTTCCTCCTCAATTCAAAGTTAATGACACAAGAATGTTGATGTGGAAGTGCTTTTCTCCTTTTCTTCTTCTTATTTTCATGCTTTTTGTACTATAATTTTGGAAACATCTGGAGGAAGTGTTTTCTCTCATGGAAGGAATATCTTCATCGGCTAAAGTGCCTTTTGGAAGATGGGAAGTATCTTCACTAATGAATGGAAAATGACTTTTATCTCACATGGATATTTCCCCCCAATTTTTGCAAATGTAATGGTCTTTTGAAGTGGATTGTAATTGTCAAATGAAAATGTGACAAGTGTCAATTGGCCTTAGGCTTTTTTTGCTCCCTTGTTTTTATATAAGGGAATTTAGGGCCAATTGCATGGGTTGTTGTTGAGTGATTTTGAGAACCAAATTGTAATAGAGAATGTCGATACATTTTTCCTAAGTTTTATCTAGGTCATGGATTTTGAGTCTTTGATTATTAGCATTGTATACTTCTGAATGCAAATGGCATATTTCCAGAACCTTTTTTCTCCATTGTAAACATCATATAAATCATGAATGAAATAGATCAAAGATCTTTCAATTCATCTTTGTTGTATTTCCATTGAATTTGTCCATTGTTGATGCTCTTGTTCAAAGAACAAGTTAATTTTCTTTAATATAGATGAAGGTTTATATGAATACATTCTAGGATTTAATTAAGTAATATTAGCTTGGAACTTTGAGTTAAATGGTGTAATGCATTGTTTAATAGCTCTGTTGTGATAGGTAGAATGTTGTTGTATAATTTTAATTGAATGATTAAGACTCCATGTCATGAGATAAGGCACTAGTCCATAAGTTGTGCTATAATCCTCTGGTCATTCACAACAATTATATTCACAAATAAATTTAAATCTTTACTTTTAGTTTGAATATATGTTTTGAGTCAAGTTTCATCTTATTCTCATATAGATTGATAAATGTTGTAAGATCCGTCATGTCTTTTAGATTTTCATCTATTAAGCAACAATTGAGAGAATATATATGTTGCTACAATGTTCATAAGTAAAATGACACAAGAGAGCTTGAGAAAATTGTTTGGGATCACCCTCACAAGTCTTGCAGAGCCTGAATTGTAGAGGGAAAGTCTTGAATACTTTCACCTATCAAATTGGCCAATCCCTCCTGATTACTCATTGAATTTGGCAAATTCATATGTAATTGTGAGATCAGCTTGGTTTATTAAAAAACCAATAGAAGATATGGACAAATATTTGTCGTGGGTTGTGGTTGCATGGGGATTAAGGCCCACAACTAGGGTTTGGCAGTAACTATGCTTAAACTATAATGGCACATGGATCCCCTTCATAATATGGAGTGTGGAGGAAGACCAAGATGTGTGAATGCAAGAGGTGGCGTGATATGTAGTGTGGACAAAGGAATTGATTGGAGCATATCAAATGGTGGTAGAGCTAGTGGTGTTGGTAATTCCAACATAAGGGGAGGTGGAGCAAGTGGAGGACCTCAACGAGGAGGCATAGGTAAATCCTAGATGGAGTTCCAATGGACCTACTTGACTTGTTTTGTAAGTTTTAAAATTTAGAAATGTTAAACATCATTGTATTTCGGATTTGACCCCCTTAATATCAAATTAATATATAAAAAAAATAAATATGTAATATGATTTCTGGATTAATCCAGAAATCATATTACAACTTTATCATAGACTATGGAAACTTATGATTTTAAATTATAAATAAACAAATAATTATATATAAATAAGTTATTTAAAGAGAAAATTACTAAACAATATCATCTTTCAAATCTTAAGCAATTTTTCAATTTAATGGAGTCCTGAATTGTTTTTTTCTTTAACTTAAATAAAACTTTATAGTTTCATTTCTTATCACCCGTATAGCCATGCAAGGAAAAGGAGAGGTGACAAACTTTAAAGAAAAACAATTAATTCGAATTAAAGTTTACAGCTTCAATTAACCTCACTCCTAAAGTTATGAAGACAAACCAAATGGTCAAAATTACAGTTTGAGATTGAAATCTTTATATACTATTTTTATTAATTTAAAAAATCAATATACATTTATAATAAGTTTGAATTCTCATATTACATGTAAGATCTCATATCCAAAAGCTGTGTCAAACTTTACTCCGTCCTGATGACTTATCGATTTGAGATAAGGAAGAAACCGCTGGTCAAATGTAAAGATTTCCTATAAAAATGGAATGCGCACCCAAATATCAACTCAGACTATGCTTTCTTAGGGTTGTTGAGGTGGTGAGCATTTTAACATTCAAAATAACCAGTTTCTTTGCCTTGAAAATTCTAAAGCATTACAAAGAATTCAAAGTGACGAAAGTAAATGGAATAAACTCTTACAATACTGTCCTAAACTGTGTCACAGCAGAATATATTCTCTTCAGAATTCCTCCAAGTTAGCACAGATGCTTAAATTGTCAATGGAAAAATATACTAAACTAGAATTGCTTATGAGAATGTTGGTAGTTTTCGCTGCATTCTGTAGACCGTTGGTGAAAGGAAGAAGTTAAGTCGCTGGCTTTCCGTGATTATCTCGTAGTTTTTGGTCTAAAGAAGCCCTAATTTTCGTTTGAACGACATATTCCGCCCGAGTGACTGGGTGTGTTGAAGGCGATTACAATTGAGGATCATGGCTCCCAATTCGCTTCTGGAAACAAATCGAGTACTACAATTGAGAAATGCATTTACCATTTCAGTTAACATGTTATTCTTCTTTCATATTCAATATTGAGGTTTTTATACTACGAACTGTTTTTTAGTTTGGATTTCAAAGTAACCAAAAGAAAACGCCATATAATGGTCGTGGGCATGCAGAAAGAGAGGAGAGTTTTGACTCTGTTTCTGAGAGGCTCCGCCCCACGAGTATTGGCATTTAGTCATATGGATTGATCAAAACTCAGTAATAGTGAATTTAATTGCATCGAAGTCTGAGTCGGACATCGGAAGTCATAATGTGTGTAGCCATGGATAAAAGTTCCGAGGGGTTGAATCTCAGGGTCAGAACTGTTATTTATTCAACATCGCCTTTCACAAACTTCGGGCGTTCAAGGTTGGAAGGAAAAATCGTTTATATATATATATATAAAAGATGTTGACATGCAATTTATATGACTTGTTGGGATGCCATTTCGAGATTTATTGTATATGGAAGGAAGTATAACATTTTTTTGATAGTAAGATAAATGGTCTCACCATAAACAATATAAAATGTCAATGTTTAATATAGTATATGGCATAGTATTTGTGATGTAGAAGTGCAAATGATGTTTTTTAAACTCCTTCAAATATGCTCTAGATTAACCCTTAGATATTATTTTTTCATCTTCTTGATGATTTCCTTCATATGAACGTTTTAGGGCTTGTTCTAAGGTACAATGTCTGATGTGCTCACTTATAATATTTTACACACAATTCAATAAGTAATAGTTAAAAAAATCAAAGAGGTGATTCTTGAAAGGTAGGAGAAGGCTTTTGAATTGGGATGACAAGGCTAGAACTATAGTTTTTTCAACTAAACAAATTCACTCCCATGCTCTAGTCTAGGATGTTTGGATGATTGAAGTGTGAGTTAATCATGACTACTAGAGACTAAGATAGGTTCATGGATGATAGATTATATGATTATGTGAGCTTATACATAAAATAGATTAAATTAAGAGTTAAGATGATATATTTTTGAAATGCCAAATTGAGTAAAATAGGAGGTTAAAAGTGTAGGGTTTGAAATTTTTTCCTTTACATTTTCCCTCATTTTGGTGGGCATGCCAACTTCAAGAATCATGCATGAATATAACTAAGGGCATTAGTTGAAATAAATAAACAGATTCAACATATTATGGATTAGATATTCCCTATTTTGTATTCATATTGTTAGAAAATTCACATGTCTAAGCATTCACAAAAAATATATTTAGGAGCATCTACAAGAAATTATTAGCAACATAATATCATAATTAAAATTTTACATTTTAGTAAATATGAAGTCAATCAACTATGAAAATAAAAGGGCTTTGAAGTGTACGATTAATAAAAAGAATAATAAGTTTTTGACAAAGGTGATTCCTAAGAAACCATAAAAAATATGAAGAAACATAATGGTGTCAAGTTGTATAAGGTTTTTCAAATTTGAAGTTTCAATTGTCATTATAGTTTGAGATGAAAGACCTAGGTGCAGCTAGGTACAAACTAGGAATGGAGATCACAAGAGATAGAGCTAACAAAAATCTTTGGTTAAGCCATAGAAAGTATGTGAACTCATTTTTGGACAGATTCAACATGGCAGATTACAAATAGTTAGTTGTTCTTGTGATGCAAGGGATGAATATTTTTGTGAATGATTGTCCAAAATCTCCTACAGAGATGGAGGGCATGAACAAACTACCATATGCGAGTGCAGTTGGTAGTCTAATGTATTCTATGGTGTGTAAAAGACCAAACATTGCCCAAGCAATGGGAGTTCTTAGTTGTTTTATATGGCTAATCCTTGACGAATACATTAAGATGCAGTCAAGAGAGTGTTCAAATATTTACGGGTACTTCTGAGTATGCCTTGCATTTTCATGGTCATCCTATTGGACCTCAAAATTCAATGAGTATTTGTGGATATGTGGATTCAGATTGGGTACGTGGAATTGATAGTAGAAGATCCACCAATGGTTATGTGTTTATGATGTTTGGTGGCACTATCAGTTGGATGAGTAAGTGACAGGTTGTATTCGTTTTGTCCACGATAGAAGTAGAGTACATGGAATCCACTCATGCTTGTAAGGAAGCTATTTGTCTTAAGACATAGTGTTTTCATATTGGTTTAAATGTAGGACATATTACTTTTTGTCATGATAGTCAGAGTGTCATTTTCTTGGCAAATAATCCTACCTTCCATGCTAGAACAAAGCGCATCGATGTTCAATATCATTTCGTTTGACATATGGTAGAAGATGGAAAGGTGAATTTAGAAAAGGTTGACACTTTAGTGAATGTTACATATGCACTAACAAAACTAATGAGCATAGAGAATTTCAAATGGTGTTCTGATTCCATGGGCCTTGGAACCCTAACAAGATTATTCAGTATGACTCTTGGTAAGTCTTCGATAAATGGGAGAATGTTGGGATTAAGGTATCTCAACCTTAAAGTCCTAACATACTAAATTTAATGTATTATTGTATTTATTTATATTATTTAATTTCCTATAGTGTCATATCATAAATTGGGACCCACCGGTTGGGTGACATCCCCATTAGAGGTGACTGGATGACACATCATCATCCCAAGTGGATATAGGCATCCCTCTTTGGAATCTTTGACTTCTGACAGATTCTATGATGCATCATAAGACATATTTTGGTATGGAGAAAGTTGGTGCCCAAGTTGGGTTATAACAGGCTATAATAGAATCAAATATTTTGGTTAGTTATGATGGATTATATGACAGGTTCTATGATGGATCTTATAATAGATTTTATGGCAGATTTATGGTGGATTTTATGATAGTTGTAAAGCATCTATCATAGGCTGTCATTAGCATATTTTGGGCATCCAAGCTTGAGGAAGGAATATTTGCATGGTATGACAACTGTAAGGGGTGTAAGGGAATATTGTACAAGTGTACAAATGCATGTGTATTGCGTATTATATTGTGCTATGTGGATTTGGATGCCCATCCTCTTCTAGATGTTTTTTCTAGCTTGTATCTCTCTCTATATATTGTATGCCTTGCATTGTAGAATGCATAGTTTGTTTCCAGGTAACAAACTATTAGTTGATTCACTCTAGAATAGAGGTTTGTTTCGAAATGTTGTTGAAGTAGCTTTGTACTTGGGGTTGCATTGTAATCTTTATTTAAGATAATACAGTAGTACTATGCTTTTGAGGGTGGGGTTTTTACCCAAAATGGTTTTCCCTGCGTATATCTAGTGTCATTATTTTATGTGTTCTTGTTGTTTTACTTTCTTTATGTCTATGTGTTTCTTTTACTATAATTCTATAAGGTGTTAAAAAGAAAATGTTTGTAACTCTCCCCTTATTAAATTAGTGCAGGAAGTTGTTTCCACTCACCCATCTTCCTTTTAGTGATATCTTGTCCATGTTTATGGCTTGGCTTTTGTAGATGTCAGAGAACATAGAGACAATAAAATGGTTGTTGAGAAGGTTGGTGAAGGAATAGTCGAGAGAGGGTATGGAAAAATATCTATCATGGGTGGTGGTTAGATGGGGATTAAAGCCCACAACTAGGGATTCACCACAACTCACATTAACCTATAATGGCTCATGGATCCCCTTCATAATATGGAGTGCAAGGGAAGACCACTATGTGGGAGCGTAGGAGGTGGCATGATACATAGCATGGATACAAGAATTGACTAGAGCATCCTAGATGGTCACAAAGCTAGCACCACAATGAAAGGTGGAGCGCGTGGAGGCATAGATAAATCCTAGATGGAGCTCTAATAGACTCGTTTTAGCCTTTTTTGACTTTTTGACCTTTTCTATAATTTTGAAAATTTACAAATGTTAAACAACATTGTATTTTAAGTTTGACCCCCTTAATGCCATATATATATATATATATATTGTTTCAATTCTTATCTTAGAACAATGAAAGGAAAAAAAGAGGTGACAAACTTTAAAGAAAAAATAATAATTCGAATTGAATTTTACAGCTTCTTGGAATTAACCTCACGAGAAATCAAATGTTCAAAATTAACAAAGAGTTAGCCCCAAACACTTTGAGATTGAACTGTTTATATACTATTTTTATTAATTTAAAAAATCAATATATATTTGTAATAAGTTTGAATTCTCACTACATGTAAGAGCTCAAATCCAAAAATTGTGTCAAACTTTACTCCGTCATGATAACTTATCGATTTGATATAAGAAAGAAACTGTTGGTCAAAAGTGAAGATTTCCTACAAAAAAGGAATGCGCACCCAAATATCAACTCAGAGTATGTTTTCTTTGGGTTGTTGAGGTGGTGGGCATAATAACATTCAAAATAACCAGTTTCTTTGCCTTGAAAATTGTAGAGCATTACAAAGAATTCAAAGTGACGAAAGCAAATGGAATAAACTCTTACAATACTGTCCTAAACTGTGTCACGGCAGAATATACACTCTTCAGAATTCCTCGAAGTTATCAGAGATGCTTAAATTGTCAATGGAAGAATATACTAAACTACAATTGCTTATGAGAATGTTGGTAGCTTTCCCCGCATTCCGTAGACCGTTGGTGAAAGGAAGAAGTTAAGTCGCCACTGTCCGTGATTGTCTCGTAGTTTTTGGTCTAAAGAAACCCTAATTTTCGTTTGAACGACATATTCCGCCCGAGTGATTGGGTGTGTTGAAGCCGATTACAATTGAGGTGGTTGACGAAAATTTTCAGTGGAAACAAATGGAGTACTAGAGTTACGATCGAGAAATGCATTTAGCGTTTCAGTAAACATGTTATTCTTCTTTCATATTCAATCTTGAGGGCTTCATACTACAAACTGTTTTTCAGTTTGGATTTCAAAGTAACCAAGAGAAAAGTAAGCCATATAATGGTCGTGGGCATGCAAAAGAACCAGAGTTTTGACTCTGTTTGTCAGAGGCTCTGCCCCACGAGTATTGACATTTAGTCATATTTTTTTATGGATTGGTCAAAACTCAGTAATAGTCATAAATTTAATTGCGTCGAAAAGTCACAATGTATGTAGTCATGGATAAAATTTCCCAGAGGCTAAATTTCAGGGTCATAACTGTTATTTATTCAACGTCGCCTTTCAAAAGCTTCGGCTATTCAAGGTTGGAAGGAAAAATCATTTATATATATATATAATGTTGACATGCAATTTTGGGATTTAGTATATGTAGAGGGAAGTATGAAATTTCTTACATAGTGAGATAAATGGTCTCACAAAAATTAGAGATAAACCACATAAAATATGCAAATGTTTAATATGCCATGTAGAAATGTGTAGATAATGTTTCTATTAAGTTGTTTTAGATATATTATTAAATTGATTCTTATCTTTTTTATGATTTTTATCATTTTATTATCATACGGTTTGTGTTTCAATATAATCTAGGTGATTATTTAAAATATTTTATGTAAGCATTAATTTGGAAAAGGTGGGAGAAGGTTTAAAGTATAAGGTTACAACTATAATTTTATCCATCAAACAATTCCCTGCATACTCTAGTCCAAGGAAAAGTAAAAAAAATGATTGTGAGCCAAACCCTTTAATGTTTTGACAGAATTCAAAGACACAAAAAATAAAATCCTCCAACTCTAGGTTAACTCTTAGATGTTATCTCTTGATCTCCTTAATGATTTCCTTCATATCAACATTTTAGGGCTTGTCCTAAGGTACAATGTGTGAAGTGCTTAATTATAATATTTTACATGTAATCCAAAAAGTAATAGTTAAAAAAATCAAAGAATTAATTCTTCAAAGGTGAGTGAAGGCTTTTGAATTGGGTTGACAAGGCAAGAACTAGATAGTTTTTTCTATTAAACAAATTCACTCCAATGCTCTAGTCTAGGATATATGGATGATTGAAGTGTGAGTTAGTCATGACCATTAGAGACTGAGATAGGCTCATGGATGATAGATTATATGATTATATGAGCTTATACACAAAATAGATTAAATTAAGAGTCAAGATGATATATTTTTGAAATGCCAAAGTGAGAGTAAAATATGAGGGTAAAAGTGTAGGGTTTGAAATATCCTGACTTTGTCAATGATCTTCGTGAGATCAATGACCTTTACCTCACAAGAGTTCAGTGAAGGAGACCTTGATGGACCTTCTTCCTTGGCCCCTATTGTAGGAGAGTCAAAGGATACTCCCCTCTCTATCCCACCCTTGCAGGCTCATTTGACCTTCCCATATAATGATCTAAATTGGGAGAATGACAACCTCCTAGTTGATGAGGACTAGGGGGTACCTCTTCTTTATTTGTAGATTAGATTTGTGTGTGTTTTGTGTTCCTCCCATGCTTTTATTTATGTTTTCCTGAAAGACCCTTGCTACCCTTGTAGGTGCTTGGATATAGGAATGAAAACATGTTGTGAACTTCCTCTATATGTTTCATCATTTTTCTATATGTTGTAATTTTCTTTTTGATAATTGGGGGTGATGCAAAGTGTAGGGGGAATTTAGGCCTTCCTTCCATGTTGAACCAATCTTTTATTTTTATTTTGTTTTCATGTGTTTTTCTTCATGATAGTAGAACTTTGGGGACTGATGATCTTTGGTTGATACATCACGAGTTACCTATAAGAGCTAATCTGACCCTAAACTCCCAAATCCCCCTATCTCTTGATCTCATCTTTTCTTGTTCCATGTTTATCTTTTATTTCCTCTCTTTTTGTCTACTTTGTGATGTTGTGGTGCTTATGTGTTGTCCCTCATGTGTGTGACAACATTTCCATGCTTACATCTCATTACTTGTGGGTCACAACATCACTGCCTTTTTTCTTTCCTTACTATGCCATGTTCTCCTTTGACTCACGCACACCATCCTAAGGGGCGCTACTACACTTCTCTGATTTTTAATAAGGTTAATTTGGTGGCCAATAAATCCCTTACTATTTTTTTTTCATTTTTCAAAAATAGATTCTTCAACAAGGCCCATTTAGTGAAGTTTTTCTTTCAGAAATGAATTTGTAGCAAAATAATCTAAAAAATTCTCTTCCAAAAGGGAGTAGTTTTTTTATGAAGAAGTCTTCAAACTTGTCTTGAAAAGGAGCATTTTTTTTATTAGATTCTCTAACAAAAAAGATCTTTCAAAAGGATTCCTTGATGATAGAATCATTTTTGAAAAATTTCATGCTTTTCAAACAGAGTGTTTCTCTATGTGGGCCCCTTGCTATCTTGAAGGGTTCCCAAGAAACCCTTTGAAAACTTCTCCTTCAATTGCTTTCTCTGTGATATATCTGTATTCCTTGGATCTTTTCTACCTAACATGTTTTTCTTGTAGCTTAACATGTTGCTTTGAGAACTTGTAAAGCCACATTTACAATCAAGCTTGCAGGACCGAGCACCTATAAGTGTCTATCACATCAATTCTTCAGGACTAAGCACCTATGGAGTCCTTTCATGCAAGCCCTACAGGACTAAGAAACTATGAAGCACTTCCTTTTTGTAGGATCAAGAACTTGTGAATTGCTTTCTTTCTGCAAGACCAAGAACTCGTAGAGCCTTTGTTCAACTTCTATGAGACGGAGAACTCATGGAGCCACTTTCATAGGACCAAGTTCCTATGGATCCATATCTCTCTATTTCATGTCAAGGTTGTCATGTAGGAATGAGAACCTGTAGAGCTACCTCCTACACATCCAACTATGCCATATCATCTAGATCTTATTCCTTGATGGTTAAGGCATATTCTCTTCAACCTCTTTCTACTTTACCTCACATTCACACTGACATGTATGCTTGCTAAAGGAGTAAAAATGTAATGAAGCAATTGTGCACACCTAATAAAATTCCCCATTTCATCACCCCTACCTTAGAAAATGTAAATCCGATGATGCAATTTCATCACCGCCACCTCATTTCATCCACTTGGCCGCATCTTTTTGCGTCAGTGGAGGAATCTCTGTTAGAGACGTGCATACATCACATGAACGTCCACGCATCGTATCATCATCCTGATAGGATTCCTTCCTTTGGAATCTATAGAGGCGTTATGTTTCTCCATTGGTGGCAAAGTGTAACGTTTCTTTCCTCCTTGACCAATGAAAACTCAGTCTTTTACCTCCCTTTTTCCATTCAAATGCTCTAACTTCTCATTCATTCATTCTCTCTTGAACTCTTGAATACTCTTCTCCAATCTCGGGCTTCTTCTTGATCTCATTCATTCTTTGCACACTCTTAGCTCCATTCTTTCACTCTAAAGCTTCGTCCTTCTTGGTTCTAGGTTGTTGTTCTTAGCTTCCACACCATGTTTGTTGCAGTAAAGATATTGTTGGACGAATTGCAAGCTCTCACCTTCCATGAATTGCCTCAAGAGTTCTTGTAGCTATGAAGGTGATATTGTCAATTACTATTTTCTCTTTGCATCATTCTATTTACTATGCAGAATATTTGTTGTTGGTGCTTTTCTTTTCTATCTCTTTATCATTTTCCATACTTTGTGGCTATTTGGGTGTCTGTGGAGGTGGGAAAACTAAAGTGGGGGATTGACTAAGGCAGTCCTCTAAACACAACCCCAACATTTTATTTTTTTTGTGTGTGTAGGTGTATGTGAACTTGGAGCTGTTGGAAGATTCAATTCACAGTTGAACAAGTCCTACTCATTACCCTCTCTTTGTCCATTCTAACATAATTCATTTATAACATTCCTTTTATTACACTTTAAGTCTCGAGTTTTCTAGTATTTTGGAATAGCATAAAACATCTAGCATTCAAATAGTTAGTAGGTTTTCCTATGTTTCAGTTTTCTCTCTGGACCTTCTATCTGTATGGATTCCAACGTGTCCCTAAGACACTAGCACACCACGTTCGAGTATGAGATCTATGCTTTTGTCCTCAAATAATGAGTTGTCTAGGCAACAGACTGAACCTTGGAAACTGTCTCTTCTTACCCTATAAGCATTCGATTTTAGCATAATGAAAGCAACAAGCCATCTGTCCTTCCTTTTTAGCCTTAGTACCTTTCCCTTTTAGCAAACCCAAGGTACTTTAGGGAAGCCCATTGCTTAGGACTCTCCTATGATCTGGAGTCCCGAGGTGGCAAGTCCCCTTTCTCTACAATATGAAATATAACTTAAAGTAGAAAAAATTAAATGTCCATATGTAAATGTCAAATTATATTTATATAATGAAATATGGACATTTACTTTCTTATACTTTAAATGATTACTTCATGTATATAGTTTCACTGAAAGATAAAGAGAAGAAAGAGACAAAAAGAGAGAAAATTTTCTAATGCAAAACAAAATGTGAGCACATTATAACGTTCTCCCGTTTTGTGAAATCATTCACATAACATGAGTGTGTTGTAATGTAAGCATGTTATAACATGCTCATGTTTTGTGAATGCATTCAAATAACACGAGCACATTATAACATGCTCGCATTTTTGTCTACTTTATGAATTTTCAAGCCTTTGGGTTGGATTTCCAATCCAAAGGCTTGGACTGACTTTCCAACAACCAAAGACATATTTTTCCAGATTCTAAAAAAATTCACATAATCTCAA
Source organism: Sequoiadendron giganteum (assembly GCA_007115665.2). NCBI lineage: Eukaryota > Viridiplantae > Streptophyta > Pinopsida > Cupressales > Cupressaceae > Sequoiadendron > Sequoiadendron giganteum. The sequence goes on along the minus strand of CM021109.1, from coordinate 611,133,877 downwards.
GTGTGCTCTCCATCAGGCTTGCACGTGTTTCAAGGTAAAGTAAAAAAACACTTGGGTAACGTTAATCTCTCACTTAGCTATCTAAGCATGTAATTTTTTTCATATTTTGAGTATGTTAAGGATTTCATCTTTAATTTATTTTGTTGGTGTATCCATTTTTTTGTCAAAAACCAATGTTTCATAATTTTTACTTTATTTTTTAACAGTTTATTGAAATTTCAAATAAATTACATTTTAAAAAACTAGACTCCATTTTGCACATATTAAAAAAAATGATTTTTGATTACTTTTCAAAGATTTTAGGGGGTAGCATGCACAAATTTCTATTTTTTAAGATGTTTCTACTTTGAAAATTTATAAAAAATCATATATTCATTAAAAAAATAGTAGAAAAATCAAAGATAAAGTATATGGTGTTAGGTATTTCTCACTAAAGTGATTTTTAAAATACTAAAAAAAGTTAACATTTTAGGGGGGGCCACACTAGACACTATGTTATGTTTTTTTTTTAATAAGAATAGGACCAATTTGTGTGGCCCCTCTTTTTAAACCCCTTAATCTCCACCATTTAAATAAAAAAAGGTAGTTTAGAAAGTAGATTCGGAGCACTATGACTCTTGTGTTTGTTGCATCTTAAAATTTTAAGTGTAACTATCTTTAATTTCTCATCCAAGGTCAATCTTTCTTGATTTCAAAGAAAAGTGGCCACTTAAGACCCCTTGTCGGCCCCCCATAACATAAGTATGATGTATTGATGATGTTGTCAATGTATGAATACGAAAAAATGAAGTGAACTAAAAAATTAATTCCAAATAGATTCAATTTACATGGAGATGAAATGTTCGCAAGGGAACTAGACATTTGTGGATAAATCTAAGTGAACTATAAATTTAGTGTTTAATAGTTCGATTCACTTAGACCGTGCAGATGCTTGTTGAATTTTAAACTTAGTTTTATAATCAACTCAAGTAGGGAAAGTGACTTAAACTTTTAACATTTAACATCCAATATATTTATTTCTCATATCGAAGTAACAAATCCAATCACATGTGGAAATACCTAATTGAATTGGATGACAACCCTATCAAATATGATGTTTGGATAGGTCTCAGACTTTCACAAAGAATTAAACATGGAATAAAAAGGATTGGGTCCATGAACGACAAGAAGACCAAGACATAGGCAATCTTAAAAGTATGAGTTCACTACTAACTAAAACTTTCACAATTGCAAATAAAACCAAGTGGAGTGCATATTGTGAAAAAACTAAAGAGAACCAACACATGTTCTTTTATGATGCTCTATCCACTCTTGATGAGATTTAAGCCAATAGGAAAATTGAAAAATGAGAACTAAATAGCTTAGGGAAATTTTCCTTTACCCTCCAAACAAACTAAAGCAAAAAAGAAAGAGGGGTCCTCATTTTGCTAAGAGCAAAATAAGGCATGTTGTGAGAAAGCACAACTTAGAGCCATGGTTAGACCTTGTAAGTTTTTTCATTGTCTAATGTTGAGCACAATGTGACGTGTCCTCACAACACCCTAGTTATGTCTTATGTGCCATTGTGAATTGTGCTACACTTGTGTGTGTGTTGACATCTAGTATGACATGTCAAAAAAAAAGATTTGATTGATTAATGTCATAAATGTATGACTTGAAACATTACAAAATCTATTTCTTATAATAATTTATTTTTTTATAAATCATAAAATTTTTAAAAATGATTATTTTATTATTTTATTAAAGCATTTTTAAAACTTCTTTGAATTTTGAACTTTTAAAGTTTAAAATTCTGATTTTTTCCAACTAATTTAATACATATTTTGTGTTGATTTATGTTCTACATTATTATTTTTAACCATATTCATTCATTCAATTTGAAATTATCAAATTCAGCAATATAAGAATAAGTAAAGAAACTTCCGAGCATCACAGCAAAGTAACATAAATAGCAGATTGTCAAAGCGTGGCTGACGTTTGTGTTAATATTTAAGATACCTAATTATTGTCTTTGCATTGAAAATTTTGAAAGAATTCAAAGCTAGGAAGTTATGTTGTAATCTCCACAACTTGAGCAGAACACCTCGCCATATTCTCTTCAGAGTTAACAAATACAGCGGTCATGGACATTTAATAAGTTTTATTGGTCTGGTTTTGACTCCATTTGTCAAAGGCTCCTGCCCACGAGAATTTAAGGTTTACTCATATTTGTTTAAGAACTGCTTACAAAATTCATTTGTTGAAGTCTTCGTTGGACAACATAATGAAATCCCAAGTATTATGAGGTCATGATGTATGCAAGGTCATAATAGACATTTAGTTAACACTGGCATTCAATGCCCAAGAATCAATATACAATATATTGATTTTTAATATAATCTATTTTTATATTTTTAAGAATATTTTTATTGAACTTTATTTACTAAAGGACAATAGTGTAATATTCATTAAAAAAGAGGTAGTAAAGAAGTACATCCACAAAATTCAATAGAACCAAGTCCATAACAAGGACGAATAAACATAAATATAGCTAAACCCAACAAAATTTAAGCATCTAAAGAAAATCCAAAGGTGTCGTTATTTTGATTATTGAATTTAATGTCTTTAGTAGATTTATAAAACTTAATGGTTTATGAGAGTTTACTAGAGAGTTTGGTCATATAGAAGCTTCTCTCTAACATTAAGTTGAAATATAATGTGAAGGTTTTTAATGAAAATATAAGTTGACTATTAATATGGAGGTCGCTCAATCTTTAATGTTAGATTTTGTATTGAATAAGAGCATGAATGTCCCTCAATTGTTAACACAAAGTAAAACTATCTAATAATATATATAGCTCACAATTTATTCTTTAAATTAAAAATGTTCAATTTGAAAATGTCAAAGAAACCTAGATGATCTTCAACCATATTTTCTTCCAATCAGATGCTTGGATGTATTATTGTTAAATAATCTCTAACCATGTTTTTTTTTAGATCTAAATATAGACTAAAATTAACACAGTTTAACTTTGAGTTAATGAGATTAAAGTTTAAGGATTTATTAAAAGGAAATAAATATATTTAGTAAGACATTTGCAAACAAAGCATTATTAATTCCTATCATGGAACTATAACACCCATGTTTTTTTTTTATCTTGTAATTAAAGTTTGAAATTTCTTGTGAATCAATGTTCAAAATTCTAAACAAGGACCAAGTCCATCACAAAGATGAATAAATATACACATAGCTAAACCCAACAAAATTTAAGCAACTAAAGAAAACCTAGGAGTGTCCTTATTTTGACTATTGAATTATATGTCTTTAGTGGATTTATAAATATAATGGTTTATGAGAGTTTACTAGAACATTTGATCATATATAAGCTTCTCTCTAACATTAAGTTGAAATACAATGTGAACATTTTTAATGAAATTTTAAGTTGAATATTAATATAGAGGTCTCTCATTATTTAATGTTAAATTTTATGTTGAATAATAGCATAAATGTCCCTCAATTTTTAACATAAAGTAAAACTATCTAATTATTTATAAATAGCTCACAATTTATTGACTTTAAATTAAAAATACTAAATTTGAAAAAGTCAAAGAAATATAAGTGATCTTCAAGCATGTCCTCTTCTAGATGTATTATTGTTGCATAATCTCTAAGAATGAATATTTCAGATCTAGACATAGTGTGAGGCCACTCTTAAACCAACATCATCATCACACTATTTTAATATTGAATGTATGGATATGTGAGGCCTACTATTTAATACACCTTATTTGGTGATATTTTGATCTGAGTACTTTTGATACTATGAGTATATTAGACTATTTTGGATTATCATAAATATTGGACGATATATTGATTTCCTGTTTATGATGCTCATGATGATTATCTGCTCGTTATGCTTTCTTTATTTGATATGTTCATCTTGATCTAATTATCATGGTAGGAATTGATAAGTGGTTATGATCTATAATTAATAAGATGTCAAAATTGAATTTGGTGAATATATGATTTATGTATAACAACATCATGGCTAGTCGTGAACTGATAGAATATGTTAAATGTTAGAAAAAAAATTTTATAGATGTTGATATTTCAAAGTTATCAACTTCAAGATTTGAACATGTCAATTATATATGGATTATTGTGTTAATTATTGATTATCATGCATTTGATATATTGACATGTGGAAATTGAGTGTGTAGGTATACACCCATGGCCAATGGGATTGGAGGTAACCAAGGGTACTCGATTGTGTTAGCCAAGTAAAATTGACTATGATCCATTTGGAGGGACCATAGTCTCATTGTGTTGTATTGTATTTTGTGATTAAAATATTTAATGTTGAATCTTGTGATTATGTTTCTAAAAGCCAATTAATCTTTTGATGAGGGTTTTTGGGAAATGTTCAATTATCTTTATTATGTTTAAAATTCAATTTCTTTTTAAGGGTTGATTTAGTCCTTAAATTGGGCTAATTTACCCTTAATTAACCCCTAGGATGGTTACCTATGGGTTAGGGATCAAATCAATCCCATAAATTTTTAAATTTACAAGTTGTGATCCTTCTTAATTGGTCATTACGAAGGGTGGCGGATTTTGGGATGGGGTTGGATTTTTGACTCCAAAATCTCATTTATGAGATTTGAAGGCCTTTGTTGAGTTTTGAACACTCTTTGGCCTTTCACTTCCCCAATATTTCTCACACATTTGTGAGAACTTGTGGGAAGGTGTGTCCATAGGAGTGAATAGAAAATTGACATGTGTCACTCTCTCCTCCAAGGGTTTCCAACCCTTGACTCCTATTTGAATCTTTTGGAAAGCCAAAGGAATGGTTCTCTTTTATGCTTTATGTTTGAATTGCTTTGGAAGAGAAAAATTTGGCTTGAGTTTGGAGGAGTAGAGGATTGGAGTTCATCTTTAACTTTCCTTCATTTTGGCTTGGATTTGAGGTAGTTTTTACTTTACTTGTATGCATGTTCTCGTTTTCATCTCTTGTGTATGGAAGTATGAGAAGAGTGTTTATGTGGATTGTTTGTTCATTTTATGTGCCTTTGCATTTTCATGTGTTTTGGTTTGGGGTTGTGTAGGATAAACTCATACAATGTGGGAAGAGCATCCTTGTGGGGGATAGGAATGAGTAGGAACCTCTATGGGGAGATTTTTCATCCTTTGAGAAGGAGAGACAAAAGAAAAAAAGGGGGGTATGAGTACCCAAATTTGTTTCATGATAGTATGGTGTATTGGGAGATTGTTGTATGGAGGGTGTATGATATGAAGAGCTTTGATGAATGGGTGGATTGGAGAAGAAGAAAAATTGTGATGTCTGGTCATTTCTACTTGCTGACAAGTCTCCCCATAGAGAAGTGTTGTCCACCCCTATCCCCATATTTGGATTCTTGAAGAATCCCTTTGTAAATGTGCAATCTTGGTTGGGAGTTGGTTTGAAGTATGGAATGGCTTATTTTTTCTATTGTTGTATGTACCCAGTAGCTTGGTTACCTCGTAGCTTAGGGGTGGTTGGTTTTCCAACCCAAGGTTGGGAGGTGAGCACTCCTTATTGGCTGTGAAAATAAGTTGTCTTATGTGTTTACTTGCAGATTTAAAAATAATATTTGCAGCTATTAAAAGGGTTTGAAAAGAAAAATATAGTCTTCAATGTTCAATTATATTGTATCTTATGGATAAGCATTTGAAAGAATGCAAATGAGTATAATTTTTTTTGAAGAAATAACTTAGTTTTTGTATGAATTTTCCTTTGTGGGAAGAAAGGGTGTAGCAGTATTCTTGTTGTTGTGTTGTTTAAAAGGCCTATTAGGATTGTTAAAGTATGTATTCCTTTGCATTGTTGAATACCCACAACTTCTTAAAATTTTTATTGCAGCTATGTAACTACGAATTAGAGAAAAGAAAGATATATGTTTTGAGATTTCAAAGATAAATACAATTACACATAGAGGTTTTAATTCATATTTGTTTTGCTAGTATGTATTTTACAAAAAGGTTTCAAGCTTATATAAGAGTAGCTTCAGGTAATCCTCTCTAAGCATCTAAATGCATGTATATATGTGTAAGTTGAAATGGAAATCATTTTTTATGTGTGCAATAGAATGAAAGGATCTCTATTAGTACTTTGTGTATGGTTAGCTAGTGGTTCTGGAATAAAACAATAATGTCCTCCTATCAATCCTTAGAAGGAAACGTGAATATGTGGGGTTTCCTATATTGTTCTATCATCAATGTCGACATTGTGAAAATAAAATATCTTTATGTATGCTTATATTTATTCCTTGAGAATCATATTGTTGTGTATATGCATTCATTTAGTACGTTATTTAATAAATAAATAAAAGAAAATATATTGGTTCTAACTTTTCCCTGATGCAAATGATGTCAACCAACAAAGTGAATAGATCTATAACCTGTTTCCTTTTGTTCTATTTGTTTATATGAAAATAGAAATAATAACAAAAAAAAAAAAAAATCATTTAGCATGGTTTCTATGGCTTGTGAATATCGAGACCTGCACCGGATTTGAAACTACCTGAATAAGACACACACAGAACGTGCTTGCAAAATATAGAGGTCTCTCAATCTTTAATTTTAAATTTTATATTGAGTAATAGCATAAATGTCCCTCAATTTTTAAAATAAAGTAAAACTATCTAATTATTTATATATAGCTCACAATGTATTGACTTTAAATTAAAAATACTAAATTTGAAAAAGTCAAAGAAATATGTGATCTTCAAGCATGTCATCTTCTAGATGTATTATTGTTACATAATCTCTAAGAATGAATATCTTATAGCTAAACATAGATCTAAATGAACAACGTTATCCTTGAGTTAGTGAGATTAAAGTTTAAATATTTATTAAAAGACAATAAATATATATAGTAGAGCATTTGTAAACAAAGAATTATTCATTCCTATCATGGAACTATAGAATCCATGAATGTTTTATCTTGTAATTAAATTTTGTCCATTCGTGTGAATCAACTTTCAAAATTCTTATGATTTTTTTTTTATAATCTTAATATGCTCATTTTTAAGTTTTGAGAAATTTGGTGGGTTGTGGTTGGCTCTACTATGTGACTACAACCTTGAAAGAGGATGTAGAGTCCAAAATTTCATGATAAGATGTCAATTTACATGTTTAAAGACTATTTTGACAAGTGATAAGATTCTAAATTTTAGTGTTTACAGTATTTTATTCTATTGATTGACATTTTCATGCATTAAAAATAGCTTGAAAATATAGTTGAAATGTGGAAATGTAATTTGTAGAAAGTTCTTACTGCAATCTACATAAATATCACATTATTCAATATTTAATAAAAATTATATACCTCTTATATACCAAAAATTGCTAAATAGTCATCCTGATTTTACTAACCAAAATTTACCTTTGACCATTGAACTAAGTGTGTTTTAAGAATATCTATCATTGTTATATTAGTTTTGGGTTAATGTGTCAATGATTCGAGGTTATAAAAATGTGTAATATGATCCTTGTTCTAGTGTGGTTCCTTTATTGACATTTTGTATTCAGCATTTCCTCTTTCCTTCACACAACTCCAATTTGAATATCCTTTTTACAATGAATGTTTTGATGTTGTTTTTTGATTTTTTTTACATTAAATTACCTCTTTTTTCTTGGGTTTTGTATGTTGAATGCAAAATAAAACTAAGAAGGGGGGTGGATTACTTGTACATTAAAACATCAAAACCCTCATTAACATTCAGATCCACATAAACTTTATTAGCTTTCAATCTGTTAAAATGATTTAGCATGAAAGAAAATAACAAAAACTGAAACATATCAACACCATGCATAATACAACACCAGATTTATGTGGAAAACCCAAAAAGTGAAAAACCATGGTGAGGATTAACTCACAATATAATGTAACTACAACACTAAATACAATAGGCTCACTGTCAAAGGGCTCACTTCACAAAAGAAAGAAGGCCTCACTACTAATGGCTCACTACCATATTACAGAAAAGAAGAAAGAATAATGTTACAGTGAGAAATCCATCTTAATGAAATTGTAAAGTCCACCACAGCATCACCAACACATTCAAAACCTTTTTGAAGATTGTAGACACCTTCTCCTCATTGCTTCCAAGAGTCTAACTCATTAGAACTCGCACTGCACTTCTTACCTTTGAAATTTGCATCAATCTCACTACACACATCCTCCATCAACACAACACATATTTATATCATCCTCAACCTTAAAACATTCTCCAAGGTCATGGTAGAGCTCTTGAATTTTTTTTGAAACATTATATTGAGTCTTGCCTTGTCATGATTCTGAGCTTCTGTGTTTGAGGGTAGGGCTTAGGGTTTTAGGTTAAAAACCCCCTTTTCAAATCTTATATAGTCATGAACATTCAACATTTTAATTCTTTGTTGACTCCTTACTACCGATTACCAATATTTTAATTCATGTCTCATACCATCGAGATCCATGAAGTGACTATTCCTTTGGTATAGTTTTATCGGTTGTCCTATGTTGAGCCATTATTTTAACTTTATGATGTCGGGCTAAATATTTCCTATTAAAAAATTTAGAGCCTTAAGTCATTTAGTCCCAAGGGTTGTGGTCTCATCGAATTAGTCGGGTCCCTCTTTTAAGACTAATAATTTTAGCATGTGCAGATATCAAAATCCATGGTGGTCATTCGATCATCGCAAGTAGATCATCATTGTTCCCTGCACATTCATCTTATGTCATTTCTTATTATTTTGTTCACACACGTTGGTGGGCTTAAGCCATGGGTCTTATGCATGGGTGGTCTCGATTTCTTTATTAAATACTGTAGACGATATCAAAAGGATATCAATGGTGATCAATAAATCATGAGGCAGCATCTCGACCTTTCCCCATACACCCGTTCCCATTTATTCTTCATTAAAATATTTGAGTGGGTTGGTGGTTGATTTCCATGTGTCTCATCAAGCAGTCAGACCACTTCTTCTAAGGGGTCAACAAGTGAAGGTTTGAGATAGATCAAAAACAAGTATCGCTATGTATGTTTGCATTTCGACCATTCCCCGTGCGCCCGTATGTTCTGTGTATTAAGGTGAAGAAGTCACACAGGCTAGCAGGCACTAGACACGTGTATCCTTTATGTGGTGGGCCTTATATCTTTTGTGATTGGAAAATGATATCAAAGGGAAACCTATTGTGGTTGTTGGGTAACATGGTCGAATCTCCACCACACCCCACCACCCCATCAAATTTTATTTAGTACTTATAAAGGGACATGGGCAAGTAGGCACGACGACATTTGTTGCTCCATGGATGGACCTGCTAGGTTTTTATGATGAAAAATTCTCTAATGAGGATAGATATCGATGGTTGATGGTGGGTGATGTGGGACTATCATGACCACTCCCTGCCATCATGTGAGGGGCCCACTTGTGTCTCTCGTTTCTCAGTGGGCATGTGGGAAAATTCCGCATGGAATTTTTCAAAGGCTTCGATGAACTTTAGTGGAGATAAAATACTACTAAAATTTGGCTGAGACTACACTAAGATTTAAAACATCACCAAATTAGAATTGAGTCTTTGGCACGCATTCAAGATTTAGGACATGCTTGTGGTTGTGGCCATCGATTCTTTTAGGTGTTAGTTCATGTGGGATGGAGAAATTGAAGCAAATAGAGTACAGGCTGATATTTTGAGGATAAATCATGATCACTCCTCGCTATCTTGTTGTCGTGAATTATGACTAAATTAATTCCCACAGGCGAGAAGGTAAAAGTGACACGACATTTTTATCAAGTGCTAAGTATATGATAAATTATGCAGATGGAGTGGGTGTTTATCCACTTGAGTCCTCTTATTAGGGAAAAGGCATCAAGTGAATGCAAATTAACTTTGTCATAATTTATCATTCTGATTGATTATCCATTGATTTGTCTCATGTGTGATCGACGGATGAGATTCAAAATCAAAGTAGTTGATTGTCAGCTCTCTTCTGTGAACTCCCTTGGAACATTAATGAATACATGATGCATTTGATATATTTAATGAATATTTCCTGCTTATTATTCCCACCATTTGTTGTTTGCAATAATTGAGAGTCTTGGAATGATTTTATGAAGTGTTATTAGTAATTGCAAATTTTGAGCTAGCTATTTTACATTGAGGGTGGTGTCTCTATCCTAAGGAAATTTGGTGAGTTAATCTATCACAAATGGGTAAGGTAAGTGTTTCTGTCAGCCCAACTCGAAGGTCCATGAGACTCAATCTCCTTGAGTCTTAGGGTGACCTTCCCAAGAATGAATAAGATGTTCCCAAAGTCCTTGTGACTCCAAAGAAGAAAGCAAGAGTTGATAGGAGGTCATCATGAGGTGTTCTCAAGTGCACTTATCGTCTAAGGAGAAGAATTGTCTTGAAAGAATTGGTCAAGGGTAAGGATAAAAAAATTGATAGGCTTGAGAGGGAAGCTGCAGGAAAGAATAAGTATCACCGATTTTACATGGGACGTCATCATTCTCCCATTGAAGTCTCAGATAATCCCTCTAATAGTGGAGCTGAAACTGATTCAGGCTACCACCAATATCTTATGATCGTGACTGATTTGGTTGATTCTAGGGATGAGGTGGTGATGGCTACTCCACTGTCGATAATGACACCGAGTGGGCATTCTTTTTTTGTTGCTAACAAGGAAAAATAGCACCTTGTTTCCTTTCTAAGCTGGTGCTCGATTTTTGGTCCTTTGTGTTGACTCGTTTCCTTTTAGCTAATTTTTTGTGATATGGGTTTCTATTTATTCATGCTTTTATGTTGATGGAGATATTTCTTGATTCGGTGTGAACATGAAAATTTTGATGTTGTGAAAATAGTGCCTTTTGGAAGGCTTGTGGGTCTTCTTCGACTAACGGTTTTAGGATATTTTTCTCTCCCTTGTTTTATAAATGATTACATATAACTATTAAGGGAATATTTTGAATTTTGGTGAAATTTGTATTAAAATTCAAGTGAAATGTAACTATAATTCAGCCCGATGCTTGTTGCTCCCTTGTTCTATAAAAAGGATTTCAAGTTTGATTACAGAGGTTCAATTTTTGAGTCTCATAATGGTCTATGTGAGAAGCTAGGCTCATGAAGAAGAATATTGTATAAATGATGGTAAAGAGAATAGTAAGAAGTCTAGGGTATAAGTCTTGTATGTAGTGATCTTAAAATAGTTCTATAGAAGCTACAGATATGAAGGAAAATCTTAAGTTATAATGCATATAATATCTTATGTAATATTCCTATAAATTATGAATGAAACGGTTAATAATCTTTTAGGTCATCTTCAATTGTTTTAATTGATTGTGTGGATTTTTTTGGCTTCAATTCAAAGTATTGATTAAATGCTAAGATAATCTCATAGGTCTATAGGGAAGAGCATAGGATCTGGTAAGTATTTATGTTTTAAACACAGCGAGTTGGATGCTACAATGTGGTATGACAATAGTCCATTAATTTCTGAGTAAATGGCTACTATATTACTAGTTATTACATGATTTGACTCTGTTTCCCAATGGATAAAGCACTGGTCTCTTCATTAGCATATTTTGTAGATAAATGAGCTATCAATGCACCTGACTAGGGATTTGGAATGAGAATAAAATCATTTTAAATACTTTCAATTACAATGTGTAACTCTGAAATTCCTCTTAATTCCTAGCACTAGGCAATAAATTGTTCAATGGTAAGACAAATCTTTGATGAAGGATGCCTATATTGCATTAAATAGGAATTGATCTATGTATAAAAATTCTCTCTAAGGACTAAATATCTTGGGAGTATGATTAGGAGTACCCTCCTGGGATTCATAGAGCTCAAAGAATAGGAGTGAGGGCTTGACAATCCTTACTTGTTAGTTGGCCACTAACTTTGAAAATTATTGGGCATAAGGGTTGGGTACCCTTTAGAGGATTTAAAGGTTTAGTTGGAAAAAAACAACCAATAGAATGGTGACTCTATTGGGGACATACTTGAGAAAATTCTAATAGAAGATCATCTAGGATTAAGAGTTAAGAATTTGGTGATTCTGAACATCTGGTTCAAATGTTGTGAATTTTTCAGACCTGGAAGTTCTTGTGTTGTAGCAAATTTTAGAGAATTTGTGTGACTCTACTATTGGAGGAGACCCAAAAGAAAATATATCTTTGAAAGAGATTCGTATTGCTTGAAGTTCAATCCTCTATGAAGAGAGGTGGTGAATCTATCTAAAGAACCTACTAAAAGATATGAAGAGAGTTCCAGATCTGAAAAATATTTCTAGTCAAGAAGAAAGGTTACTAGTTGCTACAAGTTTCCAAGTATTCTCATAATCTAGATAAAGTACTATCTATGTAAAAGGAAATTGATGAGAAATATTCAAGAACTAAGATGATAGATTATTCCCTACTAAGTAAAGTAACACTAAGAAATGGATGGTAGTAATAGTTTTACATACTTCTAAGGTATAATTTTAAGTCTTCGTATTATGATAAAGAAGTATGTTTATCTTTTCATCTTGCCCATTGAAGGGTCTTAAGCAAGCAGTGTTAGAAAAATTGTATTGCAAATTCTTAAGATCATATTGCAAAGGAAGTTAGAATGGCCTTGTGTAACTGCAATGTTGATCTGAAAAAACTTGTAAAGGTATAAGAAAATGTGTGCATAAATATATGCATCCTTACATGGTTCCTAGTGCAACCATGGCTTGTGCTCAGCAATGGCTAGGTTCTCAAAGAAATTTAAGTGTTGAAAGATATAGGGCTATAAATTTTAGTGGTATCTTGGGTTACCCAAATGTCATACCATCTGAGATCAGAGATAAGATACCAAAATTCAATGGTGATAAGTCTAAATCAGCAAATATTCATTTGAAATAATTTGTAGATGTGATGGGAGACTATGAGCTTGATTGTGAAGATGTTGTTATTAAACTTTGTGCTCAATATTTAAAAGGAGATGAAAGAGATCGGTTCTCCTACTTTCCAGTATCCTCTATATGTTCTTGGGATGAGTTTAAAGCAGTGTTCATGGAGTAATTTGGTGAAAGGGTGGATCTCATTTCAATGAGACAAAAAATTATGAGCATTGAGAAAGAAGAGGATGAGCTAGTCCCAGCTTTTAATCTTAGATTTTTAAAGGAAATAAAGGACATCCTAGAGGATCTAAGAACAAATGATGCAATGTATTTAGTGGTATATTTAGGTGGATTTGATAAGAAAATGAGTTATTGGCTAAGAGACAAGCAACCCACGACTTGCATCAGGCATCTCAAATCGCTATGGATATTAAAAATAACTTGAAATACTCAACGATGAAAGGATATAAGGCTGAAAGTATTTGTGATCTTAGTGCGCCTCTTGAAAATGGATTTCATGGATCAAACAATAGAAATTCTTGTCAAGATGATAATGATTTTTCTGCTCTAATTTCTCCATCATCACAACGTGCAAATCATAGAGAGCTTCAAGATGACTATCAACAAAATTCGAGCAAAGTTGTTTACATATATTTTGTTAAGAAATTGTATGAAATGAAAAGGCACAAAGGAGAATCACCTTATGATTTGTTCTCAAGATTTTTGGATGCTTTGTTTAAGATTCCTAGGAATCTCAGACCTGAGGATTCAATATGCATTGATCTATTTTGTGAAATGTATGATTCTGGATTAAGTACATTGTCAAAGGAATTGAAGCCTCAAAATTTTGATCAAATATTTGAGTGGATAAAGACTGTAGAAGCAGCCAAGTGTGATCATGTACAAAAGGTGATGTTTCAAAATATTGGTAATAGTTGTCCTATTGAGGATAACCATAAAACAATGCAAAATAATGGAGAAAGTATAGCAGAATATGAACATCCATCTTATTGTATGGGTGAATGTAATGATTGTAATCATTTCACAAGTAACACATATGTTGATCAATGCAATAATGATGAAGATGAAGATACAAGGTTTGAAGAAAAAATAGAGAGGCATGAACTATGTCCTTGGGATGTATTGAATGAGGAAGAAGTGGTAGAGATGTGAGAGGTCATTCCCTACCAAGATTTGTTTACTAACAATGATGCATGTGTTATTGATGGGTAAGTGCACCAAGATGGTTCCCAAAAAGGGGACTTAAGTGGACAACTTTTTTCTAAAATCAGGAAATATTGACCTTGGACGTGAAATTGAGGATACTTAGACTCAAAATTTTGAGATGGAACAAAAAGAAGGATTCGAGTGCTCTGAGTCTACTTTCTAAAGTACTAATTTATTTTGAAAATGGTTGAGATTAAGGGGTTCAAATGAGGGACGTACACAAATTGGTGTTGTTTTTGTTAGAAAAACATAACATAGCAACTCTTGTATGACCCTCGTACGGTGAACTTTTTTTTAGTATTTTTAAAATCGCAATGGTCAGAAGTTAGCTAACAGTATGTAGTTGATGCACAATTTTTTTGATAAATTTTTAATGAATATTTGATTTTTTACTAATTTGCGAAGTGGACATATCCTGAAAATAGAATTTTGGCTGTGCTACCCCTACAAATTTTTGAAACTAATTGATTTGTTTTTATTTTTATTTTTTAATTTTGTAGAATGGAGTCTAGTTTCTAAAAATGTAATTTATTTAAAAAATTGATGAACGGTTAATTTATAACAAAAAAATACCAAACACTACTTTTTTGCAAAAAAAAGACATACAAAGAAAATAAATTATGGATGAAAGACTTAAGATTTTCAAAAAGTGAAAAAAATTACATCGTTGGATAGCTAAGAGATAACCCAACATTACCCATGTGCTTGATTTTTTTGATATTGAACCATGTGCAATCCTGACGGTGAGCATGAACTCGATTATGAGAAATATGGTGGATTTTTCAAAAACATGTCTCTGGTCGTTGGGAATGCCCTCCAAGCCTTTGGGTTGGTATTCCAAGGAAAATACCAAGCCTAAAGCTCGAGAATTCCCAAAGCAAGATATAACGCGAGCACGTGTTATATCTCACTTTTGACATGGTTTTTGCTTCTGCGGGGAACATGTCTACTAGCACATAACACGCTCACATTATGTTTTACTTTATGTTAAATGCCAATATATTAATGTATGCTGATATATTTTTATGTACATGTATGTCATGTATGTATGTATGCTTGTATGGATGTAATATTTTATATGTACATATGTATTATGCTTGTATGTATGTATTTAGACGAAGGGAGAATTTAGAGAGAGTCTAGAGAGATGGAGAGGGGGTCGAAGTGAGAGTTTAAGAGAGAGGGAGTGGGAGAGAAGGGGTTGGATTGAGGGGGAATTAGCTAGGTAGGGTGGGAGGGATAGAGGGAGGGAGAGAGGGAGAGAGAGGGTGGGAGAGAGAGAGAATTGAGGGAGAGGGAGAGATGGGGGTGGGAGAGAGAGAGGAGGGAGAGAGAGAGAGACAAAGAGAAAGAGAGGGTTATGTAGGTAGGGTGCAAAAGGGAGAGACTTGAGAGTGTGAGAGGGAGAGACTTGAGAGTGTGAGGGGGGTGAGAGGGAGAGACTTGAGAGATAGGTAGTGAGAGGGAGTGTGAGACAGATGGAGTGTGAGAGAGAGGGAGTGGGAGAGAGAGGGAGTGTGAGTGAGAGACCTCAGAGAGGGAGAGGGTGTGAGAGGGAGTGACCTGATAGAGGTAGAGAAAGAGGGGGGTGGAGTGAGAGGGACTTATCTAGGTAGGGTTGGAGGGATAGATAGAGAGAGGGGAGAGAGACAAAGAGAGAGTTACCTAGGTAGGTTGCCAGAGGGAGAGACCTTAGAGAGAGAGGGGGTGGGAGGAAGAGACATGAGAGAGAGGGAGAGAGAGGTAGTGGGAGAGAGTGGGATGGAGTGGGAGGGACATAAAGAGAGATGGATAGAGGGAGTGAGAGAGGGTGGTAGGGATTGATTGAATGAGAGGTACGCAGAAAGAGGGAGATGGTAGATAGAGACAATTAGAGAGGGTGGGAGGGAGGGAAGGAGGGAGAGGTGAGATGTATAGATAGAATGAAAGTGATAGGGGATGAGGGTATAGGGTTGAGGGATTAGGGTAGAGGACCTATAGGGTTGATGGTTTCTAGGGTATTAGGGTATAATGTTTGAGGGTTGAGGGAATAGGTTTGATGGTAGAGGGTATTTGGTTAAGGGTATAGGGTAGAAGGTTTAAGGTTTAAGGTTTAAGTGTTTTTAAGCATTTAGGGTTGAAGGGTTTGGGGTT